>CM038705.1:12540710-12989816 GCA_021613375.1 Megaleporinus macrocephalus
TTGTCCACACTTTGCCTGTATTACAGCTTCCGTTCACTCCAGGAGACTTTCTTTTAGCTTTGCAAAGAAATTCACAGTTCAGTTTGAACTCTTAAAAGTTGAGTTTGCTTCTCACAATCCAAGTAATCCTAACACATGTAGTGATTCTTGAGTTCTGGACTCTGGGTTGGTCAGTCCATTGTTATATTTTCCTTTTCTCAGTGAGGCCTTTTTAACAGCAAGACATCTTTCAGGCTCAGTGTTGAGTTGTCTTCTCAAAAGGAAGGATGGACAAAAAACCCAGATTTTGTTTAGATCTGAAGTGTATGTTCACAAGGAAGAACACCAGATATGATTAGAACAGATGTAAATAATCATACATACAATACAAAGTAACATGAATATCTTATGGTGAAAGAAGTAGATCATATCTTGAGCTCCAGTTTGAAGAACAAAGTGTAGTTCCAGATTTCTCCTGGACGCCCCAGACATTGTATGAATGTGTTCAGTTCCTTCAGCATCAATCTTGATTTAGCTTAATGAAGCACTGAGCAGTCAAAGCAGGTATTAGATGAGAACTGGAAATAATACTTGGTTGTTTCCACAAGGAGAAGCTTGGAAAGAGTTAAATAAACACACTGGTGTATGTAAAAACTCTACTTGCTGTGTTAATACTATTTGAATATTTAAATATACTAATGTCCCCAAGTGCCTCAAACTTTTACACACTTTTGTATCTTCTTATCTAATCTCCTCATTGTGTAAGCTGTGCATTTGTTTGCGCAATGCTAAGCTGGTGGTTGTAAACTTCTATCACATGTTATCTTTCTTAGCCTTGTAGCTCCCGTGCAGTAATCGCAGTTTAGCTGGACTGGATAGCTTGGGTGATTGTCAATGCCAAGAATGTGAAGAGCAGACTTTTTCAAGTGGTTCATTATTAAAGAATTCAGGGAATTAAGAATTAAGAGCATCACTCAGAGTTCCCCTTACCCGTCACACTGTAAAATAAGACTCATTTTTGTCATATATATATATACACATACATATATATATTGAGCTCCAGTTTGAAGCTCTACTATATATATATACACCTCTACTGTAGAACAGGAAAAGGAAGTATTAGCACACCTTTTGTACAGATTCTGTTTCTAATGTCAATAAATAATATAAATACCCTCATGATATGTGGTCATTTGGAATGAGTTTTGTTATTGTCGGATTTATTTTTGTTTATGTGTTTTATTTATGTCAAGTTTCAGCTGGAATGTTGTGAAACGTTAATGCTGTCCTAGCTTGCTCATGCACTCTTTCTCTCACGCACACTGCGGTAACATTTTAAAGATACTTTTCTAATATTTAGATAATACATTTGAGGCGATTGTATCTTTGTTATGTGTTCTGAGAAAGTGGCACACCTCCCACCTATTAAAAGTAGCCCATTAAATTACCACATTTCCCCATATTTGTTCTTACACTAATCAATATTAAATACAACACAGATCAATGTTAAGGTAATTTCAGAAATGTAGCATTGTTCTGTTAGTCGGCCTTTTGACTTAATTTGGCCTTCATCATCATCCCCCACCACACACAGTCTATTACATCATTAATGACATCAATGACATGAATCTTTACATTTTTTTTTTCGCAGGACAGTAATTATTATAATAGTAGCTAAACTGATCATATAGCTGCTCTCGTTTGAGTTAAGGAGTAAGGACAACGTGAGGTCATATAATTTTTTGGTCCCAACATGGAGGTGGCTCCTAGTAGAGGCAGCCCAGCGTGCCCACTCCTGATTCAACTCAACACTACAGTAACTCAGTTCTGCCTCTTGAGGCGCAAAGTGGTATTGGGTCTTTTAGCTTGTTCTTGATGGAACTTCATTAGAATTTAGAACTATTTGTATGGATAAAGCAGAATTTGACCGCCGCATTTAACTCATCCGTGCAAAGAAAGTCCACACATACACACACACTAGTGAACATACACACTAGGGGGCAGTGAGCACACTTGCCCAGAACAGTGGGAAGCCCTATTCACAGCAGCCAGGGAGCAGTTGGTGGTTAGGTGCCTTGCTCAAGGGCACTTCAGTCATGTCCTATTGGTCCTGTGCAGGGGTGCCCAAACTTTTTTCAAAGGGGGCCGGGTTAGACAATATCAAAATACCTTTTTCCAAAGGTATTATTTATAAATTGTGTATAACACTGTATTAAAAATATGAAAAACAGAAACATACATAATAAATAATTATTTAATTAAATAAATTTTAATCATTATAAATATTTTTTCATTAA
The DNA here is from genome assembly GCA_021613375.1 of Megaleporinus macrocephalus. Classification (NCBI taxonomy): domain Eukaryota; kingdom Metazoa; phylum Chordata; class Actinopteri; order Characiformes; family Anostomidae; genus Megaleporinus; species Megaleporinus macrocephalus. The sequence goes on from CM038705.1 coordinate 12,542,987, forward strand.
ATATTTATTAAATATTTATAAAATTGCATTCGTAATTGCAGCAGCAGATCAACAGAGTGAACAATGTTACATGTGCTAAACAACATTTCTGCATCTTTCAAACATGTGAAGTATCTTTTTTCTCATGTAGACTGTATATAACTCCGTTGCTATGCGTTACCAACTCAATAACAGTCTTATATTTCTTAATATGGGCATGAAGTCCTGCTTTTTTCAGGGCAAATTACATCGGCCACTTCAGTGAAGCACTCTTTAATGAACTCACCATTAGAGAAAGGTGTGGAGAACGTTTTGCTGGTGGTAAGTTTCTTTGCAGTGACACTGACGTGGTAGTGGTGTATTGTGCTGGTGTGAGTGGATCAGACAGCAGTACTGCTGGAGTTTTTAAACATCTCAGTGTCACTGCTGAGCCACCTCATAACTCGCCCTGATCAGGTTCTACTCTAAGAAAGTGGTTGCTGTGAGAGCCGGGAAGCTTCCAGGTGTTAAGGTTTCCCACTCATCTGTTCCCATATTGGACAGTTTGAGTTTTAGCTTAGCCTAAAATTTTGCTTTGAAAATATACCAATGGTCTAAAAACCCTTCAGGGTTTAGCCGTGTTTTTAATGACTGTGGGGAAAAAAGTACATCAGAGAGAGAGAGAGAGAGAGAGGGCGCGCTGACATAACTCATACAATCATTCATGTAGCTAAGCTAACGTCAAACACCAGGTTTCCTTATTTCACATGAAACATGTACAGCATCCACAACAGTAGCTAAAATCAACCACTCCCACAGGTAACCCTGCTTCAGAGCATAACTGGTATCTAGTCCTGCCATGTTACTTCAGAAGAAATGCTGACACTGCCAGCGCTCATGAGAAAGAACAAAATGAAAAAGAGCAGCCAGAGAAAAACAACAGGAAGGATTTCTTTGTGAACATTGCAGGATTGTCTCTATTAACAGATCTAATATAGAATCCGACACTTAGCACAATGCTAGCCACCAGAGGTGTTGGTTTCCTGACATAATTGGCAATTAGCGTGCCCCTCCAAGCGTATTTAGCGTATGTAGCATTGCAGCAGTTTAAAAAGGTGTTGTAGCGATTCAGGTGTCTCAAAGGTGCACAGGCTGCCTATGACCCTTCTGTCTGGTTAGTATCATGTAATCGGCAGAGACCCAGCTTGAAAGTAGATTGGACAGTGACAAAGCTGGGCACGGTTTTGGTATTTAACTTGATTAACTTGAACCAGTTAGAGGTGCGCATTCGGGGTTTAATCAGGGATAGAGAGCAGAGTTCAGTGTTGTCTACCCCGGGTGCCTTAGGGAGAGTTAGAGTCCCAGCGACTCCGGCTGTAGAGCCCCCGCAGCAGGGCGAATGGGTGACGGTTCGGCGGCATAGTAACAAAGCTAAAGCTGACGCTAAAGCTAACGCTGAGGCCAAAGCTAAGGCTAGCCCACCTGTGCACCACGCACCTATTCGCGTGTCAAACAGATATTCTCCTCTCGGTGAAACACCCACTGTCAAAGATACTCTGTCAAAGATACTCTGGTTATAGGAAGCTCTATTGTACGACACGTGAAATTAGCTACTCGTTTAGGGGCACCAGCAGCTAGAGTCTGCTTACCAGGAGCCAGGGCGCCGGACATTAGCAGCAACCTTAGGGTGTTAGCAAAGAATAGATATTCGAGGATAGTGATTCACGTAGGTGGTAACGATATCCGTATGCGGCAGTCTGTGGTCACTAAGAGTAATATTAAAGAGGTGATCAAAATAGCCCATACGATGTCCGATGCCGTAATATGCTCTGGCCCTATTCCAAGACGGCAGGGTGCTGAAGCTTACAGCAGGCTTTGGGCGCTACACTGCTGGATGTCCAAGTGGTGTGCAGAAAAACATGTGGGCTTCATAGACAATTGGTCCAACTTTGAGGGGAAGTCTGGTCTCGTAGGGCGGGACGGTGTCCACCCCACGCAGGAGGGTGCCGCTCTGCTATCGTGCAGCATAGCCCATAGCCTTTTAGTTAGTCGGCAGAGCAGCGTAGGTAGTTGCTGACTGTCCAAAGCCGAGACCAGGCAGCAGACAAACAGGCTAAACCAACCGTCTGCTCGCTGCCTTGAGACGTCACCTAGGTACAACTATATTGAGACTGTTTCACTGTTTCCCCGAATTAAACACAAACTTAGAAAATCTAAATCAGTTTGTTTAAATAAATTAGTTAATATAATAATATTAGATCCAGTGTCTAGCTGCAGTGTTTCTGAATTAAGGTTTGGTTTATTTAATATAAGATCACTGAACTCTAAGGCTGTCATTGTAAATGATACAATAACCTATCATAAAATTGATGTGTTATGTCTCGTAGAAACATGGATTAAACCTGAGGAATATTTGGCATTAAATGAAGCCACCCCCATAGGCTATAAGTATGTACACAGCCCCAGACTGTCCGGTAAAGGAGGGGGTATATGTGTCATTCATAAAAATTCATTAGACATAAGTCAGAAACACAATCTCACTTTCAATTCTTTTGAAATTCTTCTCATAAACATCACCAATCCGACCACTAATAGAAGTGTACTCACCCTAGTCAGCATTTATAGACCACCAGGACCTTATTCTGAGTTCTTAAAAGAATTCAGTGACTTTGTTGCAGATCTAGCAGTGAGCACTGAGAAAGTAATAATCGCAGGAGATTTTAATATTCACTTTGAAAACTCAGCAGATCCATTAAAAAAGGCTTTCTCATCTATCTTAGACTCTGTAGGCCTCACTCAGAATGTAATAGGGCCTACACATTCCTGTAATCACACATCAGATCTAGTTTTGACTTTAGGTGTTGATATACATAATCTTACTGTTCTTCCACAGACTTCAGTAGTTTCAGATCACTACCTAATTTCATATGAATTGAGTCTTAGTAAAAATTTATGTACATCACCCCGTTATTGCATGAAACGTTCAATAATGCCAAATACATCTCAGCACTTTATTGAAATCCTTCCAGATTTATCAACCATCATTTTTCCATCCTCAGACCCAACAGAGCTAGACAGACTAACTGACTGCGTAGAAAATACGCTCCGATTAACTTTAGACAATGTTGCACCTGTAAAAATTAAAAAGATGCAACAGAAAAAGCTCGCTCCGTGGTACAACAATGAAATACGCACCTTAAGACAGACAGTACGGAAATTAGAACGCAAATGGAGAGTGACCAAGCTAGAGGTATTTCACTCTGCTTGGAAGGACAGCCTTAGCAGTTACAGAAAGGCACTTATTAAAACACGCTCAGCATACCTGTCCACACTCATCGAACACAACAAAAACAATCCTAGAGTTTTATTTAGCACCATCGCAAAACTTACCAAAAATCAGGCAGGATCTGAACCTCAAATACCCGCCAACCACAGCAGAAATGATTTCATGAACTTTTTCAATAGCAAAATCGAGAATATTAGACAATAAGTTCTACCAATACGAGTAACCTATCCTTCATCCGGTTTGGCTCAAACAGCACAAAATGTGATTTTAGAAGAAAGACTAGAAACATTTTCTCCACTCCAGCAGACAGAACTAGAAAAACTTATCTCTTCTTCAAATTCTACTACATGCACACTCGATATGATTCCAACAAGCCTATTGAAACAAGTATTAACAGCTATTATTAAACCCATCTCAACTATCATCAACTCTTCTCTTAGTCTGGGTCATGTACCTAAGTCTTTTAAACTAGCTGTGATAAAACCCTTGATAAAGAAGCCAAATCTTGACCCCAGAGAACTGTCCAGTTATAGACCTATTTCCAATTTACCTTTTATCTCTAAGATTTTAGAAAAGGCTGTAGCTCAACAACTCTGTTTTCATCTACATAAGAACAACATATATGAAAAATTCCAATCTGGTTTTAGGCCACATCACAGCACAGAGACAGCTTTAGTTAAGATAACAAATGATCTTCTTCTTGCCTCTGATCAGGGCCACGTATCTCTACTGGTGCTACTAGATCTAAGTGCAGCTTTTGACACTATAGATCACACTATTCTCTTGGACAGGCTAGAAAATATAGTTGGAATCACAGGAACAGCGTTATCCTGGTTCACATCTTACTTTAGTGATCGCTTTCAGTTTGTAAAGATAAATAATGTATCGTCTAACACTACAAAAGTGAAATATGGAGTTCCACAAGGTTCTGTTTTAGGTCCTCTGTTATTTACACTATATATGCTACCATTAGGCTAAGTTATAAATAGACATGGAATTAGTTTCCACTGTTATGCCGATGATACACAACTGTACATATCAGCCAAACCAGATGATAAATCCAGATTAAATAAGATAGAAGATTGTGTAAGAGATATTAGACTTTGGATGCTGCAGAACTTCCTTCTTTTGAACCCAGATAAAACGGAAGTTCTCCTCCTCGGCCCAAAGGCTGCTCGGACTAAATGTTCAGATTTAATGTTAAATCTTGCTGACTTCTCTGTAGTTCCTGGTTCAGTAGCCAAAAATCTTGATGTAACAATTGACTCAGATCTGACATTTAATCAACACATAGGTAATATTACAAGAACAGCGTTTCTTCACCTACGAAACATTTCAAAGTTAAGAAATGCATTATCTATGTTTGATGCTGAAAAGTTAGTGCATGCCTTTATAACCTCAAGGCTAGATTACTGTAATGCATTATTGTTAGGATGCTCCAGCAGGAACCTGAATAATCTTCAGTTAGTTCAGAACGCTGCAGCTAGAGTACTAAAACCAGAACATTCCATCACATCAGTCCAGTTTTATCAGCTACACTGGCTTCCTGTTAAATTCCGTATCGACTATAAAATTCTTTTACTGACGTATAAAGCCCTGCACGGTCTCGCACCGGAGTACCTGCAAGATCTTATTTCCTATTATGAACCGCCACGTTCACTCAGATCACAGGTTGCTGGTTTTCTAATAGTTCCTAAAATTCAGAAGACTACAATGGGGGGAAGAGCTTTTTCCTACAAAGCCCCAAAATTGTGGAATAATCTCCCAGTTAATGTTAATGGACTCTGACACAGTCTCAATATTTAAGTCTAGACTGAAAACATACTTGTTTAGTGTAGCTTTTGGTAATTAATCTTCTCTTTTAGATAAAGGCAGGAGATCTGGGGGTTCTTGGACACAGAGGTTTATGGTAAACTGAGATGTTGGTGCTGTTGTTCCACCACTTCACGCGAACACACAGGTTTGTTGATGGTGGAGTGGGGGGACCCCAGTGTCTCAGGGTACTCTCATGTCCATGTTACCTTCTGGTTCTCTCCTTTTAGTTTAGGCTGTTATAGTTAGATCTGCCGGAGTCGCCAGCCACACTCTAAAATTCAGAAAATTCATATTCTTTACAGTCATACTCCTGAGCCCAACTAACTTTCTCTCTTTACTCTTCCTGAGGACTGTCCTCCCGTCTGTTGAACGCTGTTGAAGGACTGATCATCGGGCCATCACCCCACCATCACCAGCCAGCTCACCTGTCCATTACTGCTACACCCTCAGTTACATCACTGTGCCATCCAGATGCACCAGCACTGAGATAGGATGGGACTGTTTCAGCTCACGCCCACTTAACATAAAGACTCAGTCATAGACTGCCTCAGCCAGAGACTGCCTCAGTCATACACTGCCTCTATCTGTGCAGCTTCTAAAGCTTTGCTATCCAGATTTCAAACAGAGGCTCCTTTCTTTGGTATTTAGTTCAAACTGTAAATACTGTTTGACCAGAGGAGGATGGGTCTCCCCTTGTGAGTCTGGTTCCTCCCAAGGTTTCTTCCTCCAGTTGAGGGAGTTTTTCCTTGCCACTGTTGCCTCTGGCTTGCTCACTGGGGGATATATGTTATAACTGTTTTCAAAACTCTGTAAAGCTGCTTTGAGACAACATCGTTGTAAAAAGCGCTATATAAATAAAATTGACTTGACTTGACTTGATTTTACCCAAAATAGTGACATATTACTGCAGCGTCCCACTACCACCTCATTTAGCTATCTACGCATGTGAAGTGTGGCTATGCAGAGCGTGAGAGTCAGCGCGGGGAGGCCCAGTGATGGGGCGGATGTAAGAAGGCTCAGGGCAGCAAGGCTGGAGGTGACGTGCCCTTAGTATGTGTGTTTTGTTTAGCAGCGAACACTCTGTGACTCCTTCTGCATGCCAAACCTTACAGAAAATAAGTATACTTAAAGTTAATTTTATCAAGTATACTTTCCGTAGTTACTATACTAATGTCATTGTACTAGTAGTACACTTGTGTATATACTATTTTAATACTTCTTGGGACTAAATTGGCCCACTTTTTAGTTTTTAAAAGTATACTTTTAAGTACACTTTAAGTGTAAGAGTAGTAAACCAAGTATACAACTAGTTTACATCTTTTGTACTGCAACTACACTAAAAATAAACTTAAGGGTTTACTGTTAGTTTACTAGATTATAAGTTTTCTTTAAATTAATTTAACAGAATACTTATAATTTACTGCTTATATTATTGTTGTATTTTAAAGTATATGACTAGGTTTAAGGTTTTTTTTCTACTTAAAATAGAACTTAACAACATTTACCTACCCACCAGTGGACACACGTAAAATAAAGAAGACACACTCAGATTAAGATTATAAATCAAATTTTAAATGAATATTGTACTGGATGTGTTTTTGTGCTATCTCTATCTCAATCAAAAGATGACGTACTAGTAAAGGCCAAATATACTTAGACTGTTCTATACTTATCAGTATAACCCAAGCATACTTAAGTATAGCTGTGTTTAGTATATCACTGAGAAGTACATAAAAAGTAAACTGAAAGCATACTCACTTCATTTAGTTTAAAAGAAGTATACTAATAGTACACTTGAACAAACTTCTTTTTTGTAAGGGAACTGTTAGGGGCTGAGATTTTAGTGCGTTGGAATGGCGCACCCTCCTCTGTTTTTTCTTTTTTCAGATGTCACTGTTAATGCTAACGCATGTAGCAATAATAATGCTAAGGATGCATTTGGGCTAGTATATGGAATTCTACTCATGCTATGTGCTTAAATCGAGCCCAAGGCAACAACAAGGACATCAGAGTTTTTGGGGCAGGTAAGGTACAAGTGTTGTTGATGAGACACCAGCCATTTGATTGATCTCACTTAAAAGAATGTCTCTGATTCAGCCAAGTGGATGGCACAGCGCCAGCGGGCTTTTGTAAAGGTTAAAGAGGCCCTTGGTTGGGGCCTGCTCTTGCATCTCCTTGATTCCTCATCCTTCGTTCTCGCAGACCAACCTGTGGGCCGGAGAGGCCAGGGATTGTTTCAGAGTGTGAACTAAACTTTGATTTTTAGACGATAGCTCTCCCTCTGGGGGTCTAATTACAGCCTGTCCTGGAGAAAAGAAGTGTGAGGCCATGAATTGGCCAATCCTTCCTCGCCACCATAACTTCAAGGGATGGCCTTTCACGCTCTGTTCTGACCGTGCTGCCTTGTAGTGGCTTGTAGATAATAATCTGTTTTCCTAAAAATAATCTAATTGAAGCAGCGGAAATTGATCGCTAAGACGAGGCACAGAGACCACAAAAAAGCTACTTTACTACTACAGATCCTCTAAACACACAACAAAGCTTCTAAAGGTATTCTTAGGTCTGTTTGTTTATTCTGGTCTGGTTTATTCTACAGCTAGAACACTATGTACTCCAGTTTTGGAGGGAAAAAACAAGTACACAATGAAAGAGTATGTTATATTAATTTAATAGAATCATCACGCCTAACCTGTTTAAACTGGAAGCAAGTATTGCGGTTTAGGTTGGACACAAAGGTTTAAACATCTGATCAGGATCGTTTTTCTTTGGGGATAGATACAGCCAAGCGAGCTTTCCCATTGGGTAAGATTTCAGGAGCTTGTTTTTGACCCAACAAGCTGGGTTCAGTTCTGGCTACAGGCTTCAGTGGAACATTGCAATGTTAAATTAAAGCAACTGCTCGATATTAACACACACATACATACATACAGACATACACGCACACATTATATATATATATATATATATATATATATATATATGGATGTATTACAATGCACTCTCACCAGCCACTTCATTGGGTACCACTCCTTGTATCTACACCCATGGTTAATTTTATCAGCTTCACCTATCATATAGGAACACTATGTAGTTCTATGCTTACAGTAGTCCACTGTAGTCCATTTGTTTCTCTGTATACTTTGTTACACAGTATATGTTTTTCAGTGGTCAGGACCCCCACAGATTGGATTTTATTTGGGTGATAGATCATTCTCTGCAGCATAGTGGCACTGGCATGGTGATGTTGTGTTGTGTGTATGTTTCGCTGATATGAGTGGATCAGAAATGTGAGGTCCAGCTATCACTAAAGTCACAGCTGCAACCTTATCAATTTCATTTCTATTTAATTTCAGCTATAATTATTGGGAGTTTCAAAACTGATGGAATTCAGTCAGACATTAAAAAGAGCAATGGCAAAAGGGCCAGGGCTCTGTGTATCGTCGCTGTCCAAAGAAAAACAAGTCTTCAAAATTGCAACTTCACAGGAGATGGCAGCAACACATTTTATTTTTAATGTAAGTCAATGGAAACTGAATGCATTGCTCCAAAAGTTATTGTGAAATTTTCACTCAATGTAAACGGCAGGTGCTGTGTTTAAATTGAGTGGATAAATAGGAACTAACAAAAATGGAGATATTTGTTTTTTTGGATATGTTAATAATTCTGTTACAGACATCATAATTCATGCAATAACTTTTACAACCATCTTATACGTTTAGCCTATAGTGGCCAAAAAGGATGCTTATGCTTATCACTATTAGTTAACACTGATGACTATATGAAATTCTATGGCAGTGCATCAGAACTTTGCATTGTTCTAGAGCTTACTGACTAAGTTTTGATATTTGTGTTGTAAACTGAAGGCCTAGCTCTAATAGTCCTGTTTGACACTTGTTGTTTGCATTGTATGTTCTTGTGTTTGCTGTATTCATGTATTTATCTAACAATGTATTCACTCTCCTGTATCATATTCTCTCATTTTATTCTTTTGTAAAGAACCTATTTTCTTAAATTAATTCATTACCTTTGTATGCATTATTGTTCATAATTTATTACCCACACAAACACACATTTCTGTTTTCTGCTGTATGTATTGTACAAAACATCATTAAAACACCTCACATTTTCTGTTCTGTTTTCAGAGTAAAACCTTTAGCAGAGCTTATGCCAGGGAATGCCAGTGATTTGGTGTTTATGCCAGAAAAGCTTTGCAGAGCTTGATTTGTTGCAGTGGGAGTTTGTGTCAGGCTGAGGATATCCTGGAAGACACACCTCTCCTGATAACAATGTTTATGGGAACACAGTGTTGTTCTTGGAGGAGGGTGAATGCTTAAGATTTATTAACAATGTTCACACAACACCATGCAGTAACATCTCAGCATCAGATGGAACTCATCATAGTTAAGACACTTTGGCATTCTTGCTGGTGGTATGATGTGGGCAGAAGGCCACTGCTAGTGCTGAGTTAACAGAATGTCCTGACATTTATTATTATTATATTAATTCTTAATGATTTTTTGAAATCACTGAAATGCAGAAAAAGCATTTTTGCTGAACATAATTATAGTCAGCATATCATATTCTCACAGTACTGTGTTAAAATGTTTTGAAATGTTTTTAAAATGTCTGCTGTGCCCTACAACACACTTCCCTGTCCAAGCTTTGTCATTGTCTTCAAGGTTCCATGAGCTGCAGAGGAAGGGTGGGGTGTCCTGTCTGTCTTTTTTGGTCGGACAGACTTTCGTTGGCTATTTTTTTTACTTTCATTTTTGATTCAAGCTGCAGAAAGCAAGTCAAAGAATATGTTTTGTTGATCTTCTATGTGAAAATAAGTTCAATAAGTTAATACATCCTGTGAACATAAATATGTTTTACACACACACACACACACACATATATATATATATATATATATAATGTTTTTTATGTTTTATATATATATATATATATATATATATATATATATATTGTATATATTTTTAATATATTGGAAAAAACCTTCGTAGTTAGTACAGCATGTCCTTAAAACCCCCACATGTAAAATGTTTTGATACCTTTAATATTTTATATATATATATATATATATATATATATATATATATATATATATATATATATATATATATATATATATACCTTCAAAATATTTATCCTTCATATAATAAACTTTATTATATTAAACATATAATAACCTATGCCCAGAAAATTATAAATATGCTCGTACATGTATGAAACAATTTTTTTAACTAATTTGGAAGATATTTAGTGTATTGCATGATTTTTGGTGAATGTGCAACTTGATGTGCCTATAAAACATTTTAAACATTCAGTCTGCATGCACACTCCAACAACTGACCAATAACATTACTCAGCATCACTTAGACAGCCGCCGACTGTACTCTATTGGCCACTTTGAACAAACAACAGTAAAGGTCTTGCAACAACATTTGTAAAATGAATGGAGTGGGTATTTAATTTTTTAAGTAAATATCAAAACTAAAATGAATTCTTCATTTGTCAGCATTCGCTTTCCCTACAGTTTAAAAAAACTCAAAGTGGGGTAATGAATATATAATGGAGCTAATTAATAAAAGCACTGTACTGGGGTGTTTTACTTCAGCCAAAACAAAAGAGTTGTGAAATGTGCATATTGCGACCAGACCATGAAAAGATTTTTTGGAGGGTTATTCTGTTGGGTAAACATTTTTCCAGCATATGTTTAAGGCTTCTGGCATTGTCTATCCGTTGCATAAAGAGTTTGCATGACTAATACTTTTTACTAGTCGACTAGCAGAACGTAGTCGGAGAGTATAGTCAGCTACAATGTTAAACTGTCATTGTCATATATGTCGCTGGTTGTCAGTGAAAAATAATTTTTCTGAAGTGTTAGCGGTAGATGCTGTAGTCCGAGGGTTTCAGCCTCAGGCCCTCTGCCCACCGATGTACACCGACGTCTGATGCAGATCACTCTCTAAAATCACCACAGCTCTCAGAATCTCACAGTAGTCAGACTTTGATAGAGCCCTGTTCTCTAAATAAAACAGTCACACCACTCACACCTGATTGTCCGATTGAAATAAAACACCTTCAAACACCTTCAAACTGTCTGCTAATCCTAAAGGTTCACATACTTTCACCTTTACACGTACGTGGTATTGGATCATTTTCCTCAATAAATAAATGACCAGGTCTAATGGTTTTGTCTCATTTGTTTGATTCCTCTTTAACTACTCTTTGGACCTGATGAATCTGATGAAGGCTTAGACATGTCAAGCTCATAACAAGCATTCAAGTTCTTTCTAGGTCTGAGTTTTTAAAGTACCTTCTTTAAAGACATAACAGGATTTTAGTGTTAGCCTGTGAGCCAGTTACTTTTCTGTTTACCTGCCCAATCAGTTATAGAGAGTTAAAGAGAGTCTGTTAGTATTGAGAATAAAGACGATCCCTCGTGGCCATTAAATGCCAACTAAACACCATAAAAACCACTTAACATGAATCTAAGTACTTTTTGAAATGCAATGTATTGCGCTTATACTGTATTTAATTGTATCAGTCTGTCCATGTATTACAGCATTTCGTTTTTGATAGTGTCTGAGCTGAAGGGTAATTTTAATTTTTCAAATTATTGCCATAATTCAGCAGTGACCCAGATTTCTCTACAGTGGTTTTGATCAGAACCAGGGGTTGCAATGACAAGCAATCTCAAAATGACTGGTAAATCTCTTCAAAGGTATTACTGTAATAGTTAAACAGAAGTACATCTAAAAGAAAAGTTTTTTATATCTATAAGCTATTGCAGAGTATTCGTATGTAATAAATTTCTCTAGAACTTGAGCATTTTATATCTTCTTAGAACTTCTTTGAATGACTTTGTTTACTTCTTAACCATTTAAATGATCTCAACAATAGACATGACTGTTCACTGTCATTCTGAATCAGTGTAATCCGTCATGTGGGTTGTGTTCTCTTTTTTGTTTTGAACAAGCGTTTCATGTGTTCGTTTGGGAGGTCGGCGCCCTCATAAAAGCACGCATTTCTAACAAATTCCAATAAATTCCTGTTTGGCTTAATAGCCCAGCAGGTCTTCTCTGTGCTGCTGTGCACACCTGGCTATCCAATAGATATTCAGGGTGGATGATAAGAATTCAGCATGGGGCTAATGGAGCGATCAGAATACATTTGCTTATTTATTTAAATAAACAAGCCTTTCTCTTTTATGTTATTGAGAGGTCAGTTCATTTGAGGTTGAAGTTGAATGCTATATTAAAGCACCCAAAGGTACCCAAAGCAGGTGCATGAAATGCCAGTTTCGTCATAGGTAGAGTTAAGTCAAGTTGTGTTTAACGTTTCAATGGAATCACCCCCAGTAGCCACTCTGCATGTTTGATTTTACTATGGACCTGTTTGCTCTCTGGTCAAACATCAACCTGATCAGTCAAATCAACCAAACTATTTAATGTACCTGTTTGGTTACATGACAATTTATTACTGCACCTGAGTCACTGATTTAATCCCTCTAAAACGAATGGTAATTAAACATCTGTCATCTGTAATCAGTGTTATTCTAATGGGTACGGTATATGGCCAAAAGTTTGTGGACACACCTATAATCACACCGTATGTGCTTGTTAGACATCCCTTTAAAATGGAGTTGACCCCCTCATTAAAGCCTCCTCTTTTCTGGAAAGGCTTTCCACAAGATTTTGAAGTGTATCTCTGGGAATTCTTCCCCATTCAGACTAAAGAGGATTTGTGACGCCAGAGACTGATTTTGCACAAGGCGGCCTGGACTGCAATCAGTGTTCTGGTTCATCCCAAACGTGTTCAGCTTTGTTGAGGTCAGGGCTCTGTGCAAGCCGCTGGAGCTCCTTAACACCAAACTCACCAAACCATGTCATAATAATTTGCTATAATTATAAGTACATTTATGAGGACAGTGTATCAGTATGACTGTAGATTAGACACATAAAGGAGTGAGGGTCAGTATGACTGTGGATTAGACACAAAGAAATGAGGGTCAGTATGACTGTGGATTAGACACATAGAGGAGTGTGGGTCAGTCTGACTGTGGACTGGACACATAGAGGAGTGTGGGTCAGTATGACTGTGGATTAGACACACAGAGGAGTGAGGGTCAGTATGACTGTGGAATAGACACATGGAGGAGTATGGGTCAGTATGACTGTGGATTAGACGCATAGACGAGTGAGGGTCAGTATCACTGTGGATTAGACACATAGAGGAGCGTTGGTCAGTACCGCTGTGGATTAGACACATAGAGGAGTGTGGGTCAGTATGACTGTGGATTAGACACATAGAGGAGTGAGGGTCAGTATGACTGTGGATTGGACACACAGAGGAGTGTGGGTCAGTATTAATGTGGATTAGACACATAGAGGAGTGTGGGTCAGTATGACTGTGGATTAGACACATAGAGGAGTGAGGGTCAGTATCACTGTGGATTAGACACATAAAGGAGTGAGGGTCAGTAAGGCTGTGCATTAGAGACATAGAGGAGTGAGGGTCAGTAAGGCTGTGCATTAGACACATAGAGGAGTATGGGTCAGTATGGCTGTGGATTAGACACATAGAGGAGTGTGGGTCAGTATGACTGTGGATTAGACACACAGAGGAGTGAGGGTCAGTATGACTGTGGAATAGACACATGGAGGAGTATGGGTCAGTATGACTGTGGTTTAGACACATAGAGGAGTGAGGGTCAGTATCACTGTGGATTAGACACATAGAGGAGCGTTGGTCAGTACCGCTGTGGATTAGACACAGAGGAGTGTGGGTCAGTATGGCTGTGGATTAGACACATTGAGAAGTGTGGGTCAGTATGGCTGTGGATTAGACACAGAGAAGTGTGGCTCAGTATCACTGTGGATTAGACACATAGAGGAGTGAGGGTCAGTATGACTGTGGAATAGACACATGGAGGAGTATGGGTCAGTATGACTGTGGTTTAGACACATAGAGGAGTGAGGGTCAGTATCACTGTGGATTAGACACATACAGAAGTGAGGGTCAGTAAGGCTGTGCATTAGACACAGAGGAGTATGGGTCAGTATGGCTGTGGATTAGACACATAGAGGAGTGAGGGTCAGTATGGCTGTGGATTAGACACATAGAGGAGTGAGGGTCAGTATAGCTGTGGATTAGACACATAAAGGAGTGAGGGTCAGTATGACTGTGGATTAGACACATAGAGAAGTGAAGGTCAGTATAGCTGTTAATTAGAGCTTGGAGGCTGGCCTTAAGAGAGTGCATATAGATTGGTTACTGTCATGTAAAGGAAAGAATATAAACGAAGCGTAAAATCAATGAACAGTCAACAGAACTAGAGAAAGACAGAGATGTGGTGAAAAGAAAAATTAAGCCTTAAATTAAGATTTCATATTGGCAACTCCACCCTCACCCCCAAAAGCACAGCAATAATAAGAATATAAATCAGATAACAGTAGTGTTGCACATTGCTTTGAAGTGCACAATCACTAATTCTAATGATTAAAATTAGTGGTGTAGATGGAGATGTGACGGAGCGCCAGTTCTTGAACAATATGGTGTTTTGAATTTGATGGCGCTTGAGGTTCAGGGATGCAATTAGGCTATTAGTGCATGAGAGTACTTTAATTCTAGACATGCGCCCCTCAAAGGGCTGCACCTATTGTGTCTTGGTGAACCTGGAGAACGGTTTAGCGGAATCTCAGCAGTGAGGTAGCGTGGAATTAGAGATGCTGAAATATCAGGACAATGGGGCGTGTTATTCCTCTTCTTTGGCCACTTTCCCATGAAAAGAACGGTTTGTTCCTTATTAGCATAATGTCATTGAAACAGATCCTTTTATTTTCTACCGCAATTCATATTCACGATTATCTGTTTCAGCTTCAGAGGGTGAGCGGCAGAATCACAGTCGGATCAGTAGGGAAGGCGTTGATGGTTATCAAATCAAAGTGCCGTAAATAATCGTTCTGACAAAGACTACTAGGTGCCTGCTGTTCCAATTAGCCCCCTACTTGAAACATAACATGATATTTTCATTTAGAAATCGATCATTTAGCAGTTTAAGTTAAGAAGGAATTGCATCAGTTTGAAATTTTATTCAAGTGTTTTGATACACAATTGTGGACTGTGGAGAATCTTAACCACTCAGATGTTTTTTACAGGCATGGCAAAGCATTTACACTTAATGTCACACATTAGAAAGTGCTCACAATCCTCAAAAATGTTCCTTAAATGGGAATTGAATTGATTTTTTTCACATATTCAGCCTGTAAACAAAGTCATCTGGTGCGAAATCTGCTGTTCAAGAGAAACTTAAGAACGCTCATGGTGGTGGTGAAGCGTCTGAAGCCTAGAATGCCTAGCTTCCTTTACAATTACATTAAAGGGTTCAGAAAACTTTTAAAATGCTGTTACCCCATGCATCAGTGGTCAGGGCCCCCACAGATCAGGTATTATTGAGGTGGAGGATCATTCTTGGGCATTGACGTGGTGGTGGTGGTGTGTGTGTGTGTGTTGTGATAGTACAAGTAGATCAGACACAGTAGTGCTGCTGGTGTTTTAAACACTATATCCACTCTGTTGGACACTCGTTGGTCCAACTTGTTGGTGTAAAGTTAGAGACAGTAGTTCATTTGTTGCAACACATATTGTGTTCCTCTAGTCTAGGGGTCACTAACAGGTGGACCATGGTCTGGACCCAGACCCAGCGGTTGTCCAATGCGGACCCAAACCAATAAACTATTGAGAATAATTTAATTTTGACGGTGTTTATTTTAAGCGATGGAGCTTTTCTCATCTATACGGTATACGGGCTTTGCGGCGCAGTGAACTCACAGACCAATCACGTGTGCGTAAGATCACCAAAGGATCCTCAGCCAATCAGATCTGTGCAGAATGGGGCGTGCGGTGCGCACACAGGTGAGGTACATAGCGAGGAGCAGCAGCCGGAGACTAAAGCGAGTCACAAGGAATAACATGCTCTAAAAACAGAAACGTCAACAGTGAAAACTGAGTGTTTAACAGGAACGGTTCTGGAATGGACCTGCTCGTCTAGTTTTGGAGAATACCGCTCTGTACAACCAACCTGTTTTGTGAAGCTGAGTTAACAAGAAGATGCACGTTTTATTTACTTTCTCTACAAATAAACACTTTAGGATGCACTTTTTTTCAGAAGCATTCTGTTTTTTTAATGTAGCCCTTGATTCAGTTCAGCATTTAAACAGTAAATATACTGAATGGTATTTGTAATCAGTTTGTATTTCAGTAGCTGATGGTATACGATGCTGATAGGCTACTTCAGTAAACAGGATATGGCACTGAGTCATAACACAAGTTAGAAATGATGACAGTCCAGACCTTGGCTTAAGGAAATCTCCTCTAACTGGACCTTACTGAACTCTAATTAAATACCTCTGCTCTAAGTCCTACATTGGTGGTCACAGTTTGCTGATTGCGAGAAGTTGGTGTACTATACTCAGCTGTCTGATCCACTCATACCAGCACACTAACAGACACTAACACACCACCCCCATGTCAGCGTCACTGCAATGCTGAGAATGACCCACCACACAAATTGTACATGTTCTGTGGTGGTCCTGTGGAGGCCTTGACAAATTACGCAGGCAAACAAATGGACTGTCTCTGTATTCATAAAACTACAAAGTTCTCCTATACGGTCAGTGGAGCTGATAATATGGTCAAGTTGTGGTCAGTGTGTTTATGGGCACAGACTTTAAAGAACCATTAATGGAACCCAGAATATCGTATTGTGTACAGAATCCTACACATCCCTGCTTTCTTGCTCTGCAGTTAAGAATTCTCAGTCTTGATGGCATGGGGACTCCCTTGACATGCCCCTCCCCACAGCAGTGTCTGCGTGGGACTCAGACACGTTTGCAATCACAGACCCCTCGCAGTGCAAACAGTCTCAAATGTTTCCATGGAAGTGAGGGGCAGAGAGCGAGCCAGTCATTGTGCTGCTAAGACAACAGGCGGCATTGTGGCGGCCGAGAGAGCCGGGGCTGAGAAGATGGCATTTTAAAGTGGACAGTAAAGGAAACAGTGAACCCTGACCAAGAAACGGCTGCATCCAAGTTTGCCTGCTGGCAAGCTTCAAAAGCTTTCAATTGGAATAGGAATACAAAGTTTGTAGTAGAGTAACATGAAGGTATTTCCAGAAGTGATTTAATCACCGAGCTCAACTTAAACGATGACATCAACTGAAACGGATGGGAAAAAAGCTAAAAATGTCATAAGACTGCTATGCGTCTAACAAGAGGACACTAAGGGTCTGTCTCAAAACCTAGTGAGTGTGTAAGTAGGCTGTCTAGGTAGGCAGCTGTTTAAGTAGCAGCGTTCTCTCCTCATCTTTCCTCATAAAACAGATTACTGAGACGCTCTAGTTAGAGAGAGACTGCGTCACGGCTTGTTCCCGCCCACTGCAGCACGCAACTGGTGGTTTAGCTGGTTGCTAAGATACCGGCTGGCTCTCCAAAACAATAGCCAGAAGCTTAAAAATCCGCTAGCATAAATGCTAATAGCTCGAGTATAAAACTGCAAAATGGTCAACAACTCGTTACAGAGTTGATAATAAAATACTGTTTTGTGTGATTATATGACAAGAAACACATTAAAACACCAGAGAGAATCAAAATAACTCACATTTTAAAACCACTTCACTGCTCGTAGATTTGCCTGTGTATGGGATTGTCTTAGCAGCTGAGGAAGTGTTCGATGCTTCCTAAAAATCAGATCTAAATAAGGTTCCTTAGTAGACAACATGTTTAAGGTATGTAAGAATTGGCACAGCCTACATGTCGGGAGCGCCCATGAGGTAAAATGCTATCTATGTGGACCCTCACTAGGTTTTAAGACAGACCCTAAGTTGCGCTGTTGTGCTAATATATCTCTATATTTTTGTAGTTTGATATATTTCGAAGCAACAGCTGACGTTTACATTGTGAGAGAACTTACATTGTGTGAGAAGCTCCAAGATAGCTTGGAAAAAATTTAAAGTAAAGAACATTTCTGGCCTCTCCTATAAAGTTGCCATTTCGGAGATAATTGTTTTACTTTGGAACAGTGACGATATCCAAACTAGGGTGACCGGACGTCCCCATTTTCCTTGGACGACCCATGTTTTTGGTGGCAGCTGTCCATGGAAATGTCCCCGTTGTTATCAATGCATTAAAAACTCACTGGACAGTCTTAAGAAAGCAGAACTGATAGGCTGACGCCTTGTGTTGGGCATGTTTTACTAACCAATTCTACCACTTGCTGTCGTAGGTTTAGAGCATACTGCTCCACCAAAAGCTTGCAAGTGTCAAGTGAATCCATGACATCAGCATAAGCACCTTTTCAAGACACAAGGTAACCCAAGCAATAAAAGCAAGCGTGGAGTTATAGGACCACCAAGTGATAGTATGATCATAGGCATAGTCACAGGGCTCCTGTTACTGCCAGTTTATTTGATATGAATAGGTCATACAATCATTGAATCTTGTGTGGTAAATGTATGTCCATTGGCCTTCGCCACAGTTTATAATGGTATAACAGATACCCTGGACAAAATACATGAAAATGCATGAAAATAGAACTGTTCCACCTTTTTGGTCTCCTATATGTTGCAATGTAGAGCTGAGGAACATGGCAGGGATGTATAAATAATACAGCTAAACATTGTACCTTGCTAAGACGTGAGTATAAAACATGGCCGGTTGACCTTGACTTTGGGTCAAGATGGCAAGAGGAAAAGATTTTTGAAAGAGGCTTCATTATTGGAGTGTATTCAGATGTATGGGAAAGATATCAGTATATTAGTTTTATTTATGTTCCCACACTGTGCTCTCTGCCGTTTTTCCCCCTCTCTTTTCCCCCATGTATCTTATTTTTTTCTCATTTATTGGCTTCCAGTCCTGTCTTCCCTTCCACCTCTCCCCCTTCCTTTGTATGTGTGTGTATGGACAGGTTGATGGCTAATTTTGTCAGTACTTGTGACAATAAAGGCATTCATTCATTGATTCATTCATTCATTCATTATATGGGGATGGAAATGGTGGCCAAAAGCAGACACTCAGTGATGATGTCTCAGGTGACTGAAAATGTCACAACAGGGTGATCAGACTGTGTCAACAAGAACAGTCCTTCCACAATTAGGTGGAGGGGAACATTATATATTATAGTAGGGCTGCAGTGTATAAACCCATTATCACAAAGACAAAATCAGAATTGAAAGTTCAGTAGTGCAAAAGTCATCAACACTGGTCTACAGGGATGTGGACAAAGCCATATGGTCAGCTGAGGTATCCTTCACTGCACTCCCCACAGCTGGGAGAGTGCATGTGTAATGGAAGAGTAGTACTATAGCGAGAGGATCTTTTTCCCTCATGCATTTTAAAGGAATATACACTTTCTGGATCATTTTTAAAGACTATCATCTTATGGGATAGATGACAATGTCCCAATCCATAGAGAAGGAGTGCATAGTGGAGTGTGAAAATAATGTAAACATGACCTTAATGTTCACAAATCTCAACCCTGTGCTGACCATCACAATTATTAGAACAGTAACTGAGAGAATATGTTTTGGGAGAATGGCGTACTGGCTCTACAGTACCAAAGACTTGTAGACTCTATCATATAATCTTTGTCTACATACACGGAAGCAGTTGCTCTTCCTGTCACGTCTTTATTTATCCTTTCAGTGACCCCTCTGGTTGCTGCTTGATGTTCTCTCTTTGATGTTCTTAATGTTCTTTGAGACACAGCAGTTCTGCTGGTGTTTTAAACACTGTGTCCACTCAATATGCTCCCTATTGGTGAACTTGTAGACGTAAAGTCAGAGAGAGTAGCTCATTTGTTGCTACACAGTTTGTGTTCCTTCAGTCCTTCATCAGTGGTCACAGGACACTGTTTGCTTTATAGTTTAGGTTAGTGGACTATACTCAGTCCAGCAGTGACACTGAGGTGTCTGCTGTGTTTGATCAACTCGTACCAAAAACTATTGTACGGTACATATATTAAATGCTTTAAAAACCTGGTTTCTACTAAATAAACAAGATCTGGCTTCAATCCACTTATATCATAAATACATTTAGTAGCTCAGCATAATGGGATACAAATATATCATAATGTTGATTTTGAATATGGCATATAGAGAGATAGATCTCACAATGTCTTTGATTAATGTAGCACCGAGTGTACAATCAAACACAAGCAGTCAGAGCGCACATCAAAGGAGTTAAGCCTAAGGCACGGGAAGTCAGTGTTTCTTATCAGTGTCATTACTGGAGGTATTTCCTGTCAGTTCCAGCTTGTAAGGAAGGCTTGCTGTACATGGATGATCTACAGCTACGGAAGGCGGTTTGAACTCAAACTAAAAGGTTTATAAACATCAAATTTCTTGCCTTCAATGGGACAAAGGTCAAATAGAGACCATGCTTACTTTTAAATGCTAAGAAAAGAAAAGTCTTTTTGCAAGTAAAGTAAAAAAAAACAAAACAGCAAAATGAAATGTTGAGCCTCTGGTTAATTTTACTTGTTCTCGTTGTGATTGGTAAAACTACAGCACAGGACCACACAGGCTAATGTCTATGTAATATAGCCATTTTGTAAGGTATGTTATACGTTAGTATTTTAAAAACTGATTTTAAAAAATGAAATTATTTGCTGGACAGTGGTCCTCCAGTTGATGTCCACTGCTACACGGTGTAAAAGAACAAAAGTCAGTGGCCCACTTTACAAGGCAAAGCAACTAGGTTGGAGTGTCTAATAGAGTGGAAAGTGAGTGGACAACGTGTTTAAAAACTTGATCCACTCATACCAGCACAACATACACTAACACATCATGTCAGGTGTCACTGCAGTGCTGAGAATGACCCACCACCCATATAATACCTGCTCTGTGGAGGTGCTGATCATTTAGGGGTTAACAAAATGTGCAGAGGAACAGTCGTGCTACAGTCTGTATTTGTAGATATACTGTAAATGCATCTCTACAATATACATACACTACCTCTCAAAAGTTTGGGATCACAGTGAAATGTTCTTGTTTTCAATGGAGTATCTTCTTCCTTAACACAACAATGGACTGACGGGTCTCTAAAGAAAGTTATTTCTTTCTGGCCATTTTGAGCCGGTCAGCAAACCATCAACTGCTGATGCTTCAGATACTAAACTAACCTAGAATGGTGTTCTCCCTTTTATGCTCACTTATTAGTAGAATGTTTTTCAGCTGTGCATCACAACTGAGCAAGAGTGTCCTAACAACCAATTAGTCCAATAACATCCTTAACTTGGATTGGTGGCCATACCAGGAGATTTAGACAGAGGACTGAGAGTTGCTGATAATAGGACTATACGCAAAATAAGCCTTTATAAAAAATAGGCTTTAATACAAACATTTTTATTCTTTAAAAATCATCTGATACACTTACATTAGCATGAAAAGTGCATGAAATGAAATTCTAAAGTGATCCTAAACCTTTGAGCGGTAGTGTATGTATGAAAGCATGTTGTAGGTGACTATGGAGCTGATCCTACGCAATATCAATGCACATTTGCTACCAAATAACAGTGGAACTGAGATTCAGATCTCACTAAGACTTGAAGTTTGAGCACTTCTCAGAGCAGTTATTATCTTCTCTTAGTATCTGTACATCTTATCTTGGGAACGCAGTCAACTTTTCCAGCAGCAGTGGATAAATCCTCTATTCTTTGTGTAAACAGAGACTTCCTTAGGCAACGTCATGTTACAGATTGCGCCAGCTTTGGGAATCTGCTACATGGTAGCATGAAGCTGACGTATGCAAGCTAGTCAGACATTAACATCTCCCTTCTAATGTGTCTCTCTGGCAGGTGTTCACAGCATGATCCCTGAAGAGCACTGACTGCTGGATCAGGCGTGTCAAACTCAGGTCACGGAGAAACACGACGGCTCCCAAATGTATACTGAAAAGTATAATATATCATCACTGCCATGTCTGCAACACAACTGTACTCTTTTTATTTACTAAGCAAAACCACCAGTGAACCTACACGTCTTCTGAGCTTTTATAGCTTTATGTTATTAATAAAAATAATAAAACAAAGATAAATCCAACAAAAAACAAATGCCACTCAGCCATGAATTTTAGGCCATAAAATAATAAAACTACAGTAAACAATGTCCCAGGGCTATATATTTGGAAGTATTTCATGTGAGGTATCTGAGATGTAAGGCTCCTACCACCACGTTTTCTCAAACCACGTTTGTCCATCTATTATCTTCTGCTTTATCCCGCTAGCTGGGGTCACCAATTCCAGCATAATTGGTGAAGCCGGGGTACACCATGGACAGGTCGCCAGTCCATTGCATGACCAACTACAATCACGGCCAATCTAGAGTGAGTAATCAACCCAACATGCATGTGTTTGGACTGTGGAAGGAAACCGGAGTACCTGGAGGAAACCCAATCATGCACAGGGAGAACATGCTCACTCCACACAGAACGGCCCAGACTGGGAATCCAACCCGTATCCTCTTGCTGTGAGGAGACAGTGCAATTACATTTCCAAGTCACTTATCCTTTTAGGGTCTGGGGGAGGGTGGTCTTACACTGGGCAGAAAGCAGAAAACACTCTGGACACATCCATACACACACACATACACTCACCACCCAGGGGTCATTTAGCATCTCCAATTCACCTGACTGCATGTATTTGGACTGTGGGAGGAAACCAGAGCAACAATTGCTTGACAATTAGCTTCAAATCATTTTGATGGTACACTGGCTGTCTCTGTCATTGCCACTCCGGGCTCAGAACGCCTGCCGCAGCTTTATGCAACTTTGGAGGTGCAGGTACGAAACCTCTCACAGGAACCGATAACCCCTCCGACTTCATGGTTTCAGCTAGCTGAGAAGATGATTCAGTATTTCCAGCGTGGACACTATAGCAGAGGCGGTGAAGAGACAGAAGAAGACGTTGTAAGACGATAACAAGGAAAATCTGACAGTAGACTGTACAACCTTGTTATTTCTGAAAACTGTGACGTAGCTGTAACCTCATCTGTGTCATACCTGTCTTACAGAGTTTAGTTTTTTGGTAAAAGTCAAGTAACCTCAGTCCAGTTTCAGTTTCGGGCTAGCATGCACAGAAATAAATTCATCTCGGGCAGCCTCTGTCGATGTCATGCCTTGAAAGTTTCAACATCTCTTAATCAAATCCTGCTAATATTACTCGACGTCACACATCTTGTCAACAAATGCACAAGCACAGCTGTCCATTAGGGGGGCTCAAAGCTGGATTTACTGTAGGGGGAACCAACAGCACATTGTAACTTACTGATATATTATAACAATTAGATGCTACTTTAGTGACTTGAATTATACACAAGTATTGAAATGGAATTGCATTTTAACTGTAATGAAATGGTCCCTTCATGGCATTAAACATTGAAAAACGAGGGAGGGGACAAGATTCTGATTTGACAACATTGATATTGCGTCTGTCCAAAGAAAAACAAGTATACCCAAAAAGTTCAATGTAAGTCAATAGAAAAAAAAAATAAAAATGGAGATCTGTTTTTCTTTGGACAGAAATATGTTATATAATAATATTTGAATATAAAAAGATGAGTAATCAATTAAAGAAAAAATGAAGAAGTGAATAAGTGGAGAAATACGAGTGCAGATGCTTTCAGACTGCATTATCCAATTAAGCAATCAACATGCTGTGTGGCATGTGCATAAAGCTGAAACGGCCTCGTTGACCTCGATTTCGGATCAAACTGGGAAGGAGATTAGATCCAAGTGACTTTTTGGTTCATTTTTGGAGCAGAAGCATCAAGACTGCTCAACTGGCGCCTGTATGAACAGAAACAGTGACTAAAGTGACATCCGCATTTAGATCTACGGGAAAGACTTCAGTAAATAGCTCTGGAAGCGGTGCTCGAATGCGCTCAGTTCCAGAGACTTGAGGAATCTGTGCCAGGGTGCACTGAAGCTGCTCTTCTGCAGTGGTGCAACACCTCACTGAGATGTGTCATGTTGTTTTTTCCTTTGTCACATACACTGGTGCTTCCTTTGTCTGCATGTAGGCCAGCGCACTGTAATGTAGCATATCATCGCTGCTGGAATAAAAACTTGCATGGCCATAATTTAAAAATCAGAAGCTGTTCAGACTGGGTCGAAGTTTTAGGACAAACGGACCACCAGAAATGCCTTGGTCAAAGGACTTTACACATTAACTGACATGCAAATTTAATAAAGGCTTCTTCTCTTGCATTTATCATGTAGATACTGACAAAATAATTATTCAAATTAACAGGACAGTATATTGTGAGGTTGCGTGTGATAGCGGGACTAATCGTACACAATGGCAAAAACGAAACAGAAGCATGTTAACTTGCTATAAACTTGGTAATTAGCTGATGCGCAGGGTCCTGTGTGATAAATGCTGGACAACCCTGAAGTCCACCTCCAGTGTGCTATATTATTCAATACTTTTTCTGATGCAGTTTCAAATTTAACAACCTGAAACAAGACTGAAAGTGTTTACAAACAAGAAAAAGGTACTGTGGCTGTTAATACTGGGCCTTTCTTTTCTTCATTTTCTTAAAAGATGTGTCTACAACCTGGAAAAAAGCTTGTTTTTAATGAGCACACAGCCCAGGACTGCCAAAAACATCTCTGAAAAGAGTGTAAGTCGTGTCCTAGAAAAAACAGACAACTACACATCAGTCTTCTCCTCTAACAAGAGGTACACGCATTCAGTGAAGGAAATGCTCTTGTAAAAGTTTTCACTAATGCCAAAAAAGAGATGCAACAAAATGCTTTTTAACAGGACCCCTGCATCTTCCCCTTGGGGTACCAACCAGCTTCGCCTTGTCAGTACACTTACCTTGACAGTATGCTTTGTAGGTGTACAGCAGTTTTCATTCCCAATTCAGTTAAATAAAGAGAAATTCCAGCAGTGTTATAAATAATTCAGTCTTTAAGATGTAAATAGAGTTACTGGATGTGGCGTGCTTAACTATAGTGAAGCTTACAGGCTTCTTTACAGTGGTGGTGGTGGTGGTGGTATTGGTAGGAACCCGGGGTCACAATGCATACAACACTGTTTCTCAACCCTGGTCCTAGAGGCCCACTGCCATGCACTTTTTATTGTTTTGTTTTTATTGTTTGATCAAACTAATTAGCTCATAAACAACCCATATTTGAGCTAATGTGGCTGTGTTAATGCAGGGAAATCACTAAAATGTGCAAGACAGGAGGCCACCAGAATCAGGGTTGAGTAACAATGGTGTAAAACACAAAACTCCCAGCGAACCTACATCTGCCTTTACACTGTTAGAAGTAATGTTGACCATGGTAAAAAAAAAGTCATGAACTTGATGATTTTGCCTTAGAACACACTGCATGAAGCCCCCACTATGAATGCACTTCAATAAATTAGCCAAAAATAAAAAATCATCAAAAAACAATGTGTCAATGATTTCTTACATTTAACCATTTCATGTAATTATGTTTCTGTGAGTGAGCTTTAGACGTCTGAGTCTCGTTACAACCACTGTGAAGAATTCTGACTCAAGTTTCTCCAGAACAGAGCATTTCACATCAATCCACTCTGAATGTCTTGGTTTACATCTCAAGCATTTAATTATGCAGAACTGTTGAACACCAGCAGAGTTCTTCTTTAAGGACTTGTAAAGACAGTAAGTAGATGAATCAGGTGTGGTGGATTAGGGTTGGCGCCAAAGCCTGCAGGAAGGCAAATATCCAGGAGCAGGTTGGCAACCACTGGTGTACAGCTTGTACAGTTAAAGACTAGGGTGAACCATATATCCTATTTTTCCAGGACCTATGTAATCCAGGAACGGTTTTATACAGAACTGCTGTGGACTACCCTTAAGTATATCCCAAGGTTAAATGTGGTACTAAGGTTGACTCTTAACGAGCAAATTTCCCTTAAATAATCCCTTGAAGCGTTGCATCTTGTTACTTAGCTGTCAATTCCCGTAGGATACCTTAAGGTAAGAATAATTGCACCCCTGTCTACTTTCTCAGACCTAAATAATAACATCCAGCAGGGATTTGGAAATTGCCTCCAGTATTAGGCTTTGTTTTTATTATGACATTTGCTTTCTACAGTCTGCCCGTCTTGCCCCTCTCGCTCCCAAAGTCCTCTTTGTCTGAAAACCAAAATATGCACAGCCCAATAGAATACCCCCAGAATAGCTCATCCTCTTCCATGCACAGTTTGTGTTTGTCATTGTTTAGTCCTTTTTCAGCAGTTTGATTACTTTTGGCTGGATATTTTTACACAACTCTGCAATGACGCTGTGAAATTGTGTAAAAAGCCCAGTGTTGCAACACGTAACAGCACAACACACTATCATGTGTGTGCCAACTGCTGAACTGAGAATGGTGCATGAGCCAAACATGTAGTCAGCAGTGAGTCTATGGTGGTCTATAGATGGAGAACCTGATAAGGGGGGATAATAAATGTAAATTGCTTATTGCAGCAAAAGATGAGCAAACACCAGTAAATGTATACATAATATAGATGTTATATATGAGACATCCAATACAACAAGTACCACTATATGTGACTGAGTGGTTCCAGGTGTTCCACTACAGTAGCATTTAAGTATTGCTACATTAGATTTAAGTGCAGTATTTTTGGAAGTTTTTAAATATCTATAATTTTTTATATCTCTGCATCACTTTTTAACAGATGATGAACAGGTGAAAAGACACAAGCTACTAATAACTAAAATGCTAGAGAAACATGAGCTCATCAAGTAATAACAACTATCGAGTAGTGAAAATAAACACATGCTTTATTGATCCATTAAGACGGACTGTGCTATGGGTCTGCATACAAAAATAACAATAACACAAACCGCTTCCAAATAAATGCAGGATTAGATGCTTCAGAGGCTTTACAGAAAAGGCTGCCAGGGTTCAGCACACCATTCAGAGGGGAACTGTCTTCTGAAAACAAGACAAAATAATGAACTCTAAAATGAGTAGAAAAAGATCAGATTTATAAAAGTTGTGCACTGCTGCTGTATATACGAACATAAGAAAAGTTTCCTCTCCTCGGCAGAGAATATGGAATCTTTTACTCATCAACCTTTAGAAATGACTAAACTGGGGCACCCCTGTACAAGCAGCCCACACAGAAATACTTCACTCTCAATCAAACCAGTGTTTACCAACTCTAGTCCTGTAGTCCACGTACACTACATGGTATTTGTGTTTTCACAGCACCTTATCTTGTTAGCACTTCTCCAGCTTAATCAGACCACAAAAATGAGTACAGCAAATTGAGCCTACTGAACTGAATACCAGAAACACTGTTCTACAGCCCTTATTAACTTGGCTCAGGTGGAACAGAATATAAATGGCCGCCAGCCCCCAAGGACTTTACTGAGCGCATCAGATCTAACCCCTAAACAGAGCACTTCATTTAAAGGGCCCATTCTTTCATATTTTATTCTTTTTATTGGTTTTATGTCCCAAACATGACCAACTTTTCTTCCTGAAAAAGGCTGTTTTTCTTACTGTCACTGATGCAAGATAAATGAGCTGTGTTCCGATTGGCTGTCCTCATTCAGAAAGAACATGTAGAGGTGGAACCTTCATTACAACTTCAATATGAGTGGATGGAGCTCGACTGCTGCAGGCTGAATTGGTATATTTAAATGACATCACATAAACAGTGAATTCAAAACACAGTCCACATGTGGACTGTATAGACTGGAGAGTGAATGATAAATGTTTACATATTACATCAAGACTCAAAGCAAAAAAGGGAAAATCAGTTTTCCATTATATGGGCCCTTTAAATAAACGTCCTACTGGACAATAGACACTTTAGGTAGGACTGGTTTATCCAGCTTTACTGAGAAGCCCTGCTTTGTGAAATAATCCCAGTGATTTCCAAAGCTGAACCTTAAATAGTCCTTTTAGAAGCACATTTGAATGTTTTCCCCACTCTAAAACGCCCACACAAATTCAGTAAAAAGACCTAATTAGCTGGATCAAGTTTATTAGAGCAGGGATAACACCAGCATAGGCAGGTCACCCCAAAACCGGGATTGGGAAACACTGACTCATAACTGCATAACTACTTATCTGTGGCCCAGAGTGCACATGGCCCATAGCATTTATACCAGCTCCCCTATATCACTATATCTGCAATCTTACAACCAAGACTCAAAAGGTGGGCTACAAAATAGGGGTATAACAGTGCATTGCGGTATTACAATACAAAACTGTGACAGTGCATTGTGGAAAACTTTCTTTTAACAACATTCTTTTCATTATGCCATCTAATGTAACTGCATTGTTTGCAAATTAGCTACACTCACTCCAGCACTCTTCCTGCCACCCTGCTCTAGTGTTACTAGAAAGCTGTGCAATTTTGATAGTCATCAATTTCATTCATTTGAATTTTTAATTCATGAATCTAGTATCATGAATCAAACTGAATTAAATCATGGGCTTATTGTAGGTCAATGCCTTTGTTGAGACACACAATAACAGGAAGCAATCGAGCAAATTACAGCTTTCTTTTAATTGATTAAAGATGCCCATTCTTTTTTCTCCTGTGCACTAGAGCCTATAAGAGCCTAGATAAGTCACTGCACTGACTGTACTCCACCTGCATTTCACAGTTTTGTGCTTCTCCTCCACCTGAGTCACACATTACTTCATGATCGAGTCCTTCGTCGAGCTGAATCAGCTGTGAATCAGCAGGAAATAAGCACACAGGTAGGGTTTCAGGTAGGGCCTCCAGGCTAGGAGCTGGGGAACACTCGTCACATCAGTTACACCCGTAGTGGTTATCGATCTCCTCGCTGCAGTTCAAATGGTTGGCCAACTCCTGCACCACCGCCTCTCTTCCTATCTGGTCATTCCTCCTCTTCTCCATGACCAAGTCCTCCAAGCTCTGGAACTCCAACACGTGGCTCTTCTTCTCGCTCAGCTGCAGCTTCATCCTGTACGGCTGCTTGCCGATGCGAATCTCACCTCCTGTCTTGAACTCACGCCTGCCGAAGCGGCACCAGGCGGCGAAGCACTCGGAGTTCCTCCAGCACAGGTCCCCGTCTTTGGCTCCCACCTGATCCATCGCCGCCTGCACTACGGCGTCCGGCCGCAGGGGGCGGAATTTGTACAACTCGTTTACGATGCGGCCCGGCTTGCCCTGGCTGGCGTCCACGAGAAAGTCCACCTTGATCTCGCTCCTGTGCAGGTGGACCACCTGGAAGTCGCCCACGTACACAGCCCAGTGCGGATACTGGCCGGCCGACACGAACTCCAGCAGGTCGCCAGCTTTGCACTCGTTCAGCAAGTTCTCGCACGGCTGGGTGGCCATCTCGATAGACCTGGGGCTCCTTTCGTACACGCACTCGTCGCGGTAATACACGACGCACTCCAGCTCGTTCCTTCCGTCGTACTGGACCCCCTCGTCGTCCTTCTCCGCGTCGTTGTCCTCTTGCTCGTCGTCATTGGAAAAAATGTACGACACGCCGATCCGTGGACAGTCGTCCTCCGGCTCGTATCCGTTCGGGTCCGCCGTGGGAACTTCGCTGTAAGTCAAATGGGTCAGTTTTTCCAC
This sequence comes from Megaleporinus macrocephalus, assembly GCA_021613375.1. Taxonomy (NCBI): domain Eukaryota; kingdom Metazoa; phylum Chordata; class Actinopteri; order Characiformes; family Anostomidae; genus Megaleporinus; species Megaleporinus macrocephalus. The sequence goes on from CM038705.1 coordinate 12,572,658, forward strand.
TTGGTTTCCCATTAAACCGTATTTCGTCCCGTGTCCGCTCCCTTTCCCCGCAAAGCTTAAGGGGCTGAGAGAGAACCGAAAACAAACACGAAAAGAAAACGCGCGAGCCAAGTTCGTCTTACTTACGAACGACACCAAAGTCAGGACGGCTTCTACTCCACCGCGAAGTCGTACATGGTGCTGTTCATTCAGTTCCCAAAACACGAGTTTAAGCCCAACTCGAGTGAATATTTTTGCTGTGCCCGGCTCAGTTTCTCTGCTCAGACGAGGCTCATGGCTGTCCTGAGTGAACTATGAACAGGTGTGTTTCACCTGTTCGCTTCCTGGAGTCAAACGACGGGGGAAGAAAAAAAGCGGACGAAAACGGGAAAGAAGTCACAGAAAACACTCGAACGCCACGCTGTACTTCTTCACCGACTGCAGATTTCTCACAAAAGTTCGAGGATAAAGTGACTTGGGGCAAATTTGAGCCCCTTTTCGCCGGAAAAGCGAGTTTCCTCAGACAGCTCGCGCAGCTCGGTGTTGTGCTCAACGCTGCGCCCTCAGCGGGCTAAATATCCGCACAGCGCGCTCCCTCTTAAAGACACAGTGCACCATTTATGTCACTGTGGATCAAGTACACGGGCTGTGACAGACTACTACACTGAGCGTCTCTGCTGCTTAAACAGCCTGCGTCTTGAAAAAAACTGAACTGCAGTGTGTGCACTGTTTTACAAAAGCACGGTTTGCTCTTCAGCTCATGAATGTAAATAAATGTAGAGTTGAGAGTTCATTGTTTTCATGATGCCACAAAACCTGACATGTTTACATATATCCAACTATTCAGCCTAGTCCCATTACATGTAGTTAACTGGTAGTTATAATACAGCATGACAACATCCCATTACATCTGCATTGAACTCCATTGTTGCCGACTGGTAGTTATAATATAGCATGACAACATCCCATTATTTCTGCTTTGAACTCCATTGTTGCCAACTGGTAGTTATAATACAGCAAGACAACATCACATTATATCTGCTTTGAACTGCATTGTTGCCAACTGGTAGTTATAATACAGCAAGACAACATCCCATTACAACTGCATTAAACTTCATTGTTGCCAACTGGTAGTTAAAATACAGCATGACAACATCCCATTATATCTGCATTGAACTCCATTGTTGCCAACTGGTAGTTATAATACAGCATGACAACATCCCATTATCTCTGCACTGGACTCCATTGATGGCAACTGGTAGTTATAATACAGCATGACAACATCCCATTATATCTGCATTGAACTCCATTGTTGCCAACTGGTAGTTATAATACAGCATGACAACATCCTACTATATCTGCATTGAACTCCATTGTTGCCAACTGGTAGTTATAATACAGCATGACAACATCCCATTATATCTGCATTGAACTCCATTGTTGCCAACTGGTAGTTATAATACAGCATGACAACAATACAACCTTGTTCAGACAACCTAAAAAGCAACACCTTTTGACAATGTTGTAGCTATGTCGTAAAAAAGTAGACAACATTGTGACATGGTTATGTGTTTGCTGTGTTTTTCTACTGCTTATACAGCCTGCATCTTGGAAAACTGAACTGCAGTGTGTGCACTGTTGTACAAAAGCATGGTTCCCTCTCGAGCTCATGCATGTAAATAAATGTAGAGTTGAGAGTTCATTGTTTTCAGGATGCCACAGAAACCAACGTTTACATATATCCAACCATTCAGCCTAGTCCCACTATATCTGCATTGAACTCCATTGTTACCAACTGGTAGTTATAATACAGCATGGCAATATTACTTAGTAGTGGTGTTGTCACAACCTTGTTCAGACAACCCAGAAAGCACCACCTTTTGACAATGTTGTAGCTATGTTGTAAGAAAATAGACAACATTGAGACAACTTTATGTGTTTGCTGGGTACATTAAGTGTTTCTGCTGCTTAAAAAGTCTGTTTCTTGTAAAATAGAACTTTTACTTAATTTATAATGAAAGAGAGTAATGAGAGAGTATGTAATGTGTGCAAGTTTACAAAAGCTCGATTCACTCTCCAGCTCATGCATGTAAATGTAGAGTTGAGTGTTCATTGTTTGCATGGTGCCATGTTTACATATATGTATAACTATTTACCCTACAGCAGTTTAAGTCCCGTTAAAAGCTACACTGAACACCACTGTTGCCAACATAGTATTTATTTAATGTGCGTACCTCTATTAAAAACAATGGTTTCAAATTAAAATTAAAAATTGTTTATGATCATGAATACACGTGCCCTCATGAAAGAAATAAGATAAAATACAAGACTAAGGCAGGTTATGGGCCCTTAAACTATTTAAAATAAGTCTAATAATTGATCTGTAAGCCTATAAATAAACCTCTAAATTTAAACCTCTGAATTAGTACTGAAAAGGGCAGGCCAATTAGACCATTAAGCCATGCCTAAATCTACTATATAGAAATTGTTCTGGATAGTAAATAAAATATAAATAAAAAAATTAGTGAATCATGTAAAATCTGGACATTTGGAATGACGTGTACATATACACCACAATGTGCTTAAAGGGGAATTCCACTATTTTGTTTACATTTATGAATAAATTAGCCTCCTAGCTGTAAACAGTCATTCAGAGTGGTTTCATGTGATGTTACAGTTTCTTTACAGTGGTGATTTATGTTTACAGCATGTCAGCATGTTTACAACACAAATAATGGCCTTTTATTTACTATCCAAAACCATCAGTGATCCTACACATGCTTTCTGAGTGTAGTATATGGAATGTTGATGATGGTAAAATAATTATAAATCTGACAAAATGAGTTTTCTTTGTGGACTAAGTTGCACATATACTATGAATAAGTTAAAATGCATAAAATGCTAACTTTACCACAAAACTATGTCATAAAACTATGCCAGACAGCTTATATCTATCCATTTTATTTAATGGCCCGTTCCTATGAGGGACCTTTCAGTGGCATTAACTTCTTCAGATGTCTGGTTCCCATCACCACCACTGTGAACAATTCTGACATGATAAGCATTTTGTATCAAAGCAATGTGAATAGCTGTTATCTCAAACATTTAATTATGCTGAATTTTTGCAGTTCCCCTTAAATACACAGTATATTAATGCATATTTTAATACAGTAATAATAAAATAAAATCAAGTTAACATTACAAAACAATTGTTTCATGTGAATGAATTTTTAAAAATAGGATTAGCCGTTCACTGTGTGGTTTTTCTTGGAGAAACTGACCTTTGACCAGCTGTGAATTATCAAGAAGTTTATCAGGTGTACTTTGTAACAGCAAGCATGTTCTTAGTACTTGTAGTACTGGCCTTGTAAACATTACATCAACTGTACTTCAAAATGTGCTTTATCAATATGCATGTCATTCAAAGTGCGAAAGTCACAGCTGTTCCAAACCACTTCAACACTAATTTAGTGATTTTTAAATCCAGTTGTTACTCACATCATTGGACTGTGCCTGGAAAACTGGCTTGGGTAGTTGCACGCTGTTTATTTGCACACACCCTAAACGTCCGGAAATGAGTCTTTATTTTAATTTTGTTAGCAATGCTCAGCCAGTGAACCATAACCCATTGCATGCTGTTCCAAATCCTGCACGCTTTGATCTACGGTCATTTTCATTCAAATATTGTTGTGTTGTTTGTATCGTGAGGTCACAATGATAAGCAAGCTAACGTGTGCCACTAAAATATCAGACATAAGCCAAGAAGATACGGAGGTGGTTAAGTACCATTAGCAGGGATAGGCTAGAAATAGCTCGGTTTGAATCAGTCTAATAGCAATATTAGTATTTTAACAATATTGAGCTTAAAACTCTAGTGTTATGCTGCATAAATGCACATATATGACCCAATGATTTATATTAGCACTTATGTTAGCATTCCTGCCCTTGATTTTGTGCTTGATTTTGATGAATAGCATGAAGCGTGAGTAAAACTTGATGCTATAATGCTAACTAGCCATAAAAAACATTTATTTACAGAGAATTAAAAGATTCATTAAAATAGGAAAACTCTGTTTTTTCATTTATTTCTAAGTGAATAAATGTTTGAGATGTAAACTTGTTAATTTGTAATTTGTTTGACTGGATTGTAGCAATTGGTGTTATCTTAGTCACCAGACTGATAAACTTGCTAGCGTTAGCGTCATGCCAGCACTCATTGATTAGTTTTTTGAATAAATATTACACTTTCACATCTACCAAATGTACCAAAGTCATATTCAAAATAACAAAAATAGAAAATGAGCGTAAAAGTGATTTAAAGAATACAATGATGACTGTGTTAGATTTATCTGCTAAAACATGGACATTCCATGCTAGTTTAAACTGGTTTAACTGGTCTGGTGCTCCTGTGGTTTAGCTGATCACCCAGCATGGTTAAAAAAAAAAAGAAAATCTGCACATCAAGGAATAGAAGATGTAGTTGTTTTTTGAAAAGGAGTCCAGACCATATTTGATGTCTTTGGGAGTAATGGGATCGCGTGAAGGCGGCACGGTGGTGTAGTGGTTAGCACTGTCGCCTCACAGCAAGACAATCCGAATTCGATTCCCGGTCCCGGCCGTTCTGTGTGAAGTGTGCATGTTCTCCCTGTGCTTGAGTGGGTTTCCTCCGGGTACTCCAGTTTCCTCCCACATGCTTGATAAGTCACTCTTGGTCACTCCAAAATTGTTCGTAGGTGTAAGTGCGTGAGTGAGTGTTGGCCATGCAATGGACTGGCGAACTGTCCATGGTGTACCCCGCCCTCGCCTGATGACGCTGGGATTGGCTCCAGCCCAGAACCAGATTTTTTCCCAACCAATTTTGAAACATATCTATTGGTCCATTCCTTTCACACAATGTGAACGCAGCAGCAACAAATGATGCAGAAAAAAATGTGATCAATATTTTTCTTTATTTTACAAACACAAAATAGTACAATTAGTTGTTGTTTTCTGTGTAATATTCTGTTAAAGAGATGTTTTAAGTAACTCAATCTTAGTTTGGACTGGAAATTACAATGATTGTTATTTATTTTTTGTCACTTGGAGAAAACGTCTTAGAAGTGAACTTATGGCCTCCAAGTCTGATGGACAGGTGATGTACAGTGCTACAGTGTCTGGTATCATGTATTGCCACCGCTTTCAGTTGTCCCCATCAGTAACGAAGCTTCTCTCTTCCCACCTCCAGGCATGTGCCCCAGTTTTTAATTATGTCCCTTAACAGCTGGCCAGAGAGTGTGCTGTGTGTTTGTTTACCCCAGCTAAAGGACTTGCACTGGGGTGTCTGGGTGTTGCTGCAAGGCATATCATTTGTTACTCATTATCATGCTGTGCACCCGCATCCGTACACCACAATGTTTTGATTTCAGCCTAAAATCCAATTTCTAACTGATTCCCGGTTATTATGCTGTCCTCGGTCACCAGACCCCCTACTCATAGCACCATCTCGCTGGTGTACAGACTGTAACCCATATGTTGATGCACAATTAGTGTTAGCCATTCTTTAACCTATCATTAGCTACCGAGCCCCCCTTGGTTGGACATTTTGGGTGGTGGTCCACTTTCAGTATAACAGTAGTAATGCTATGAAAACTCCAGCCACACTGCCTTGCTAGACAAGTGCTGACATGAAACCAACACCCAAATATTATCTCAGCAGCGGTCCTGTGGTCAGAAACTAACCAGTGGTTAATGGGGTAAAGGGTGCCTCGTGCTTGACAGCAGATGGGCTACAGCAGGGGTCCTCAATAATGGTTCTGGAGAACCACCACCCCGGAGAGTTGAGATTCTACACACTTTGCTCCTGAAAGTCTTCAGATCCTGGATCAGGTCCTGGACACTCCTGGACTGCAGTGTATTCCTGGGTAGGAGATCGATGTGTTATGAGGAGCTCATAAAGTTAGGCCTGTCCCGTTTTGGAGCATCCTTCAAATGTGGCGGAGAAATGAAGAAACTGGTAATGGTGGTGACCTTCAGTCACCCACGAAATCTTACTTCCAGCCTCAAAACCATTTGATAAACAGTGGAAACAGTCATAAGTGGCAGTTTGTAATGTAATGTCAATTTTAATTTAAAAGATTTAAGCATGTTGTGTGGCTTATGTCAGTAAGCCGTACTGTGTCAGTAAAGCCTGCTCACTAAAGAGGTGGAGCTCTTGAATACCAGTACTGACAAGGTCTATCCAAGCTATTTGAGACATGTATAAAATCTTTTTCATGGCATTTAACTCTGTAAGGCCTCTCATTTTTGTGCCCTACTGTATATAAATTCCATATATATAAATATAGTTCCATTTTACTGATGGTGAGGTGAATACCTGTCACAAATTTGTGCCCAGTTTGTGTTCTTATAATTGACTTAAGCAACAGAAGATGAGTTGGACTGCCACTTCAGCTCATGCCTGCCAAGATGTGATTTGTGGTTTTGTAGACTAAAGAACTAGAAAGACTTAGAAGCCCCAAACCTTATTTCCAATTGTTACTTTGCGTGTAAACTCATGGGGCCAGACTTTATCTGATAGATCTAGGATCTCAGGACAACCATGAAAAATGTTGTGCTGGATACAGGCAAGAACATAGACTTATTAGAGTGGGAATGAACTTTGTGTGACATTTCTAAACCAATTTAATGCCTCAGAACTAGGGCGGGCCACTTGTCGAGCCTGATTTTAGCCTATAGATGTAATATAAGTTAACATGGCTGGATAGTCAGCCAGATGTCCAAATTATTTAATGCATCTCATAAAGCTACACTACCTGGCCAAAAGTATGTGGACAACTGTGGTTTTAGCCACGCCCTTTGCTAACAGGTATATGCCATGCAGTTTCCACAGGTATACTGCAAACCTTGGTGAACTTATTATAGCCTGCACTATTTTATCACCAGCCAGTTTGTGAAATGTCTGTCATGCTGGATCTACCCCTTTCAGCTGTAAGTGCTATAACATCTACAAGCAACAGCAGCTTAGTCACAAAGTGGTAGACCACTAAAATAACAGAATGCTGAATAGCCTTGCCTGATCTCTGCTTCATCATTCAATACAGAGATCATCTAAAAGCAGCATCAGCAAAAGAACTGCATGTCGAGAGCTTCATGAAATGGGTTTCCACAGCCAAGCAGCTGCACACAAGCCTACCTAACGCTACCTTCTGGAATGTACAGTGGCAAGAATATGGTAAAACTGCTGCATACAAAGGCATTTTATTTGTTTCCAAATTTTATTTTATTTGTTTTGTTTGTTTGTGGCAACAGTTTGGCAAAGGCTGTTTACTGTTCCAGCATGATTGTGCAGAAACTGAGGCTCATAAAGAAAGGGTATGTGGAGACAGTGACCTGCATGGCGTCCTGACCTCAACCCCACTGAACACCTTAGGGATGAATAGAAAGATCGATTGTGAGCCAGGCCTTCTCGTCCACCATCAGCACTGGACCTCACAAGTGCTCCTTAGACTAAAAGGGTACAGATTCCCACAGAGAAACTCTAAAACCTTGTGTACCACTTTCCCTGAGGAGTGGAGTTATAGCCACAAAGAGACAACTCCATTATAATGGCCCTAGGTTTGGAATGAGACGAGCTCATATAGCTATGAAGGTCAGGTGTCCACATATTTTTGGCCAGAAAGTGTATTTTTTTTAATAACTAATAAGGAACATGGCTCCACAGATGGAGTACTGGATTTATCCTTCCTAGATATATAGATCACACAAACTGCATTACTTGCTGGAGTTCAGTGAAATCTCCAGCGCTGTGACATTTTCTTCGGTGGTGTGCTAAAAAGACCCTCACACTTCCTACCACTCTCCCGTCGAGTAAACCGAGGAATTTCAACTACCTGACATTTCAGCAGCCGCCCAAGCCAGCCGCAGGAATCCCTCAAAGTGCTGGAGCCCTACAAAGAGTTCCTCTGCCCCCCAAAGAAACCTCGGAGTGTGCTCTGGCCGTTCTCTTCGGCGTGGCATTTTTAACGGCCTGCTTGTGATGTAACATTAAGGCCTTGAGATCCGGACTAATAAAACAAAGGCCGCCAAGATTTTCTGTCGTGTTCAGAGAAACATTTCAAATTTTGAGCGTGTGACATTTGAGACAGCTTTGATAATGAGTAGGGGTTTTGGCGGGTGGGGGTTACAGACATGGCAGAACAAAACCCCACCACGAGTAAACAAAACAGGGGGGAAAATGTGCTACAGAGCACTTTTTGTTTCCAGTGGGCACGCTCTGGTTACATCAGAAGAATTTTAAGCAGCTAATAGTAAGCCCCTTAGCCCTTCTTTCCCTCTGCTAGGGGTCCCAAAGGCGACTGCTCTCCATCAAAGGTGGATTATGGCTGGAAATGCTTGGCGTGTATCTCTTTGTGTCACGCCAGGGAAGCGTCCCTCATGCAAACCTCACCAACGGAGCGGTGGGAGCAGCAAAAGGCAGAGAGCGTTTATCAGATGATCAGAGGCTTCCTGGGGTGGGGTTAGTTGCAATGACGTTTCCTGACCTGCGGGTGGTGAACGTCCCCGCTGTTGGCACATGAGCTGCTTTTGTTTGCTGTTTTTCTCTTAGCCCATTTTCACAGTAGTCATAACTTTTTATCAGTTTTCAGCTTCAGTAACCTCAGTGGAATATGTTTATATGGACATGTGGAAATGTGTATGGTTTTTAAATCAGGATGCGAACTGGAAATTTCCTTTGTGGTTGAGCAATCAAGTCAAAGCAAGCTGAGGTGTTTGCACAACAAAGCGAGTGGGTGTGTTTTTCAACCATCCAATACAGTTATTAACAAACAGCTGCAATGGTTGGGATCACCAACTTTCATTATATAAAGACTCCTTAATTATTCAGGAATGATGGATTACTGACCAGGCCATTAGGCCCAGAGCCTCTGTCAGACTGTCAGGGGCCCTGTGGGGCCATGGGTCGCAAGCCTCTAAGTGGACTTAATACCTAGAACAGGGGTATTTAATTAGAATTAAGTAAGGTCCAGTTATAGGAGATTTCCTCAGACCAAGGTCCAGATAGTCATCATTTCTTGTATGTTTCAGTGCCTAGTATCAGCATCATATACCATCAACTGAAAGACCAACACATCACACATACTGTTCAGTGTATTTCAGTATATTTACTGTTTAAATGCTGAATTATTTATAAAACTCCAAATAAATGTTTTTATTTCACTTAAAACAAGGGCTACATAAAAAAACGTTTTTGTTTTTAAAGCGTGTTATTCTTTCTGACTCGCTGTAGTCTCCGGCTACTGCTTCCCACTTCATACCTCGCCTGTGTGCACGCGCCGCATGCCCCAATGTGCACAGATCTGATTGGCCTTTGGTGATCTTACAGCGCAAGCGATTGGTCTGTGAGTTCACTGCGCCATAAAGCCTGTATACTGTAAAGACAAGAAAAGCTCCGCTGCTTAAAATAAACACAGTCAAAATTAAATAATTCTCAATAGATTATTGGTTTGGTTCCGCATTGGACAACATCCGTGTCTGGATCCGGACCCCTGACCTAGAACATTTCACTGTAGATGTAAACATTAGATAAAATGATTGGCCTTTGAATATATACAAATAACTGAATATATTAAATGTGTTAAATGGTGTTGTTTGTTATTATTATTAAGATTTTGCTGCTATTGTTTGCTTCAGACAGTGTGACAGTGGTGTAATGGATTTAGCTTACATAAAAAAACTGTAAATAGCACTGTCGCCTCACAGCAAGACGATCCAGGTTGGATTCCTGGTCCGGGTCATTCTGTGTGGAGTGTGTATGCTCGCCCCGTGCTTGAATAGGTTTACTCCGGGTACTCCGGTTTCCTCCTGCAGTCCAGAGACATGCATGTTAGGTTGATCGGTCACTCTAAATTGCTCATAGGTGTAAGTAAGTGAGTGAGCAGTAGCGAACTGTGACCCTTGAGCATTGGCCCACTCCCCCAACACCTCCCCAACCACTGTCTGAAAAAAAATACTGTTTCCCCTCCTAATAAACTGTACATCTGTACCACATAGATAACTTCTTAAGCAAAATAAGGTTCTCCCTTATAAATAACCGGGTGGTTTGGAGGCTCAGCAAATCGTGACTCAGCAAACTAGCTAGCGGTGGTAGCCTAGCGCTAGCTAGTTGTTTCTCCAGCTAGCGTCGCCACAGTGGGCGGAAGTGATCATATGGTTAAGCCCACTTAAAGGGGAGGTTTGATTGGTCAGTTTTACTGACATTTAAAATTGGTATCATGCTGAATTATAACTGCCTGGCCCCCTGTACATGAACAGCGGGACCACCAATTACCAACATTCTGTGGAGTCATTACAGTCCTTATAGGGGGAGACACAGACTCACAGGCTTCCACTGAACCCCTCACGTTTCAACACAGATTGAATAGACATGTTTAAATAATTTATTTGCCGATATTTTTGTAATTGTTTAGATGTTGATTGTCAAACTGTAAGTAGATAAAATAAAATTATATTTATGTGTGTGTATGTGTATGTGTGTGTTATGAATATTTTAGGCCCTCTGAGAGGGCGTAGAGGGTCATGACGGTTCCCTACTGTGAGGGAGTGTGTGTTGGCCATGCGATGGAATGGTGTCCTGTCCAATGATGCTGGGATTTACTCCAGTGACCCCGACTAGCGGGATAAATCTGAAGATAATGGATGGATGGATGGATGGAAAAAAATGTAAATGCTGTACACAAGATTAGAATGTAATGATGTAGAAACTAAAGGTTGCCACACATTAATAAGACAAATTTAACAAAAGAAATAAACAAAGGCTCTGAATATTAAGCTGAAAAGAAACACTCCTCAGTCTAATGCTGAGTCTGCATTCCACACCTCATAGCTTATCACACAGAACGGTGGTGTGATGCTACACATGGCGACAGTGTTGCTGGCAAAAAGGGGTGATTATCAGAGAACGGCTTTATCAGTGTAGATAGTTTATTTAAGGTGGGCAAAGCAGAAAGATGCTATATACTCTTTTAATTTTGTTATATAATATGAGGTTCACCTGGAGTTCAACACTGAGACATTTGATGTCCCACCAAAAAAAATTAAATCGGCATCCAGTTTACTCCACGCTGCAGTTGATGGCGAAAGTTTGGAGACTTGAACGGTTGACGGAGCTTTCTGCACACAGCTGTGGGCTGTGGAATGTTGTCACTCAGATGTTTCTGTTATGACACCTTTGAAAACAATAGAAGATCAGGTTTGCCCGCGTCCGTCAACTACAAACATGTCAGTGCAGCACAAGTTCTAGTTCTAATTCCACTACTGAAGTGCACAGTATTGTAGTCCAACAAAAAACATGTGAGGTAATCTCTAAAATAGTAACTTAACAGGAGAAGGAACAAAGTTAATTAATGTACAAAACAACAATTCATGTAAAATGTTTTATTCCAAGAGACTGGGATTTATATTAGTCTATGCATTAGAAACATTAAAATGAAGAACAATTAGATGTATTTATGGCCAGGAAAAATATGGAAACTATATTAGCATGGCTAGCACTTAGCATGTTACACTAGCTTTGACCAGTCCAGCAAAGGCATCCCTGTTATTTCAATCCTGTATTTATTTTCCTTGTACCAGGTTTAAAAAATGAAGAACTAATTATGCTTTCTCCCAAGAGTATGCTGGTCCCAAAAAGGGTAAGGAAAAACCCTAGTTTTTTTCAGTGCTAGTCGAAGCTGTTGTAACATACAATGTGTTAGCCATCCAGCAAGCCAGTTTTTTTTTTAGCCTTGTCCACAAAGGTTAAAGAAAAAAAAATCTGCCCCTGCTGGTCAAACCTTGTTTAACATGCTAAGGATTAGCCTTTAGTGGAAAGAAATAATGGAGGAAAAAGATATTAGAAGCAATGCTAGAAATACTTTTGGCTATGTTTGGAATGTTAGAAAAAAAATAAAGCAGAACTTCAACTCAGTAATATAAACCATTTTATGCTACACATCTTTCTCGTCCATAGATTAAAATATATATAAACATCAAATATTGTTTGAAATCACTTTTCAGGCTTATTTTGTTTGTTTATATGCTACTGTAGTGTGTTGGTGGCCAACTAAGACTGCAAATACCATGTGTCTTGCAACACTATAGTCCAATGTCAGTTAGAAGTGTCAGATATTTTCACAGCATGGGGTCCTCACCCCTAAAGACATGCATATTAGGTTGACCGGTCACTCTAAATTGCCCATAGTTGTAAGTGTGTGCATCTGTGGTGTACCCGGCCTTCGCCTGATGATGGTGGATTGACTCCAGCCCCCCTGTGACCCTGACTAGTGGGAAGATAACGGATTGATGAATGGGTCCTTACCCTGTTGTTTCATCTCTCATTGCTCACTAGCAGCTCAAAATAGTCACAGCATACCACACAAGGAGGCCTACAGAGTACTAGTTAATATGATAATGGAGATATATGGATTTTTTTGCTAAGATAATGAAAATTAATATTCATTGTGCCACCAGCAAAATATCAAATAGGGAGCCTGTAAAAAAAGTTTCCTGCTTTAAGAAATGATTTAAGAAAAAATCTAATTGACACAATTATATGTCTACCACAGATGTAGTCAATTAGCAAAGACATGTTGAACGTTTAAATTCTGCTCAATTAGTTCATCTAACTTTGCTAACAAACATTAGAAACCAGTAGCCACTCAAATCTTTCCAAAGCTGCTCTCAACCCACTCAAACTGCATTCAGGTCTTCATTAAACATCACCTGTGCTAACAAACAGAAAGTCTGCTGAACAAAGCTGAAACGTATTTAGGGAAAATATTTGGGTGACTATTGACTTCTAGTGTTTGCTGCCTCCATCGCTAAATTTAAAGCAGCAAACATGTTGCTAACCCATTTCTCATAGGGCTATAAATCTCTGTCTTCATAGGAATTTCATGTATTTATGTATCTTCAGGAAGTGGTTGAATGCGTCTAGGAATTTTAGGTTTACAACCTGATTTAAACATGTTGCATTTAATTATAGCACTTATAACATTCCAAAATAGATGCTATTATATTGGCACATAAAGATCGATGCAGGATTGATGCATTTTTATACACCTACTGCTTAACATTCTAGCCCCACTCTTATAATGTTAGAAGATTAACAAATGATCATCGTTTTAATTCACTAATTCATTTGTATTTGCAATGAAAGTCAAGGATATGTTAGCTTTAACTATTAGATATCTCTCTGAAAGATTCTATTGTGTTAAACATGCATTCCAAAACATCTTCAAACACCAAAGAAATGCATTGTGGATTTTACAAAATAAGAGCTAGACCTATATTCATAAAGTTTCTCAGAGTTGGAATGTTGGATCAGGTAGGATCAGGTTCTTCTCTTACTTACTCTGGTCTTACTAAGAGGATCCTAGATCAGCCCCCCTAATCTGAGAGGCTTTATTTATTAATACTTCTCTAGGCCTGTTTATCCTGTGCTTTACTGACCTCTAGAGGAGCAGTTCATAGAAGTTCATAATCTACTACAGTAGTGTTTTCATTTCATGAGTAAGCATTGAGGCAAATTAGCTTAGTATATCAACCAATTCAATGCAGCAAAATGCCCACATATACTATTGGCATAATACAAATGAAGAGGACACATAATTAACTAATGGTCAAGTCCTTCTTAAGCTGAAGCAGGTCAGCATGGGTGGTCTTTAAGATTAGAGCCCACTGGGTTACTGGTTTAATTTAACCCAAGAAACTCTTGATTCACAAAAATAAGGGAAGGGAAGTCCACAGAGATACCTGACATCTTACCTAACACCGATATATTTGATCCAGCCTGTAAAGGACTTCTAAAGAAGTTCATTAGGTGGAACTGGAGTGGCAGATAGGAACTAATATACAAATAATATAATATAATATACAAAGTGCAACACAAATTGTCCCAAAGCAGCTTTGTAAAAATTATCGTCCAGATCTCTAATTATCACTAAATACTCACAACGAGAACCTTTTGTGTTGTACCATCTTAAAATGTTCATATTTAATAAGTGACTGTAGCATTCGGTTACTGAACTCATTACAAAGAAAGATCTGAACCTCATACACTTGACCTGGCAGACAGAAGTAAGACAATGAAACTAAAACCATAACTACATTTACATCACAAAAGCAGCTTCTTTTACAATGTTGGCATCAAAGGTTTTTTCTGCCGGTGCTTAGGAACACATACTTTAGACAAAGACTATGTGCGTGAATACATGCGTCTTCATTGCTGTTTTAGTTGTTCGTTTTCATTATAACATCATACTTTGGCCAACACAGAAGAAATTTGTTTGAAAGTGGGATTTAAGTTGTTTTTTAGGCAAAAGTGTGAGAATGTTCTGTACAGCCAATCAGCTGATACATGCTGTCTGACGTTTTTTTATTTCAATTTCAAACTGAAGCTCTGAGGCTAATATATACTATGCTGCCAAAAGTATGCAAACACCTGACCATCATACCTGTTAAATCATGAGCATCGATATGGAGCTGAGCTGCTTTTTCAGCTATAAAAGCGGTCAGTGCTCTGAGAAGACTTTGGAGTTTGTGTGTCCAGGCAGTTAAGGGGGATTTGCGGGATTAGGCACTGATGTTGAGCCTGGCTTGCAGTTTATATTCCAATTCATCTTAAATGTGACATATTATATTATATTATATTATATTATATTATATTATATTATATTATATTATATTATATTATATTATATTATATCCACAAGTTAGCACAGCTTTCTGGGGTCTTCACAAAATGCCTGTCACATGGTTTGGTCAAATTACCACAGGAATCAAGCCCTGTCTATGCAGCCCTGCTCAGAACGACAGCTTGAGTGTGTGTTCCTTTGAACGCGAATGAGTCACGGACCACAGATCTTTTATGGGGCACTCCAATGCCATTAGTTAGTCCTAAAGGCTAAGGAAACAATTTTTTATTTTTATTAATTTTTTTTTTGCTTTAAACTACACAGATGAGTTTTTATGCATTGTATGTTGCATTGTTGCATACAACACACGTCATGATGCAATATATACCAAAACGCATGCACAAGCTGCATTCTAAACATAATAGCAAGGCGTACTATAAGAGCAGTAAAGCCTGGCCATGCTGTCTCACGCAAATTCGGTTTGCTTCCATAAACATAGATGACACACAAACACTTTTTGATTTCAGGAGAACAGGTACAGCAGATTGCTTTCCCTTTCTGCCCACGTTTAGCTGTTGTGGCTGTTGTAATAATAATAATAATAATAATAATAATAATAATAATAATAATAATAGATTCCGCTCTGATTTGTCTTCTCTTGACCGCTTCCTAAGTAAGAAAGTACTAAGTAAGAAAGTACACATTGTGAGTTGCAAGTTTGCAGTGCCATGTCTGCCCATTTTGCGTTCATATAAATATATAAGTTTCTACTTTCACAATGTTCTAAGAATGTAGCAAATTTTGCTCAGCAGAAAACGGTCAAAAGTAGCAGTTTTAGTTTTTAGACAAATAAAAAAAGAAGCAGAAGATTGAAGAAGTGTAAAATGGCATGTTGAAATCTAACACTTAACATAGTTTAAATGTTAATGAAAATGCAAAAACAAACAAGTGATTCCTGTTTAAACTGTTCAAACAGAGGCAGATCAGCAATGATGGGCTGCTGAAGCAGTGTTTTGGTGTAAAATATTGAATGAAATAATATTAATAAACATATTAATATTGATATTATTAACAAAAATATTGAATGAAATTCACATAAATAATACTGAATAAGTTCAGGTGTTAAACCTTTCACTTTTTTTTTTTTTTTTGAACTTTTATTCAAGAAACACACACGTCTGTTAGATCTGGCTAAAAATTAAAGCAACTTGTCAGCGCCCTCTGGTAAAGAAAATGCTAGACTGCTAGGCAGGAGTTCCAAAGCCATGCTCACACGCTTCACATATTAAGAAACTGAGGAATTTTGCATTGTTATAACAGAGACACATTTGGGAGATAAAGTTTTCTATTTTAATAATGTAAAAATGTTTTTGTTTAGAATGTTTAAATTTTTCTTCTGGTGCTGAGTCTAGACAAGAGAAGGGACAGAACATAATAGGGAGTTCGATTGTAGAGGTGAGTGTCTAAAAGGAACTTCAGTTGGCCTTTTGCAAATACAGTTGTAAAGGGGACCAAATTCTGATAAATCTTTCTGGTGCAACTCGTGAGTTAGTTTTTCCATAGGTAACCATTTGTCAGTCTGCTTTAGCCACATCTTCTTGGAAGGAATATCTGTTTTTAACCATAATAACTGAATACACTTTCTAGCGAGACAGAATAAAATATGTAAAAGACTAATGGTATCCTTGTCCAGTGAGGGGTCCACAGCATTTAAGAGATATACTTCTGGAGACTTAGCAAATTGTAAGCCAGTTATTTCTTGTATGGCCAAATTAATTTCCCTTCCTAAATAATTTAAACTATCCAAGTGCAAACTGCTACATTCTGAGGTATAAAGCGATTTTAAAAAGCTACAGAAGGGGTCATTAATTATGTGAGGGTCGTAAGTAATGTTACCAGAGGAGGTTTTAATGGCTTTTATAGATCGTTCAGGACACTGCGAGGTGTGCTCCTTGACCGAGATGCTAGTCGAAGACCTATGAGCCCGTTCAATTTCAATGGGTAGGACGCCCGTGGGAAGATCCAGCCAAGAGGGAATCTGGAGTTGGAGAACCTCTGCCAGGGGGACATTTCCCTCTGCATTTTCCGAGAAGCCGACAATTTTAAGGTTTTTCCTTCTCCCACGGTTTTTCAGGTCGTCGACCTTCGCCAGTAGGAACTCCACTATTTTGGACAGTTTGGTGAGTTGGGCTTTGTAGTTGCCACCGAAAGTCGGTTTTCAGCTTCCTCCAGTCTGCCTTCTGTGGCGGTAACTCATGTAACCAAAGTAGATAACGAAGGCTCCACCGAGGAGACCGAACCAGCAATATCTTGAAGACGGCCCTCTGTTATCAAGATGACAGCCGATGTATCAGCCATATTAGGACTGTATTAGAAAAATTAAACCGAGGTGGAAAGCAAATAAAGAGAGGTATAGCGACGGAACGAAAGGTCTAAGCGGCCATCTCCGACCTGATCACCGCAATATTTTTTATCCTGGTCAGCAATTTTCAGTATTGATCACTCGTTTAGAATGAGTTTTGTTGCCAGTGCTGTGGTGTTGTGACCCTGGATGAAAAACCACTTAAGGCTGAAGTTTTTACTCACCAGCTCCTAGGCTAAATGTTCTCATTCAGCTAGGAAAGTCAAATAAAAGGCGGGATGGGTAGCCTGCCTTCCCATTTGTCACAGAGTCTAAATGACTTGTTACTATTGACTTGGCTGTTATTGCTCCCTGACACCTCCACTTAACAATGATACACTTACAGTTGTCTAGGGCAGATCTAGCAAGGCAGAAATTTTACAGACAAACTTGGCAAAAGTTGCAATATATGTCAATGTCAAAAAACTGAGCTCTTCAGTAAAACTACGTGCTTAATTTGTGTCTGTGTATTTAAAGGTGTGGCTGAAACACCTGAACTCAATATTTAGAATATAAAACCCGTTTTTCCCTTTTATGCTGTGCAAATTGTAAATTAAAACAGAATGCAATGGTATCCCAGTTGTGCATTTTAAAGCTGTGCATTTTAGGTAATATAAGTGAATTTAACTTTAGAAACAAATGTATCACATATAGTTCTTACTGCCTTTTACATCCATTAGAAAACTGTCCTCATGAAGTGGAAATCAAAAAATCACTTATGTACTGCTCAATACAGAAATCTACTTTTAGACCACATTAGTCTGGAAAGAATGTCTGCCACCACTAAAAACCAATGGGCTACATTTGAATCTCTCTGGTCCCCAGTGATCTGCTCCATCACATGATGGGGTTGACCAACTTTAGTCTTGTCTTGTGGTGTTCCTGACAGGTGGCTCGGGGGGTGGGGGGATTGGGGTGTCTGATGGTTCTTGGACTGGAGACGGTGGCTCCCGCTTTGTGGTTTCTGTGTGCGGGCCATGGTTGTTGGTGGTAGGGGCCTGGATGTATGCTCTCACAGACTTGGGGTGTAGTTCTGGGGGCCCGTGGTGGTGAGTGCTGGCCCCGTCCGGGTGGCTGGCCTCTTCTGTGGGGCCGGGGTCTAGGGTCCTGGTGCCCGGGGTGGCCTGTCTCCCAATTGGGCTCCTCCGGGCGCTGGAGCGGTCTATGCTCCCCTGGGGGCTCCACCATGTGGGGACTGTTTGCCCACGTCGAGGTGTCTGGCTGGCATTCCGGGATTCTGGGTGCCGGGATTCAGCAATACCCCACACAGGGCCAGTTGGTCACGGACTCGGTGCCCGGCGGGAGGGTGGCGGTGCTCTGGGGGCGTAGCCACTTTGGGCCCTCGGCCGGCCTTCCCTGCACTGTGGTTGGGTGTAGGGAACTGGGGTGCCTAGTGAGCTAGCAGTAGCTGGCTCTCTTCCTCAGAGGGGTAGTCCCCTGTCTCTCGGTCCTATCCTGACCCCTCCCCTCCCCTCCTCCCACTCAGTCAAACATCACATTACACATACTTAGGTTTTGGGGGGAGGGGGCTCGTGCTGCAGTGAGTAGGGCTGCATCCCCGGCTCTGCTCGCTGTGCTGCGTGATGTCCCGCTCCTCTTCTCTCTCCTTGGCACTATACAGTTCACAACACATTTTACACACAGGGCCTTGGGGAGCGGGTGTGCCATGTGGTGGACGGTGGGTAACGCTGCTGAGGTGACCCCACTTGTCTGCTCACTGGTGCCTGCCCCTCAATTTTATTCACATATTAGACATTGAGGGTCTTGGGGGGGCAGTGTGACTGGGTACTGTTGTTTAGTGCTTATATTGCATCTGTCCCTCCAATTTTAATTGCACTGCTGGCTGTTTCACACACTCTTTATTTTACACACTCGCATCACTGAGTGGGAGGAGGGGGTGGGCAGGTCTTCTACACCCCAGTCTCGTGCACCCCGCCTGGGGTGGGGACCGTCTGGCTGTTTGGGACTGGATTGGCTGCTTCCCTGGGTTGCTGCTGGCCGGGTGCCGATATCTGCTCGCCCACACCAGGTGTTCATGTACGTTCTGTGTGTGTGCATGAGTGTGCGACTGGGATTCAGTGAAACAGGAACTGGAAAGTATGTCCCCAGGGCAGTGTTTGTGGATCTGGAGCCCACTGTAATTAATGAGGTCCGCACCGGCATTTACCGTCAACCTTTCCACCCTGAGCAGCTCATCACTGGAAAGGCAGATGCTGCCAACAACTATGCTTGTGGACATTACACCGTCGGCAAGCAAATCATCAACCTGGTGCTTGAGAGGATCCCCTCTGCCAGGGGTCGGGCCGCTCTCGGGCACTTGGGGCCTCAGGGGCCGCATGCTTGGCTCGTGCTGGGGCCTAGGGAGGGGGTGGGCTGCTCATTGCTTCTGACTCTCTGGACTCTTGCCCTTTGTCTGTGGGGGCTTCTTCTGGGGTCTTCCTCCTTCCTCCTCTGTGTGTACACGGTGGCCATAGGGATGTGTGGCCTCAGGTCTTCTGAGATCCTAATGGGCTGTGGATGGTCTGGGCCCCTGGGTCTTTCCCTATCTGCCTCTGAATCCACGTGAGCATGGTTGCAGTTTCTTGCTCTCATTATTGAGTACATTCCATGACAGAGGCACATATACACACTGCTGCAAATAGTAGAATTGTGTGTGGGTGTATATATGTACATGTGTGTGTGTGTGTGTGTGTGTGTGTGTTTTTCTCTTTTTTTCTCTTTTCTTCCATTTGTTTGTTTATTTATTCATATTATTTTTTATTTATTTTATTTTCTTCTTATTTTTTTCTCTCTCTCCCCTTTTTCCTCTCCTTTATTGCCTGTCAGGCTTGGTTGAATAAATAAATAAATAAAATAAAAATACAAACATTAACAGAAATAGGCTATAGAAATCTATAGAGCTGTTCTTGTAAAAGCAAATATGTTTGGTACATTGCATTCGGATTACCATTCCAATTGCGAAAATTGCCAGACATGACAGGTTTAAAAAAAAAAAAAAAATTACTGGCAAACTCACGTCCACTTTTTCAAAGTCTTCAGATCCTCAATGTGTATGAAATTAACCAGTTTCAAATATGCAAGTTTATTTTCTCTTTTACTCAAAACCTTCTTCCTGATTGTTATGAAAATACTTTTCGTTACAACTTGCAAGTTCATCGCTACCCCACAAGATCCTCCAATAACCTCCGTACTGCTTATTTCAGAACATCAATTGGACAATTTACACTTTCTCATAGAGGGCACAGTTTGTTTGTTGTTTATTTGTTTACCTTGATACATCACAAAGACTTGCTGTTTTGTTCACAGATGCATCGGCAAGACTTGCACCAACAATTTGTCCTCTTTAGAACTCTGGTATGTCACCCATAATGTTGTGTGCATTGCACTCTGCTAATTGAACCTTTACACTATGCTCTTACTGGTGCAATTAATGAAAAAAACCTCCCACACTAAAATGACAGGTGCTTCAGTTTCATTGTCCAAACCCTGTACATGTCCGTCTACATTGTGAGTTACTACTGGTTTATTTGTGCATGTAGGCGGGCCTGTCGGAATACTCCGGGTGTATGAATATCTCTCTTTCTAGGGAAGTTTGCACCTTCATCTCATATTTAACGGTCTCTACGTGAGAGTTGCAGCGAAGTTTTGTCTCACCGCGTCTAGTTCGCTCTTTCGACTTAATCATGAGGGAATGTATCTCAATCCACATAGGCCAGGCTGGTGTCCAGATTGGCAATGCCTGCTGGGAGCTGTACTGCCTTGAGCACGGCATTCAGCCACAGGGACAGATGCTCAGCAACAAGACCACTGGTGGAGTTGACCACTCCTTCGACACCTTCAGTGAAACAGGAATTGGAAAGCATGTCTCCAGGGCAGTATTTGTGGATCTGGAGCCCACTGTGATTGATGAGGTCCGCACCGGCATTTACCGTCAGCTTTTCCACCCCGAGCAGCTCATCAATAAGATGCTGCCAACAACTATGCTTGTGGACATTACACCGTCGGCAAGCAAATCATCGACCTGGTGCTTGAGAGGATCCACAAAGTGACTGACCAATGCAGCGGTCTCCAGGGCTTCCTTGTTTTTCACAGCTTTGGAGGTGGAACTGGCTCTGGCCCAGGCCCCGCTGGTTTAATTCTCTGATTCCTACCTTATTAGAAAAACATACCTGACACTATCATTGTTCATGTAGGGACTAATGATATTTCTTTGAGAGAAACAGAAATCCTAAAGCACCATTTTAAGGTTCTATTACATACACTGAAGTCCTATGATAAAAAGATCATGTTTTCTGGACCGATTCCCCGCATCAACAGAGGCATTAAGTCCTTTAGTCGGTTAAGTGCACTTAATGTGTGGCTAAAAACATGGTATGAGCCAGTGGCAATTAATTTTATTGACAATATTGACAAGCTTCTTTAAGAAAGATGGCATTCACCCAAGTGGCATAGGTGCATCCATGTCATCTAAAAACTTTAGTAATATTCTTAATGCGTGACTACTTTTGTCTAGACCTTGTTGGTGCCTCCCCAGTCCTGGTTGTTGTTAGGACTTGGGGAGTCACATGACTTCGGACACTCCGCCACAGATCAAGCTCATCTGAATTTTGATAATTACTTGGACTATTTAGACATGGGTTCTAGACGCTCTCGTTGCATAGTATTGTGCCTTTCTCCTTATGCCTTGCTAAGCGTTTGTCACGCCTCCTGCCCTTGTTTATGTCCTGTCCATGTGTTTTTGTTTTGTCACGTGCTCCCTGTCTCCGCCCTTGCCCCGCCTCGCACACCTGTTCCCCATCGATGTTTAGTCTCGTCGCCTGTTCCCTCTTGTTAGCCCGTGTATATATACCCAGTGTTTGCCCTATGTCTTGGTTGGTCATTTTCGTGATATGTCTAGGTTATCTAGTGGTATGTCGTTTCGTGCTTTGGTTTCCAGTCTGTTTGTCTTTAGTGTATTTTTATTCAATTAAAGATACTTTCTACTTAAAGCTTGCGCCTGTGTCCGATCCAGCTACCTACCGTGACAGCGTTCTCTGTTTTATTGATCATGTTTATGACCTGTTTGTTTTTTCGATCTCTGACTTCTGCCTTGTCTTTTTGTATTGGTTGCTATTTGGATTTTGGTTTTGACCCTCGCAAGTTTCTGACGTTCCTCTCTCGCTTAAGCCCTGTATTGTTCTTTGCTCTGTGCTGGGTGTCTACCTAAATCTGCCTTCAGTAAACAGTTTCCATTTTTTATCTGCGAGCGTCTGTCTGTTTCTACAATGCTACACCGTCATTTTTTCCTGAGGTAGTTGAGCTTCTGTCTGTAAGCCCTTTGTGTTCTGCAATGCTCTTGACTGGTGATACTAATATTCATGTTGATAATCCTTCCTGCCCTATTGCATCACGCTTGATTGAGATTATGGACTGTTTAAACCTCACTCAACAGGTTAAATTTCCAACACACAGCAAGGGACATATTTTGGACTTAGTTTGCACTACTGGGATTACTATTGAAAATCTTAAAGGAACCTATATGAGTTTTTCTGATCATAAACCTATTTTGTTTATTATAAAAGATGACCCTTCTGAAGCAGTAACAAGATTGTACAATTATAGAAATGATAAAAAATTGATTATGAACTCTTCTCTCACTCTGTTACTGAACTTTTTCCTGTTACCTCTGTCAGTGCTTACAACAGTGAACTTATTTGCTTGTTTGACAAGTTTGCCCCTCTTAAAGAACGTCTAATTTCTTTTTAAAAACACTGTCTGTGGTACACTGCTGAACTTGGTTCTCTCAAAACAAGTGGGAGGAAACTGGAGCGAAAGTATAAAAAAACTGGACTCACTGTTCATAAAAACAGTTATATTATCAGCATCAAGTTGTTTATCATTCTGGTTGTAATTCTACAAGGGCTTCATTTTATTCACAGTTAATTAATGATGGCTCTGGTGATCCTAAAAGGCTTTTTACTACAATTCACAAACTGCTCAAACCCAGTAATTCACCATTTTGTTTCTACTGTTGATGACCGTAACAAATTTCTCACTAGTAAATTGGCTCACATTAATGACTATTCATTCTGCCCCTCTTTCTGACCCTGTGGTTATTAGTCCGGTTTGTTTGTCCTCACCTTCTTTTATTAATTTCCGTACTATTACGTCACAGTATGTTTCTGTAGTCATCTCTAAAATACATACTACTACTTATATTCTTGATCCTGTTCCTACTCATCTTTTAAAAAAGTGTTTGGGTGCTTTTAGGTGCTTATTGCTAATCTTGTGAATTTTTCTATTACCAATGGCAAAAAAAACCTGATGTGCAGCTGGTGAGCTATCTAACTATCGGCCGGTTTCTAATCTTCCATTTTTAGCCAAGGTTCTAGAACGTGTTGTGTCAATCCAACATCAAGAACATCTTTCTCAGTATGATCTTCTGGAACTATTCCAGTCTGGGTTTAAGGTCACAGTACCGAAACTGCTCTAGTAAGGGTGGTTAATGATCTTCTTGTGTCTGCTGATGTGGGGGCTATTAACATCCTCATTCTGTTGGACCTCACTTCTGCCTTTGATCCTGTGTGTCATACTATTCTGCTTGACAGGATGGAACAGTGGTTGGGTGGGTCGGGTTCTGTGCTTTCTTGGTTTCGGTCATATCTTCCTGGCCGTTCTCAGTTTGTGTTCTTGGGAAAAAAACAGATTGCACACAGTGAAAGTTGTTCAGGGGGTCCCTCAGGGTTTTATTCTTGGTCCTTTACTTTTTAGCATTTGTATGCTGCTCCTTGGGCACATTCTACGTAAATATGGCCTCAAGTACTTAGATTAATCTTAGATTGTCTCTATGAAATAAAAGCTTGGATGCAGCAGAATTTTCTTCAGTTGAACTGTTCTAAGACTGAGATTATTTTAGTTGGTAGACCGTCTCTGCTGAAGATCACTAATTTTAATCTTAGTATAGACGGTTTGCAGATACTTCCTTCTTCTCAGGTCTGAAATTTGGGTGTTACTTTTGATAGTCACCTAAATTTTGATACCCATATCAAGAATATTATTAAAGTGTTGTTTTATCATCTTAGAAACGTTGCTAGACTCAGGTCCTTTCTATCACCTTCTGATGCTGGAAAGCTTGGTCATGCTTTTATCTCTTGTAGGTTGGATTATTGTAATTCTCTTTTTGCTGGTTTACCTAAAAAATCTCTTCAAAGGCCTCGGTATGTTCAGAATTGTGCTGCCAGAGTTTTAACCCGTACGTCTCCTCGTGCTCATATTACTCCTGTGCTGGAAAGATTGCACTGGCTCCTGTTCGTGCCTGTATTGATTTTAAAATACTTGTACTGACTTATAGGGCGGTGCATGGTACAGCTCCTGGGTATCTAGTCGATTTGATAAAGCACTATATTCCTTCTCGCTCTTTATGCTCTGTTGGTACTCTTACTCTACAGCAGCCTTAAACTTAAGTCAGTGGGGGAGCGAGCATTTCATTATAGAGCTCCTCGGCTGTGGAATGCCTTACCAGTAGTATCTTTTAAAAAGTTACTTAAGGCACATCTGTTTAGATTAACTTTTAATTCAATTTGTATACATACATTTTTGTATTGAGTGTTTATGTAGCGCTTTGGGTTTGAGAAAGGCGTATTATAAATTATTATTATTATTATTATTATGATGATGATTATTATTATTATTCCAGACCAACTTGGTGCCCTACCCTTGTATCCACTTCCCTCTGACCACATATGCCCCAGGGATTTCTGTAGATTTCCGTGTCTGATATCACCAACGTTTGCTTTGAGCCAGCAAATCAGCTTTATAGATACAGGTTATTGGGAGTAATTATCACATTGAACTATTTCTTTTTTGTAATCACTTTTGAAACATAAATAACTTTGGCATAAATATTACAAGCCAGCAGGGCCATACATCGAATTAAATAAAAAACTGGAGAGATGCTCACTGATCCTAAGGTGGAGGTGGATCACCATCTTTCTCTGTACGCAGATGATGTGGTCATTTTTATCTCTCAACCTGTGCAGTCTATCCCCATGTTATTAGATCTTAAAGTATTTTGGTGAAGTTTCTGGTTATACAATTAATTGGCAAAAGAGTGAATTTATGCCTGTAGGTGGAGACTTGGATGCTAACTTTCTGAATATAACCTCCCATTCAAAACTACAGACAAACAGAGGTGTCTTGAAGTAGTTTTGCCAAAAGATCCTAAGCTAATCTTCAAATTGAATTTCTTTGTAAAGGTAGAAGAGCTGAAGGAGAACATAGAGAGGTGGCGCACTCTCCCCCTCTCCATTTCAAAATCTCCCTATTTTCCTAACAAAATCTTTTTTTAAACTTTAGATTCCATAATCATTCCTTTTATTTGGAACTTCAAAGCTCATAGAATATCAAAAACTTATCTAAATAAATCAAGAGAGAGGGGTGGGCTGGGTTTACCATGCTTCCTGCACTACTACTGGGCAGCAAATCTAAGGGCTTTGGTTTACTGGCAGGATGGTTATACGGTGGAGGTCTCAAGAGATCAACTCCAACTCCTGCTTGGGTTGCCATTGAGAAAAATAGTGTAAAAAACAGTTCACTTCCAGCACTCCTTTTTTCAGCACCTGGTCTGCCTGCAAAAGCAAAGCTGCATAACAGAATAATTCTGCACAGTTTGAAAATCTGGCAGCAAATTAGGAAGAACTGTGGGATGTTAGACACCACCATCCATGCTCCTCTTTACCGTAATCATGCATTTCCTCCATCTTGCTTAGATGCGGCATTTGATAGTTAGAGGCAAAAAGGCATTATTACAATAAAAGATTTATACAATGACAAACAGTTTGCTGCTTTCACCTAATTAAAAGCAAGGTTCTCTATTCCATCAACACATTTTTTTAGGTAGTTACAAGTCAGGAACTATGTTCGCCAGAGTATATCAAACTTCTAACATATCCCTGAGGAAAAAAGGTGTTATTTGCTTTTGTTGGGCCCACCAGATTCAAAACATTTGATTTCTGAATTTTTAAGATAGTTTCTGATCATACTAATTTTGACACACAGTCCATTAAGACAGCTTGGGAGGAGGAATTGGGGATACAGATTGGTGATACTGTTTGGAGGGAGAGCCTCAGAAGAATTCAATCTTGCTCTGTGAATGCCAGACATCAGTTAATTCAATTTAAGGTAACACACAGGCTTCATTACTCAAAAACTAAGTTACATAGAATCTACCCTACTGTTTCTTCCTTATGTGATCGATGTAAGTCTGCTGAGGGCTCCTTTGCCCACCTTTTCTGAACAAATCTGCATAATTTTTGGAGTGAAATATTCAAATGGTTTTCTGAAATGTATAAGATTGAATTTAAACCTGATCCCAACATGGCGCTGTTTGGATTTTCCTTGTCCCTACTAAACCAAAGCCTCTCTGTTCAAAATACATTTATGTATGGAGTGGTAATTGCTAAGAGATTGATCCATCCAGAAACTGTGCCCACTTTTAAGGACTGGCTTTCAGAGCTTACAGGTGTGTTGCACATGGAAAGACTCAGATATGGCTTGTTAAATAAACTTTGGGTTTTCTATAAGATTTGGCAGCCATTCCTGAATCAGCTGGTCCAGAGTAATGGAGACTGATGGTTAATCAAGTTGTAATAAATGCTACTCAACTGGTTTGTATGCATCTATGTTGAGATACGTACTAGTGATGCAACAGTATTATCATTGTAATGTACGCCCAGCTCTGTTCTAGTTGGTTTGTTGGTTGGACTTTTGTTAACCCTTTCTTTTTTTTGTAAAGATCTTGGTTGTTTATATGTATATATTGTATGTCTTATACTCTTTTGTAAAACTTTAATAAATATACATTAAAAAAAAAACACACAAAAAAAAAACTAGATATCAATGAATGTTATTTTCTTTCTTCACTCCAAAGGCACAACTTTGGTGTCTGGCTAGTGTGTACATAACTTCAGTGGCTGTGCTGTGCTGAAAGTGGAACATTTTCTCCAGGCCATATCAGGAAAAAAGGCCTTCAGAAGTAGGTCACCACGACCTGACAAAACATAGTCTAATTTACTCCGTGATGGTTTGCTGCGTTTTGCCATGCAGCAACATGAACTGTTTGAGTGTGGCTTGATAAAAGACGTGTCACGCTGGTATGTCAAGTGAAAGACTGAATTCCAGGAAAAGTGAATGGTTTGGTTTTAAAACACTCAAACATTTTGCGCATACAAAGGGTCTGAAATTAAAAATCATTTAACAATAAGTATTACATTCTGCAATCACTGGAGGTGGTTTATAGTAAATAAGTAGAAAATAGTACTTCTTTGATGCCCTCTAGGGTCAATAAACCTAGTCCTGGGATAGAATAGAGAATCTCCTTTGAGAAACTGTGCAGACCAGTAATGTGCCTAATCATTATCTGGGAAATTGATTCATAAGTTATTAGATTCTGTAGTTATTAGAGTACTGTGTTATCAAAAGTCCTCTATATACATTTTAGGTACTTGAGGACATTATTATATTTGAAAAGCTGTTTTTTTTCCAGACAGGAAGTTTTATTTGTTCAGCAAAACACTATTTTTTAAATATTTAAATAGTATTAATACAGTAAGTAGTGCTTTTACATGTCTGTTTATTTAACCCTTTCCAAGCTTCTCCTTGTGGCAACTTAATATTATTTACAGTTCTCATCTAATACCTGCTTTGACAGTACTTTATAAATATATGTAATGTGAAATCTGGGACTAAACATTGTACAGGATATCAACCACTCCTTTTAAAATAAATATTTATTGCATCTGTTCTAATGATATCTGGTGTTCTTACTGGTGAAAATAAACTTATTGCTAAGATAAAAGCTTTTGCACAGCACTGTATAGCCATTCCCTTGTTTTTGAAATATCAAAAACTCTGAAATGCTGATTGGAAACATTGTGCTCGTATAAAGTTTCTGGATTTGATGTATAGTTCAGACAATGATCATTAAATGATGATTCTAGCAGCCACCCTTGATACAATAGTAACAATCTATGAACCATCTGGGAAGCCATAGCAATTATCTAGCAAGCACCTGGAATACTTCCTGTCGTAGAGCATTTTTTATACAGTGATAGGAAAATATATTATTTCCGCCTCATGAATCTTGCATATTTGTGACATTAAATGGTTTCAGGTCCTCAAATGTAATATACAGTGTTGTGTCTGTTAAAAGCTTGTTCATTCAGACAGGCACACTGAATGCTACAGAGGTTACGAAAAGTTTATGGTTCAGAGAATCCCTTAATTTATGGCAGGAACCCCTAAGGAAGCAGCCCCAAACCCAGGAGACAACGACTTGGCGAGATGGATTACATGGGCCAGATGGAACATGGAGGCAGGCCTATAAGACTGTGCAGTTGCTGAGACCAGGATAGACAATGTCTGAGAGTGCCTCCAAGAATGTCCGGTATCCGCAAGAATATAGCTTATACTCTGAACTCGTCTCCCACTTCATTTTGACGGCAAGACAGGAAATTACAGCAACAGAGAAAAAAAAATACAGTTGTTTATATTATGTATGTACCTACATAACCCTATATTCCCTAAACCCACCCCTTAATTCCATTTCAACACTTCCACAGATGGCACTATATATATGCATCAAACCATTAAAACCAAAATAACCCATCCTTCGCCCTTACGCGTGAAGGTAACAAGTAAACCTGAAGAACATATTCACAGGTATTCATAGGGTATTTAACACAGAGAAGTAGATATAGGTATGAAGATGTTCTTCAAAGCAGGTATTTGAGAAGAACCATAAAAGACTGCATGAAAAGAACTGCAGAGATGAAAGCGTGGTGATCCCGTGCTTCAGTCCTAATTGAAAGCTTCCTCCTCTTAAATCTACATCAGAAAACAGGCTTTGATTTAGCAGACCCCCACACAACCCACTTGAGTATTCACAGCTGCATGCATACTACAAATAGGGTCTGTAATTAGCAGGCCTCGTCATTCATTTAGCCTAACAGCAGATTCTGGATTGCAATTATCCAGTAAAAAAAAAATATAGAATACACACCAGTGCTCTCTGATTACAACACGCATAACCCAAATAGGAGAAGAGAACTGTACATTCCAGGTATTAGATGAAAACTGTAAATAAGACTGGGTTGTTGGAAAGGGTTAAACACATTAACTCATGTAAAACCACCACTTACCAATTCTAGTTTTTTTACAGAACAAAAACATTTCAGTGGACAGCGACTATATACTAGTGCATGTCAATGAATTAGAATAGCATCAAAAAGTTAATTCATTTTAGTAATTCAGTTCAAAAAGTGAAACTCATATTATATCTATATAATACATATCATGACAAACAGAGTGATCTATTTCAAGCATTCATTTCTTTTACTGTTGATGATCATGGCTTACAGCCAATAAAAACCCAAAAGTCATTATCTCAGAAAATTTGAAAAAATCAACACAAAACACCTGCAAAGGTTTCCTAAGCCTTTAAAATGGTCTGGTCTTAGTCTGGTTCAGTAGGCTACACAATCATGGAAAAAGGTCCACAAGCAACAGGAATAACCGCAACCTTGAAAGGGTCGTCAAGAAAAGGCCATTAAAAAATTTGGGGGAGATTCACAAGGAGTGGACTGCAGCTGGAGTCAGTGCTTTAAGAGCCACCACACACAGACATATCCAGGTCATGTGCTACAACTGTCGCATTCTTGTGTGAAGAAAAGTCTTGTTTTCAGATGAAAGTAAATTTTTCATTTTATGGGAAATCAAAGTCCCAGAGTCTGGAGGAAGAGTGAAGAGGCATACAATCCAAGCTGCTTGAGGTCTAGTGTGACATTTCCACAATCAGTGGAAATAAACAATATTCAGGTGTGAGATATAAACAAAGGTGTAAATATTATTCAGTTGAAAACAACGTAGCTCAGAAAGGTTTGAAACTTTTAAACTCAGATTTCTTTACGGTGGTGGTTATAGAATTGAGGAATCATGATGTTTACAACACAAGTACAGCCATTTTATTTATCATTACACATGACTTTTCAGTTTATTAGGTAACAGTGCTATTGTGACATTACTACTAAATCTGGAAAAATATGTTTTCTCTGTGTTTCCTTAAAAAGGGTTTAATTCAAAACCTTTTTAAAACCATGAAAGCATATTTCAGACAGGCAGAGCATTCGGAAACAATATTATTACACTATGCAGCCAAAAGTACATGGACACCTGTTTATTACAGCTCTGTAAACTTGTTGGACATCCCTTTATATAATCATGGACAATAATACAGAGTTGCCCCAAACCCCTTGTTGGCTATAACAGACACTACTTTTCTGGGAAGGCTTTCCACAAGAATTTGTAATATCTCTGTGGTAATGTGTGCCCAAAGAACATCAGGCACTGGTGTTGGACGAGAAGGCCTGGCTCGGAACCAAGACTCCAATTAATTTCAGCGATGTTCAATGGGCTTGAGGTCAGGGCTCTGTGCAGACTGCTGGAGTTCCGCCACACCAAACTCTTTAAACCACATCTTTGTGGACCTTGTATTATGTAGAGGAGTGCAGTCATGCTGGGATAGGATGTCCTTCCCCCAAACTGCTTCCACAATGTTGGATGTCTTTGGCTTAGATGTCTTTGTATGTTGTAGCAATAACATTACTAGACTACGGGGCCTGAAAAACAGTCCCAAACCATTATCACTCCTCCATTGTCAACTTCGTTAGGTGGGTGTTAGTTAGGCTTGTGTGCAGCTGCTCAACCACTGAAACCCAATTCATTAAGCTCCCGGCATATAGTTCTTGTACTATCGTTGCTTGAGTTTATGTGGTTTGCCTCTTCGTGCCTGAGCCATTGTTGTGGCTGAACTCACAGATGCTTTCATTTTACAATAACACTTCCAATTGACCAGTGCAGATCTAGCAGGGCAGAACCTTCACAAACTGACCGGTTGCATCTTATTAGAGCACCAAGTTGTTCAGCAATTCTACTGCCAATATTTGTCTATGGAAACAGCATGGTTGTGTGCTTGATTTCATACACCTGTTAGCAATCTGGGTGGCTGAAACCCCTGAGCTCAGTTATTATGAGGAGTGTCCACATACTTTTTGGCAAACAGTGTAGCTTTAGTGCAATTTCCCTTTGGGGTAGATCAGTTACATTAGGTGGAGGTTGTATTGAGTGTGGTTTCTTAAAGAGCCATCCACTGACATGCTCTTTAGGAGACCAAATGTAGTTTTTCTATGGTATTGTTTCAAATAGCACTTAAATGGTAGCCTTATTTTTAGGAGTGTAGTCAAGAAAGAACAACATCCTGACTTTTTGGAAAGGTTAACAAGGCTCCATTCCTGGCTCTTCACCTGTGGGTGCAAATTTATGTGCAATGTACACGACTTCATCCAGTGATAAGTAAGAGGAATACAGTCCCTGTAGCAGAAGCTTCCACATGATTGAGTACTTAACAAAAGACAATTAACAGATACACAAAAAAACCCCAGGCCCCAAAGGCACGACAAGCTAATACAGAGATGCTTCATCACAGCCCTAATCCTAATATTGGTGCGTGCCTCTCGCTCTGTCTCTCTGAAGTGCCCGCTCCAGGGGACAGATAATAGATGCTAAAACAGGAAACTGTGGTCCCGGGTTTTCTTTGAACTCAAGTATCCCTTAGAGGTTCCCTTTCAAGAGCCATTCTATAGGCTAAGTATCAATTAATAGCACATTATCTGCAAAGCTCATGGACCTCATTTATTAAACCCCAGCTACTTTCTTGCGCAACTCCAACAGACAAATAGTATGATTTGCATGAGCAGTATGAGCAGCAAATTACGGCGCTTGCCTATGCTTGTTAATAAACCAGGTCAGGATATCCCATACAAAAACATTACACCAATATTAGGATGCTAACAAGTATATTGTAGACAGTGGAAGACCAGAATATATACAGTGATGTGAAAAAGTGTTGGCCCTCTTCCTGATTTTTTGCATGTTTGTCACACTTAAATGTTTCGGAACATCAAACCAATTTAAATATTAGTCAAAGACAACACAGGTAAACACAAAATGCTATTTTTACATTAAGGTGTTTATTATTAAGGGGAAAAAAATCCAAACCTACATTGCCCTGTGTGAAAAAGTGATTGCCCCCATGTTAAAATATACTGTCACTGTGGTTTCTGACACCTGTCTCTAGCCACACCCAGGCCTGATTATTGCCAAAATCAGGAAATCAGGAAGGGGGCAAACACTTTTTCACACCATTGTACTTTTTTAGATTGATTTATTTTGTATTATTATTATTTGTAGTTCTGCAGTACTTACAGACTGTTTGTTAGCCCATTTTTAAACTGTTCTTCAATGATTAGGACCCCCATTCAAAGGAACACCACAGAGCAGATATTATTTGGGTGTTTGGTCATTAGTGGCTTATCGCTGCAGTGACACTGACGTGGTGTAGATGTGTTAGGGTGTGTTGTGCTGGTATGACTGAATCAGACATAGCAGTGCTGCTGGAGTTTTCAAACACTGTGTCCACTCACTGTCCACTCTAATAGACATGCCTACCTTGCTGGTCCATGGTGTAGATGTAAAATCAGACATGATAGTACATGTGCTGCTGTACAGTTTGTGTCCTCTATATAGTCCTTCATTTGTGGTCACAGGCTGCTGCCCACAGGACACTGTTGGCTGGATGTTGCTGCACTATTATCGGTCCAGCAGTGACACTGAGGTGTTTAAACACTCCTAATCCACTCACACCAGTACAACACACACTAACACACCACCACCACGTCACTGTGGAGAATGATCCACTAACCATTAAAGAACAGGGTAAAAGGGGATAAACAATATTTGCAGAAATTCAGATGGACTCCAGTCTGTAAGTGTAGAACTACAAAGTGCTTGTATATGGTAAGTGGAGCTGATCAAATGGAGAATGTGTGTAGATATGAGATGGTGGTGTTGCTATGGCTGATCAGTGTAATTTCAGGGCCCAGTCTTGGACTTTACTGCAATGTCGATGGTTAAAAATTACATTTGGTCAAATGTACTCAGCATGCATTACACAACTACATCATATAAACATTGAGAATCAATACTGACAGCCGGCTAAGGTAAGGTGAGCAGAAATTTGAAAAGAAAACCATTTCCAGTTTGGCGGTCATTAAAATATCCAAAGTTTTTATCTATAAAATTTAAAAAAAGAGGCACAGGTCTAGTTTTTATTTATTGGGAGCATGCTAACTGTTATACTAACAAACTATGGTGAAGTAAACTTGAGTAATTTTGTAATATGTGTTAGCAAATCAAACAGTAGCCTACCTTGGTGAGTGCAATGGTGAACTCTAGAACCGTGTACAAGGAATATAATAAAAGATTATAATAAAAAATAATATTACTTGCTCTTATCTCACTCATGAGATTTGTTGCTGGTCACTTTTTAGAAATAAAGTGTTTTAGGTAGGGATGAGGCT
Source organism: Megaleporinus macrocephalus (assembly GCA_021613375.1). NCBI lineage: Eukaryota > Metazoa > Chordata > Actinopteri > Characiformes > Anostomidae > Megaleporinus > Megaleporinus macrocephalus. Next base: position 12,606,140 of record CM038705.1, read on the forward strand.
GGGATTATTGTGATAAATTATCTCACAATATAATGCAATATGCTTTACTTAACATATTGTGTATATTAACAGTGCTTGTGTTTAAAACTAGCTGCATGTTTCTTTATAACTGGTGCAAAATAGTTCAGTGTAACTGAACTTAGTGCCACACAGTATATGCAAATATTAAATACAATTTATTATATTCACAGTTTTTAATAAAAAAAAAAAATTATGTAGCACGGTTGGTTCTTTTTCTCTGTTTCAACAGAAAATCACATAACTAGCTTAAGAGGGATAAGGATAGGGTGACCACCTGTCCCGCTTTACATTGTACTGTACAGCAATTTTACCCTTTGTACTGTGTTACGTAAATTAAACATTCTGTTCATGGGCCGCAACATACTCCTGGTTTAGAACGATGGATGGCGATGCAGAGAGAGCTTTTGGCATTTTATGTAAAAGCAGCTTTTCTGTCGGACATGGTGGAGAATATGATGGGAAGCGACATGATGCATGCGAGTCTCACAGGAACAGAGCACAACAACAAGAAACATGCTAATCGTTTATTACATACATGCTCATTCATATCGCTCCACCAACTGCAAGAACAAATTGCCCCGTCATTCTTCCCGACTCTGAGACAGCAAAATGATTTTGGTTTACCTTATTTGTAATGAAATAGTTAAACTTTGTATAGACTGGAAATAATATTTTGTTGGAACTTAAAACAGGCTAGGCCTGATATTTTCTGTGTGCCTTGTATTTTAAGTTGAATTTGATCAAAACTGAGAGCATATTTTTCAAAACTTGATCAACTGTTACCTTCAGTCGCTAAACGTTTGTTAGGTCATGTTAAAAGGAAAGGTGATGTGATATCGTGATTAACATGCTCTCTTCTTGACCTTTTGGAACATGATGCAAGCATCAAGTTTGGACTAAGCAGATATTTACAAAAGCACAAGTTACTTTATGAAGAAAAACATTTTCTTTTCTGGAATTGGGTTTGCATTTCAAACCCAAACATTTTAGTTGTGTAATACCTGGTCGTTTGGACAGCTGACTAATTTGATAGTTCTATTAGAGACAAGATGCTGCAAAATTAGTGTTTTGTCTTGTGTAGGTCTATGCCTTAAACTGTAGCAACTTTGGGCTCTCTTTTGGGTCAGGTAGTGGTCTTAATCTTTTGGTCAGTGGGGTTGAAAGGCAAGAATAAATGTTTCTTGGCAAATTGGATAGACATCTTAAGCTTAAAGTTTGTCTGTCCCGCATTGTCCCAGTTAAACTTGCTAGTTGTCCCACATTTTGTCTGTCTGGAGGTGGTCACCCTATGGAGAACCTCCAAACCACCACTGTGATTGCAGTGGGCTGTTCTAGACATCTGTCCAAGGCTAAATTATTTAGTTCCTTTCTTTTCTTCTTTGAAAGTGAAGATTCATATTCAGATCCTACACGGGTCTTAATCACATTACATACGTTAGTCACATGCACATCTGTAGAAGTAAAGAGTTAGGTGCAGGTCTGAAGCTGTGAGTTCTAAAGAGCTGCTACTGAATAAGCAGCTGTTTGAGAGCTGGAAAAGTTGACTGTCCTTGGTGAGCTGGGCTGAGCAGGCTGACGCACTGAAAGAAGCTAGATCTCAGTCTGTATGTGGGTAAGAGAACTTGGAATGGACTTGCCTGTGGCACTCTGACTATCTTGTTTTTCAGCATAGCACAGTGGTCTTGCAGGATTTCAGAGATGCTCTAACTTCCTGGGCTGGTTTCTGGGATCTGAATAGCTTCATACATTGCAAAGTAAACATTCAGACGAATGGAAAGACGGTTGTTTATACATGTGAAATACATTTACTGCCCACTTTATTATGTACAGTTAACCAAGATCTGAACTTTTGATCCTGTTTAGTATAGGGTAGTAGGCAGACATGGGACCAAGTCACTAAGTTGCAAGTAACAAGTAGGTCTCAAGTCTTGACAATCAAGTCCCAATTCAATACAAGCGAGTCTCAAGTCAAGTCACCAGATGTAACGTCATTTTAGTATTTAACACAATTGATGCAGTTTATTAGTAGAATATTAAACTGACATTAAAATAACATTAACGTTTTTAAAGTTTGTATTATAATAAAAATAAACTTTCATATGAAACTAGATCATTTTAATCAGTTCTAATCACTAATCACCTCATTACCAGTCCAATACCCAGTTAAAATAGATGTTGAAGCAGAAAAAACACTAAAATGTGAGGCAGTGGGCCTTGAAGGCTGAGGCTGAGAAACACTGCACTGTATGGAAGTACTAGTACACATTACACCTACAGGAATTTCAATAATCACATTCTAAACCCATAAGCATTAATATCTGGACGGGGTCTTTCAGTTCTAACTGCATGTGTAAACTCTTGACAGTTACTTTGACAGAACTCTTGACATTTTGACAACAAATTTTGATTTAGTTTTAGTCATAGTCTTCTGACTAAAACGGCTTTTAGTTTTAGTCATAATTTAGTCATCTGAATTGTTTTTAGTTTTAGTCGAATAAATCTACAGTCGATTCAGTCAACTAAAATGCTTTTTCTTCAGTTCCCTTTAGTTATTTAAGTCATTATATATACTTACACGAAATTAAACATTTAATAACCAGTTATGGAACATTATTCCTGTTTGAAAGACCAATACACACACAAACAGATATAACAACCAACATCTGAGGTCTTCCGTGACGGCAAAGTGAATAAGTAAATAAAATGTATCTCTTATTTATTTAATAATTGTTACTAGTGCGGTCAATCTATGAAAATATTGCACTGTTTTTACTACTATATATAATGCTGTCCTGCTGTAGAGTTTTATCTGAGCCTCACGCCAAGCATTTCAATGCATGTTATGTCCTGACATGATGTGCAAGTGACAAATAACCTGGAAACTTGTGCAATTCAAATACGTTTTAGCATAACAGTAAATCAATGAATGAAAAACTGCCACATCTCCAGGTCACAGTGTTTACTAGAAACACACACTGCACATTACGTAGACTAATTACTTAGGTAATAAAACTAGCTAATCTGTTTCGCGCACTTTCTAGTGTGTACAGAGAGATTTGGGACATGATCATCAAACGCAGATGGTTGGAGTTAGCTAGCTAGTCTCCCGACTCTGGCTCTGCACATATAGCGTTTTACCTGCTTCCCACATACCTGATCATCTAATCTGACCATTAACACCACCTTACTGAGTTAATACAGCGCTTCACCTGCTTCCCACATACCTGATCAACTAATCTGATCATTAACACCACCTTACTGAGTTAATACAGCGCTTCACCTGCTTCCTACATACCTGATCTAACTAATCTGACCATTAACACCACCTTACTGAGTTAATACAGCGCTTCACCTGTTTCCTACATACCTGATCAACTAATCTGACCATTAACACCACCTTACTGAGCTAATACAGCGTTTCACCTGCTTCCCACATACCTGATCAACTAATCTGACCATTAACACCACCTTACTGAGCTAATACAGCGTTTCACCTGCTTCCCACATACCTGATCAACTAATCTGACCATTAACACCACCTTACTGAGTTAATACAGCGTTTCACCTGCTTCCTACATACCTGATCAACTAATCTGACCATTAACACCACCTTACTGAGTTAATACAGCGCTTCACCTGCTTCCCACATACCTGATCAACTAATCTGATAATTAACACCGCCTTACTGAGTTAATAGAGCTTTCCACCTGCCTCCCACATACCTGATCAACTAATCTGATCATTAACACCACCTTACTGAGTTAATACAGCGCTTCACCTGCTTCCCACATATCTGATCAACTAATCTGATCATTAACACCACCTTACTGAGTTAATACAGCGATTCACCTGCTTCCCACATACCTGATCAACTAATCTGATCATTAACACCACCTTACTGAGTTAATACGAGCGTTTAAGCAGGACACGCTCTAAACTGTACAGGGCAGTGTGCTTTCAGGACTAGGATTAAGAAAGGCTAAACTAGCGTTAGCAGCGGTAAGCTAACGTTAGCAGCAGTAAAGCATTAGTTGACTCATGCGTGTGTCTTGTAGATAGCCTCTAAATTAAAGCTTCACCGCAGTCAAGTTTCACAGGACTGTTTTCTTCAGTGCCCTTCTTACGTCAAGAGGCCTGTGTTTCTTAGAGGTTCTGGCACAGTGGCCCTGTTACATAATGTGACTTAGTCTGGCTTTGAGAAGCACTAGATGGAGCTGCTGACCTGTTTCTTTCTCTTAAACAAAGTTTTCACAGTCTTTTAAGAGGTGATTTAAGAGCTATTTCTGCAAATACATCACCTGAATCAGGTTTTATCAGCCATGATAAGTTTTGAACTTGACAACAAGTAATCACTAATCAGTAGCAAGATCATACTTGACCAATAGGAATTGTTCATTGTGATCCAGGATGCCTTAATCATCACATAGTTATGTCAAATCAAGTTGAATTATTAGGTCAATTTATATGATGCATATATATATTTTGTTTAGATATTGTTGTATTTGTTCTTAGTATTTTTTTCTTTTTTCAGTTATTTTAGGTGTACATGAAGTATTTAGTTTTATCATGGACTTAATGTTTTTAAAAAAATAAAAATAAAATAAACAATAGGTATTTTTTTAAAGTGCTGTCTGTCACACGGTGGGTGTGAGGAGCAGATGAGACAAAGGATTTGGATGCACACGCAAGCTTAAACAAGAGTACTTTGATAAAATCAAGACAACAAAAAAAACAGACCAAAACTGGGAAACACAACCATAACAAAGTTTACAAAGCACACAAAATGAACCACCCGGGAAAGGGAAGACTAAATACACAGAATAACAGGAGGGAAACAGCTGACAGAACTAATTACAAAGGAGACACAGGTGAGGGAGGCGGAGCAAGGGCGGAGACACAGAGCACATGACAAAACAGGAACGTAAACAGAAGCACATGGGAAAGACAGGACGTAAACAAACAGGCGAGGGCAAGGGACACAGGGCAAAGAGTGACACTGTCAAAGAGTTTTGCAAGATGATGCAACCTTTGAATTCAAACTATAAAATTCAATGTATAGGATAAAACATATCACCAGAAAATGCATAGTCTCTTATCCTCCCCCTTCAAACGTTCCATGTCTAGCATCAAACGTCCCCCTGCACTCCAAGAGCTCCAGTGATGTCCAGCAGTGGAAAGCTATGTCATTGTTATTTTTTTTTTTTTTGTGCTCAGATTATTTTGCTGCATTTACTACTCTCTTTATTGGCTACCTGTCTTCAAAAGATCTAACCGTGAGCATGACCTTCAACATGATTCACGAGAGATTAGAACACGCTGTCAGGGCAGCAGGGGATATCAGTGGATACCTCTACAACACAATACATAGATGGCTTTGATGTATACCGTTAATTTTGGAATGTTTCAAAGTACAACTCTTACACGTTGCTCCAAAATGTGCTATTATTTTGCTCTACGGTTTACACAAAGCTATTGGTGGGCTACACGTTTCCATGACTTGTTAGATACATTAGCACAAACCTAAAAAAGCAAACTTGTGATGTCTTATAGAATATAAGGGGGAAAACTTGGCAAACAATAAGCTGCCATTGAGAATATATGTATAAGGGTAAATTGGTTCTTCCTGGGTTCCATATTATTATATACATACACTAAAACCAATGCCGCCCCATTATTTAACTTCATCATGACATCCGATGTTTGAGAAAAAGTGATTGTCTGTAGTAATCTCCATTAACCCTTACAAAATAGAAGTTTATTCAAGTGTGCTGTTAGTAAACTTCTTTAAACTAAAGTGAGTATGCTTTCAGTTTACTGTATATGTAATTCTCAGTGATGTAGTTAACACAATTGTCCTTAAGCATACTTAGTTAATACTAACAAGTATACAGAAAAGTATATTTGGCTTTTTTTATTTGTAATAAATCTTTAATCTTTCGATCGAGACACGTAAGAAAAGTATAAGTAAGTATTTTTGACCTGTACAAAAAGGAATCCAATACAATATTTCTTTAAAAATTTTGATTTATAAAGTTCTTAATATATATATATATATATATATATATATATATATATATATATATATATATATATATATATATATATATATATATATATATATATATGTTCTTCATATTTATGTGTTGCCCACTGGTAAGTATACGTAAAAGTAGTTAAAGATATATTTTAAGTAAAAGAAAATAATATCCAAATAGCAACCTAGGCATACTGTAAAAATAGTATATAAGAAATTTAACTATAACTGTTGCATTAAGTTCACTTAAAGTGACTTTACATAAACTTACAAGTATACTTTCAGTTTAAAACCCTATAAAGTAGTAGTAGTTTATTAAGAGTGTACTAGGAGTGGACTTTCATAAACGGGTGAATAGAAGTTTTAATGTATAAACTAAGGGCACCTTGGTGGTGCAGTGGGTAAAGATGCAGCTTCACAGCAAGATGGTCTAGTGACCGGATTTCTTCCTGTGTGGAGTTTGTATGGTCTCCCAGTGTCTTTATGGGTTTCCTCCCACAGTCTCAACACATGCAGTCACTTCAGGTGTGTTTTTAAAGATGAATGAATAAACTAGTAAACTAAAAGTACATCTATAAGTTTAGTTTTCAGTTTTACATCTTTCAGTTTAATTGCTTTACAAAAGATTTAAACTTGTTGTGTACTCTAAGTTTAAAACTCTTACACTTAAAGTGTACTAAAAAGTAGCGAAATTAAATCCCAAGAAGTATTTAAATAGTACACATACAAGTTTACTACTAGTACATTGGTATAAGAATACTTACTGCATAAAGTATACTTGGGAAATATACTTCAACTTTATTTATGTTAACTTAATAAAATGAAGTATTATTCTTTTTTGTAAAGGAAGTTCACAAGATCTTTTGTGTCAATGTGGTAGCTTCTCTGAAGAAGGCTTTTTCCAAACCACTTTTTGAACCCCGCTTAGTTGAATTACCCTGAAAGTAGCCCAATGTATTTCCGTTTGCATTCCTTTACACAACACTTACCATTACAGTCTGACCCATTGGCTGCTACAGACTTCAGCAGATCTCATCATTTCTCAGGTCACGATCTTCTAGTATTGAGCACAATGTAAACCTTTCACCCGTCTCTGTTCACTCAAATATCAAAACACTGCAGTAGATGTTAAGCAGTCACTGCCTGTATGTGACATAGCTGTGGGTACATGGATCACCTGACACCCACCACAGTTGCTCAATGTTCTTTGTGCAGTACAAACTGTAACAACAGTTACTAGATATGCCGTTCATTAGTTGTGACCAAAACTGATTTTAACTGAAAGGAATTTCAGAGTATTCTTCAACCCCAGACATATTGTGGCATCAGCGTAGAGGACTACGTGGACAGCAGCAAGGGAGAACCACCAGTCAGCATTAACCAAGCAGCAAGAAAACAGGCAGGTCACTTCTCTACTTAAAATCTCCATTCATGGATAATACACAGACCCAGACTACTGCACCACACCCAAACACAGAATAGTATATAGAACACATCTCAACTTACACCATCAATTTAAACTATGAACACATTTTGAGCTTTTAACTTGAACATCAAACTAAAATCCTCTTGACTGATCCTAAACTAAACTCTAAACCTTAATTAATATACTATCATTTAAAAGTCAGCAGCGTCAGATTTTTATGTGTCTTTACGTATTAACATCACAGGCACAGGCTCAAACAGGCCGCAGTATAATTCACCCACATCCTCGTGCATTTCACGATGGATGTGTCTGAAATCGTCCACTCGTTAACTCTTTCCCTGTTCACTACGTAGACTGTTCTATGTAGAACACTATTCACCGTATTTATGCAGCTGAATACAGTGAGTATCAGTAAACAGCGGAGCTAGCACGCGCAGCTAGCACACCAGACCAGGTGCAGACCAGATCATACCGGTACGAACAGTACACCAACAGAAACAGCCAGAGAGCTAAAGAACCACAGCCAGAGTGATTGAGTTTAACACTCTAGATAAGCAGCTCTTCTCGGCTGTAGAAGACGTTCTGTGGTATTCTTGCGCTTAATATTCCACCTGGATCCACGCTCTGCTTTTCCTAGTAGGAAATACTTTTCAGATGTTGTTCTTCTGGAGCTGTATCAAGCAGTTTACGCCCACATAGACCAACTTCTAATTTAGTTAAAAATATTATACTGTTTCACATGAGCTCGTTAAAATTGGTAATAATGACTTGCTTGTGCAAATAATATGTAGCCCTGCCGTGTCTAACAGCCCCGCCCTCGATCGGTATCGGCTATCAGCTGATCGCGCTGAAAGGTGATCGGAATCGTCCTCAAAAACGCTGATCGGTCCATCTCTAGAATACAGTTACATGGGAGGGAAGCAGAGGGACAGTAAGAAGTTTAAATGGGACAACACTGTCTCATGCGAGGTCAATAACACAGTGAGTGGATGTTATGAAAAGGTGGCCTGCGGTTACCTACGGCGACATTTTTAATTACTCTGTATTCTCGGAAGGTGTAGACGGTTCAGCAATGAAAAACCATACAAGTACTGAAGCGTATCAGTACCTGCATAGTGGGAGTGTCGGCCGTGTACTCCTACATAAAGACGGTTTATATTTCTGAAACCCGGTTAAACCCAAGTCAAGCCAGCTGCCCGAGCCACTCTGCATGGGTGTTAGTTACAGCCCAGAGAGCCTAGCGCGGTGGACACTGATCAGAAAACAGTTACTTAACTTACAAGCACCCGACGTGTCTGCTTTCTCGGAGCTTCCTAAGCGAGACGTTTCTCTGGATAAGGATGCTCTGGTGCTGGTTTCCCTCCACAGAATGGTAAGAGCAGACACACAGAGGTTTGGGGTGGATATTTTAAATTTAGCACCTTCAGTTCTAGACGCAGGTTCTCTTCTTTGGAAGGCGATCCCACAACACTCTGATCTTTATGTACTGTGTTCGTAACACTGTTGTTTAACCCAAGTTTTCCTCTTCTTCCAATTACTGACTCACTCTAACTGAACATGTTATGCTAGTTATTTTATATGTTTGTTGTCGTTTTACTTGTAATTAGTATCAATGTTTTAGCGGGCGCACCGAAAGTTCTAACACAAAGTAAACAAAGATGGCCGCCCCCCAGTGTTATCATGGAAAATAGCATGAATGTAGGGGAGCAGTGAGGGGGACAATAGAGGGAATTCAGACATCTTTTCAAAGAACCCGCTATGCATTGTAGGGCATCAACCTGTAAGTAGTGTACATCGGTATAACAATATAGTGAACTATACAGGGAATCTAATTGTCCACTGAGAATTCGGACGACACTACAAAATAGCCAACACCCTGAATAGAACACTAAACAGTAAATAGGGTGCGATTTCAGACACGCCCCATGTTTTATCACAATCATTTCTCTTTGAATACTCTTTCAACCCGCACACAATTTTTAGACTCATTTATTCAAGGACAATTCACGCTATGAGGTATTATTCTGCATACTGTGTGCAATTACACATTTCCACCAGAGAGGTCTCCAAATCCTCCAATCCTTACAAAGTGTATCTTTACGGGGGTGGTGTTAATATAAAGTACAAAGAATGTTTGTCTGTTGCAAACCTTAAAGAAAAATGAAGGAATGTCTTGTTTAAGCCTAAACAGTGTCTGCGCTTGACTATAAAACGTTCACGTGCACCACCTTAACCTTGATGGAAGCAACTTCCAATAGATGCTCTAGCATAAATTAGCATTTAGAACTATTTGCCATTTGTGTTTGCACACAGTAGAACTTGATCTCTGCATTTAACCTGTCCATGCCGTGAAACATATGCATATACACACACGTGTGTGTAGGAGTATCAAGAAGTGGTGAGCAGCCTTAATCAGAGTTAGGTGCCTTGCTTAAAATCACTTCAATCATGTGCTGTCGGTTCAGGGGATTGAATCAACAACCTACCGGTCATGAGGCTGGTTCCCTAACCTCCAGCCCACGACCATTCACATTAACAGAGCACATAGAGAATTATTTTATTCAAATTTCTGTAACTTAGGCTGTGTCCGAAATCGCGTACTTCCATACTGAACAGTACGCAGAAGCAGTGCGCGAGAGTGACTAGGGTGTCCAAATATGTAGTGCTTGGCTAGCAGTACGCGAAAAGTCCCCGGATGACGTACTGCACCGACAGACATTTTTAAGTATGCAGCCCCAGCACACTGTCCTATCCCAGGATTCCATCTGAGCCACGGAGGAATTCAAAGCGGAGGAAAAAGCGTGGTGAAACGCGGTACGTCAGCTGTGTGTACGTAGCTACGGCTAGTAAACTTCCACTACAGGAGTTAGCGCTGCTTCTGGGGTAAACAATGATTACATTCCTCCTGTTTCGTCTTCTCTGAGCTACAGCCAGGCACCGCGTGAGTAGATATTTAGACAAACACGCAGAACGAACACAAACCGTCAGTTTCCGTCAGTAAACGAGGCTTTTAAATGAATACCGGGACCTTTACTGTGATGGTCTGACGTCTTGCGTCACAGGATGTTGGTAAGATGGCGGACGTAGTGCGTCCGAGGTTGTGTGGATACTGCACACTCGCACACTGAAAGAGTGAACTGCTCTAACGGGCAGAGAGTGCGCACTAGCTCCAACTGAGTACGTATTGATCAAGTACGCGATTTCGGATGCACTCTTGGTTTTAACTATTTTGAATGCAGGTGACTAGGCTTTCAGTGACCTTATGTTCCACAACATATTTGCATTAGGATAAGATGATATATAGAGTAACCCTATGCCTTAATTATGACTATTTTATTTAAAGAAATGACTGAACACTCCATATTGTGACTCACGAATCAGTGTTTGTTAGTCAATATACTGACTACCAAAATAGTCACTAATAGTCACAATAGTAACTTTTGTTTTGGTAATGACTATTTTGGTACTCAGTACATGACTAGTAAAAAGTCTGCTTGATTGCCAATAATGAGCATTCTTTATGTTCCATACAAATTTTCCAATTTTGGGGCATATGTGACTGCTTGCCATGTGGCCATGAGGTACAGGGATGCAGTCTCAATTCCTTCTAACAAGGCTCCTCCTATGGACTAAACACTTATATATAGCATTTTTAAACTCATTCTAAATCTAAACTAAACTAACTAACTTTTAAATAGTTTCTTATTTACTGTGGGGCCGCAGCTAGAACTAACTGGATACAATGGACCCAACATAACATACATACAGCCTCCTAAACAAGTAGCTGAGCGCTCCATTTCTTATTGCCGTCTAATTCAAACCATGATGGATATGGCTTTAGATATGTCAGCAATCCCACCTCCTCCATGATAGGCCTCATCACCTCACTGATTGGTATTGGCTGCTGTAACACAGCTGCTAGCCGCTTAGAATGAAACTGGAAAGGGAAGGGTGTTCTTTCCAGGCACATGGCCAGCTCCTGGAATATCTGTTGGGTACCAGTAATGTTTACAACCTTTGTAAACAAACACATGCGACGGTGGATCAGGGGGCAACTCAGATGCGGCGCTCAGACGGTCGAGAAGCTTGAGCTGTGGAAAAAAAAAAGAAAAAAAAGAAAGAGGGCGTCACATGTCGGTGTTGCGGGGGGAGTAGCTGCGGCTCTGACGGAGACAAGGGCTTTCTATTTTTAGGGAGGCTGGAATGTACACAGAGGCCTCATGGAGGGAGAGCTTGACAACAAACACCCCAGCCCGATCCCCTATAAACATCCACCTTCTACTCTTCCAGATTGCTTCAAAGATACAAAGAGAACTCAGAAAAGGCGTGAGTGAGAGAGAGGGAGATGATTCACAGTTTTGTGTCTGCATGAACTTTGCTGATACAGAAGCAGATTCAGAACACATATAGGATGTGCTTCAAGTTGGCTGAGACCAGGTAAGGCAAGCTGCAGCTGAGACTTTGGGGTCTCTAAGGGATTGGGTAGACACAACCATAGCATATAGCTAAGTGCATGGCAACTGGAACTTCTTTGATCGTGTTGTATGTACAGTCCTGCGTTGACAGTTATGGAGAACAAATATGAGGGTGCGCTAAACCAAGCTGATTGAATCAGCCATGTTACATTTTACACTTGTAGACTAAACAGTGTGATGACCGCACAGAATTTCAAACATTACAAATTATGGTTCCTTCTATCTGACACACTCACACTAATTAAAATGTGCTCCGTCATGTTGCTCCTGAACACTGATATCGAATGATTACGACCGCTCATGCCGGGAAACATGCGCAGATGAATTTGAAAAATGACGATCATGAGATGGACGAGATGGAGTCACTCAGGTCTCAAAGAAAAAGCATTATGACATTATTTGTTGTTGTATATATTTAATGAAATAATTAATTACATCTAATCATTAGGTAGATGCTTATTAAAAAAGGGAAATGGGTGTAGCTTGAACCAGTAAAACATATGAGGAACAGATTGCTGTCTAATCAGAAAGTGAACTGATCTAAGCATATATACAGAAAGTCAATAAACAGTCTAGATTTTAGAAAAACATTTGCTTATTTGCACAGAGACGTGAAGAGTGAATTAGGCGCAACTATATTGTTATTGGTTTTTGCTTCCTGCCTGATTTTTGCCATGTAACTTGTCCCGCAGTCAACACTGTTCCAAGTCTAGATTGTCTGGTCTGATTGTGTGATTCAGGCTTTTTTTCTGGCTGCATGGATTGGAAAATTTTCCCATAGAGAACAAATAGGATGGAAAAATGCTTGCCAATCTACTATACTTATGCTCAACAGATAGACACCGTTTCCCATACAGTAACTCAGGGCAGACCCCCGACCATGACTGCAGTGTTGGTTTGACCAACACTTGTCTATTTGTAACTTATACTATCACTCTTTTTCCCCCCATAGAGTCCCATTCATTGTCGGTTTCATTAAACCTACAGCGATTAAACTGCATGTACTCACACAGGGTAGGTCCCCAAACACACTGACCTGTACTCCTCTATTTGTCGTTTATTCATTATTCATTCTAGTCATATCTGTCATCCAATATATCCCGTTAGATATCAACATAGATGTCAACATGGTGTTTATTAATAGTTTTATTTCTTTAAATTTTGAGGGGTAAGTCTCCACACATTATAACAGCCCAGTATTGGGCATATAGAATATTGGAGACAAAGACCTAGTATAAATGATGGTAAATTGGGATTTTACAGATGATGCCATATTGCTAGGTCATATTGCGGGTGTGGATTCTTGAATTTGAACACCAGTACAGCTTTTGCTCAAGACAGAAACTGAGGTCCACACTCATGGACTGGAAACCCAAATCCTAAATCCCAATTTCTTAAAAATGACCAGAAAAACCCAAATTACTGACATGAGCTGAGTGTTAAACCTGTTGTCTCTTCTTACTGACAGCATAGATGGATCCTTTACAGAGGTCCTACACTTTAAAGACAAAGAGCTGGTGGAAACCCTGCCCTTGCAACTGAACAACTTGAGGAAGCAGCAGATCCTCACAGATGTTGTCCTTTGCTCAGATGGCGAGGAGATCCCATGCCACCGTAACATCCTGGCATCCAGCAGTCCATACTTCTATGCTATGTTCTGCAGCAATTTTCGAGAAAGCCGGCAGGCCGAAGTGGACATGCAAGGAGTCCGCCATGATATCTTAAATAGCATTGTGGACTACGTTTACACAGGAAACATCACTATCTCCATGGAGCTGGTTCTCCCTCTGATGCAAGCAGCTGCTATGCTACAGTATAAAAGGCTTTTTGAGGCCTGCTCAACTTTTCTTCAGGCTCAGCTCAGCCCAGACAACTGCCTGAGCATGATTCGTCTCTCAGAGATCTTGCACTGTACCAGCTTGCAGGAGAAGGCCAGAGAGATGGCAGTGAGCAGCTTCTCTGATGTTGTGTCTTCCGAGGACTTCTGTGAGCTCTCCCTGCATGAGCTGGTGGGCTACCTGGAGGATGACCAATTGTGTGCAGAGGAGGAGCAAGTGTTTGAGATCCTCTTGGCCTGGATCCATCATGATCCGTTTGCCCGCCGTGGTGCCATCCATGATCTCTTTCGAAGAGTGAGGCTACGGCACATCCATCCATCCTACCTCTTCCAGTTCATAGCTAACGACCCACTGGTGCAGTCCTCCTCCCTGTGTACAGAGATCATTGAATCCGTTCGACGCCTTCTCTTTTCCATTGGCTCCTGCTGCCCAGGGGATCTGCAGCCACTCTGGGCAACTCCACGACGCCACACCTGTAAAGAAACCTTAGTGGTTGTGGGCGGTCGGAAGAACAATGAGCGCACATCTCGAGAAGCATTGCTCTTTGATGAACAGACAAAATGCTGGCAATGTCTAGCTAAGCTGCCTTTACGACTTTACCGTGCCTCCTACGTTTGCATGCACAGCATTCTCTACGTCCTTGGGGGCCTGGTCATGAACGCAGGAGGAAGCAGTGTACCTAGCGCCTTGGTTTACACGCTGTCCCTCAAAACAAATCAGTGGAGAATGGCCGAGCCCATGCTAGCTCCTCGATACGCCCACCAGAGTATCTCCTATCTGCATTTCATCTTTGTTCTTGGTGGGGTTACAGGCGACGGACAAATCTCCAATGGGTTGGAGAGATACAACACCATGTTCAACCAATGGGAGTTCATGGCTTCAGTGCCAACTGCTGTCCAGCACCCTGCTGTGGCAGCACATGACCAGAGAATCTATGTGTTTGGAGGGGAAGATATCATGCAAAACCCAGTAAGATTGATACAGGTAAGGTGACTAGCAATTCCATCAATTCAATGGAACAAAATATAAATATTCGTATATACAGATCTTCTGAAATTCAATTGAAGGCCCATTTGACTTCTGCATAGGTTTACCACATTGGAAGGAATCTGTGGTGCAAAATGGAGAACCGTACAGTGAAGAACGTGTCTGCCCCTGCTTCGGTTATTGATGGCAAAATCTACATCATTGGAGGTCAGTTGGGCAAAATAACCGATAAAAAATAAATGTCATATCTATGCTCAAATCAATGCTTTTGCTTCTGCTTTCACTGAATAGAAACTCTTCTTTCCACAGGTTACACAAGAAGAATGGTAGCCTATGACATCAAGGCGAACAAATTTGTTAAATGTGAGAATATGAAAGAGAGAAGGATGCATCACTCAGCCACCGTCATCAACAACAAGCTCTATGTAACTGGTGGCCGCTACCTCAACGGCCATGATGTCATTGAGGACTCAGACAGCTTCGACTGCTACGACCCAGAGACTGATACGTGGACATCGAAAGGCGCCCTTCCATTTAAACTGTTTGACCATGGCACCGTACCTATGGTGTGTGTCTCTGATAAACCCCTCTCCACATGAATGTGTTCATGTTGCATTAGCTTGCATAAGTAGATAGAGAGGGTCCTCTTCTAAAGCTTGTCCTGATTGGTCCAGGAGCTGTTTATGCCAAATCCCTGGGCGTAACTAGCCCTGGAGCAGGTTAGGTGTGTAGCCTACGTTTTATGTAATCCATCATTGTGTACCAATAAAATGCAGGGCTACTCTGAACTGAGGAAAGCACAAAATTCTACTTTACGACAATCTTAGATTGCTTGCTGACAAAGTAAGACAGTAGAGTGACTGTAAACAATACGTTTTGAATAATCACAATGTAAAAATACCTTTGATTGGACTACACATGTTTATCTTTGGTGCTTTGGAGTATGTAGGTTGGAGTTAATGAGTAGCGAAGAATGTGGCCGAGCAAGTCAGATGTGGAACCCAATCATATGTTACATGATCTGGGAGTGGAGCAGGATCTCCTTTGCATTTATTAACTCAGCAAGACTTTGTTGCTGACTTTCACTATAACTCTGTTTATCTTGAGTGTTGAGCATTTTAAATAGAATGCACATCATTTGAGTGCATAATAGATTGACTTCTGATTGAGTTACACTCTTTTATCCTAGAAGTAGCACTTAGCATTCCTCCACGCATGTTTGTCCAAACACATTCCCAAAACTTCACCGATTTCTACTCAATGATTGTTTCCTTTGTTCTTTTGGAACATGTTTAAATGACGTTTACATCATTGCTCAAAATTAGCAACAGATCAAGATGATTGGGAAGCTATTATGTGCTAAATGCTATGTTGGGAAACCTATTGTCTGACCTTACTTATTATTCCCAAAGTAAGTATTGTGGTAAAAATACTATTACAGTATAGAGTAAAACATTTTAATGAGGTTTGCATGACTGAATATCACATTTCCTACCTTATATTTAGTTCTGAAGCTTTACTGAAGAGAACTTCCCATTCACTTGAAATTTTCACTTGAATTGTGCGCATACTGTAAGTGTAATACTGTACTTAGCGCTTCCTTTTATATTTAATCTGAATGTAAAATGTGTAAAGTCACTTTTTGTAACATTTTCTATGTATTAGTGTTTGATTATTAAGTGGCAGGTTTGAAATAAAGTGCTTTGGTGATTCATTTTGGAAACATTGGGAATTTTATTTAATTCTCTTTGGACCATAGCATTTCTGTCAAAGCGACTACTATGCTGGGATGACTCCAACAAGCTAAGAGTTACCACATTTTCCACAGCGCAACCATTCTGAGGAAGGTGTGATGACCTGCTAAGCCGGGAGGGCTCGCAGACTTGCATATCTTGGCTGTGTTGCTGCAGTCTGATAGTGCACTGGAGCATCAACATGTCCAGACATGAAACAGTAAATCACTGAGGTCATGAACCAGCACAGGCTTCTTCTATTGTTGCATGTGAAGCTTACACCAAGGCTTTGCCAGTATACCTACTGATTTGACCTTGAATACATTGCATATCAATATAAACAAAATACTTTTCTTTCCAAATTCAAATAAAACATTTCACATTTGGGCAAATGTGATATCTTTATCTCCCACCACCACACCAAAGTTGTTTAACCCCATTTTCCATTGTAGTGTTTCTCATAGACAAGTTCCAATAAATATTTAATATTATTTTACAAAGTTCAATCTTAAAAGTGGGCTCTGCTTCTATCCAGTTTTCCAAACACATTAAGTAATGTTGGGGTTTAGGCTCTGGAGTCCATTGCTTGGAGAAGTTTCTTTGTTTTTTTTTTTTTTAAAGCTACACATCCTTTTAGACCCATAGCATTGTTCTCACAGAGATACAACACATAGCTGTATATTCACTGTGGAAGGATAGATACTGTTTTTAAATTTGAAACAAAAACTCACATAAAACTATTAGTAAAACATATTTACTCAAAGATTATGTGTTTGTGACAGTTTTGGTGATCTATCATGTCATGGTTATGTTTCATAGTTTTTAGGTTATCTTTATCTTTAGTTTTGGAAACGTGTCACTTATGTAAGGTATCACTTCTTGTCTGTACTTTTTTAGGCAACTCAATTGCCTTCTGTAAACCTAAGAACATCTACTTAAAGGCAATTGTGACTGTAAATCTCTTGTTTTGTTTACAATAAGCAAATACAAGTGAAAAGGTTTGAGACATAGCTAAGGGTAAGGACAGAAACAAGCTAAAGAACAGAGAAATGACAATCCTTGACTAAACTAATATATGCTTGTCATGGTTATGTGTTGTTTGGGCAGCCTTAAAGTATTCCTTCGCATATCACATTTATAATGATGTACAAAGCTACAAAGTTGATGGTAGGCTCAAAAGGTGACATGAAATTTCCCTTTAAGACTGCGACCGTGCCCTTGTTTTCAAATGTCAGGGTATGAAACCAGTTTATATTTCCTGTGAAGCCTGTACGTACTGTGCTAAAGGTTGTTCTAGCAATTGGATGATGCTGCAGGGCCCAGGCCTCGGGCACTATAGGTGATCCCATGTTATTTCGGGAAACAAACAAGAGAGAACATTACACCCCCAGAATCATGTGGCTGAGCCGCTCTGCAGATGTGACAGCCCAGAACGTAAATTGAAACATTTCGGACGGCCAGCCTGGGGGAATGATGAAATTAGTGCTAGAGGAACAGCAACAGGTGTGTGTGTGTGTGTGTGTGCGTATCTGTGTCGGGGTGTTTATGTTTGTGTCTGTGTGAGTATTCACAGACACAAGATCCTTCAGCTACACTGCAGCAGTGACAACAAAAACGCTTCGAGAAAAAGACACATCCCTGCTGAGGAAACAGCTTGGCCGGCTCATGCTGGTTAAGCTGGTTATGCTGATAGATTGATTTAGCCGGTTGGCAAGCGAATGGGATGTTTTCATTTAAGCTTTATACATTAACTGGACATCCTTAGGTTGACAAGACTACCTTTTAATTCTGAACCAGCTACAAAACAACACAACCCATTACCTACTTCATGTGAAAAGGTTCTATATGTGTTTAGTGGTTAGTCATACTGGTCTACCAGTATGAAGTAATAATATTCAGAGACAGGCTTTTACCTTAAACCTTTACAAAAGGAGTCAAGACCCAAACTTTAACTTCTAAAGTAAAGAATATTAAGGCCACTTGAATGTTTAAAAGCTTCAGATGTGTGCATTTAACCCATAGAGCTGCTGGAAAACACAAATATTACCCACTGTTAAATAGGGGTGTAGGAAAATATCGAAAATATCAAAAATCGGGATATTATATTTAGTGATACTGTATCGATAGTCAAAAACACAGTATTGATACACAGATTCCTGGCAGACAGTGAATCATTGTGTGTTGTGTTTAAATCTCTGACCACTAGATGGCAGTGTTGTAATCCATTTTCAGCTCCACTCCAACATTAACAAGCAGCACAAGGGCGCAATGCTATTGTAAGCATTGATAAACCTGTTCATATAGTGGTGTGTTTTAATGGTAGGATTTGAAAAATTGCAATATATCACTTTGCTTGCAGTATCAAGATATATCGTGATATATTGAATCGTGACCGCTGTATCACGATACGTATTGTATCGCCAGGTTCTTTCCAATACACACCCCTACTGTTAAACGAGTAAACAAAACCTGCTTACCAAGGTAATTATGCAGTTTCTGCTTTAACCCTTTGATACACAACCTGGGTCAAAAGTGACCCAACTGAGATTTTTTTTCTATATCTTTGCAATAAATTAATTTCATCATTCAAGCTAAATAATATTTTTCAATTCACCTGTGTATGATCATCACAAACCATTATATAAGATTTTCAGTATTTTTTTTTGCACCACATGTGTCAAAATTAACCTTTATGTATTCACTATGGAATTGAATAAGAATAACAATTAAAATAATGATTTCAGATCAAAAACAAGATTTTTAATGAATACATTAAATAATGAAATAAACTGATTTCAAATGATATACCAAAGAGATAGTCAGCAATGCATAAAATAACACAATGGCTCACTATCAAGTTTGACCCATGTTGTGCATTAGAAGGGGTTTTCTTAGCTTGTGCATCAATGGGTTAAATATCACAGTGTAATGACATGGTTGGAACATACACATTCTTTAATATTTTAATATGGCCTTTTAGCCTAAACAACCTTACTAAGTAAAAATCACATGGTCTCTCTAAACTGTGTTCTGCTGCAGCCATTGTTGGGTTTCACCACTGCACAATCACTAGCCCCCTATCCAGCCCTCATACAGATACAGCCAATGAGAGAAACAGTGATTAGCATGCAGAATCAACAGCCTGATGAATTAGCTTTACCTCACAGAATAAAATGCAACACATAAACCTGAATGAAGGTGTTTTTGATTTATGTTCTCTATAGTTCTCTTTCAGTGAGCCCACTAAACCACATTCAATACCAACAAAAAAGATCAACTACAGTATTTAATCATTCGATATAAACCTAGTCAGCAAATTACCAGAATTCAGCATAACATCCGCTCACAAATGAGCTCTAGCTTTAAGAATCCACAACATAGATCTCTAGGAAATCCCCTCATAGGATTCAGCCCTGGGAGCCAAACACATAGCTTGGGAAAAGATATTTTAGGACATGAACAAATGTCACATGTTGTTGAATGTATCTGGCTTGTGATTGAAGCTGGTGCTCTCATGGTGGACCCAATGATCCGTTTGGAACGGCCAGCAAACAGCACAGGCCTCGCTACACTAACGTCCACAACACATAAGTCTTTTTCATAATATTTAGACTGGACTGGAGCTGCAGTGACTTGATTTACATGGAATACCTGTCTGAAGTAGTCAGCTTTGCTTATGTTCCCCAAAAGCTAGCAGAGGTTGATTTTACACAGAATCCAGTATTTCCATACAACCGATTCAAACCAAGGAATTCTAAATATGATTGTACATCCAAAGGTATATGGCCTATCAGTGCAAATCAAGTGACATTGATAAGCTACAACCAGAGAAAAATATAAAATATAAAATATAAAAAAATGCATTCATAAATTAATTATATTCATTAATATATAAAATTACTAAAGAATATAAAATATATAAAATTGCATAAAACACATTTCCAGTATCAATTAATAATAACAACAACAACGATATTAACGATTATTATTATTATTATTATTATTATTATTATTATTATTATTATTAATCTCCAGAAACAGATTAATGAGGTAAATCTACAAGATTATTGGAAAGCATAATGTTATGGGTAAACAACTAGTGTCAGTTCACATGTGCATGTATTGCGTATTGTGAGCTAGGCATTATGGGGAAAGTGTTTTTCTTGGTATTACAGATGATCCTGTCCAGCACAGGGTCTTACAGGACGGTCGTTTCTAAGATGAAATATGACCTCAGCATTGGGTAATGGATGCTGAAAGGTAACAGGGTTATACAGCTGCTTCTGTGAACATGATGACACTCAGACTTTACTCACTCACTCACATGTTGTGTCACATGGTCTATTCCATGTGCAATCAACACTCTGATCTGTGACCTTTTGTTGTTAAAGTGATAGTTTGAACAAAAATGAGTAATCAGCCGAGACTGAGCTTTTATCTCTTTAGTCTTGCACTTGATCTATGAGACTAGTAAGCCTAACATGAGGCCAACGACAATGGAAGCTATGTATGGCTAGTAATAGCAAAATATCTTAAATGCTGTTACTGTCTTAAAGATACAGGGAAAACAAAAGTATTAAATATTAAAAAATATTAAAGTGTTAAAAATGATAAATGATAATAAACTCTAACACTATGTTAAATATCCAGAAAAGCTCAATTACAAAATATAAGATATGAATTTGATAAAACATTTAAAAACCCATTTATTAGACCTTGAACCCTGTGGGTGTGGATAATGAGCAGGTTGATTGACAGCTCCCTTTTCAACAGTCCTACCCACCTACCTTCACCACTCGTGTAGAACTACTGAAGACATACTTTGTACATGTATACCTGTAAAAAACCTAGTAAGGGGTCCCTCAAGGATCAATATTAGGATCTATACTTTTTCTATCTATATGCTATCTTTTGCGTAGATATGTTAAAAGATTATTATTTTGTTTTAGGACAATACCCAAAACTATGCCCACACCAAACCTGCTGAACAACTTCCCACTCTAGTTGTTTTAGTCTGCCTCCAAGAGGTGAAAACATGAATGCAGATTTTATAAGATGGAATTTAATGATCTTATTGTGCATTTTCCATCCAACTAATATGCAGCTAGTGTTGTTTGGAACCCTGGTGTTTTATTTGAGCCTGCTCTCTACTTTCAACCACAATAGTATTACCAAAACAGGGTTTTTACCATTGTCTGTCCCCACCCAACACTTAGCAGCTGAAATACTTTTATATGCATATTTTCTTATTTGAGCTATTGCAGTGTCCTCCTGTTTAGACCAGATAAATCAGTTGTCAGATTACACTGCATAGAAACTTCAGCAGCCAGGGTATTGATCCATACCAAACTCTGGGACCATATAACTCCCATTCTGTTTGACTTCCAGTTAAATGTTGCACAAGTCGGTATATCTTTCTGATATACTTCAGCCTTATGGACCTGACTGTACACTGCACAGATTTAGTTGTTTAACGGCGCTTAACACACCCCAGGCTTTGATAGTGTTAAGACTTTTTAAATGTTTATTATATTGGTATTAGAATGAAAACACATGTTTGGGTTTTCAGATTATTTTTTATTTAAATCATTTAAACAATAGAAATTACTTACATTTACATTTACGGCATTTTGCAGACGCCCTTATTCAGAGTGACTTAGTTATTTTCAGTCAGAGCTCAAACACTGCTAGAAACAAGGACCAGTGCTGATACGTAGAGACAAGAGAATAAAATACAGAGTTAGATACAGTACAAGTGCAATACTTAGAAAAACCTAGCAAGACAGAAATACCTAAAGAGAGGATAATAAAACAGGGTTACATAAAGCACAAGTGCAATACTTAGCAATACCCAGCCTGCATTAAAACCTAGAAGATTAACGAGTTCAGCACAGCTGCATAAGTGCAATGTAAATAATTTCAATAATACAGTAGAGTAGGGCTCATAAGTGCTCCACAAAGAGACGGTGGTCTACAGTCTGCATTTGAAAACCATGAGAGAGTCTATTCTTCGGACAACCAAAGTTAATTCCACCATCTGGGTGCCAGGACAGAGTCTTGTGAAAAAAATACTTGAAGGCAACAAGCTAAAGGCTAAAGTTAGCAATGTGTCTGCTTGTTCTTGGCTTACTTCATCTGATTCACAAAGTGATCCATTTTGTGTTGAAAAAAAAAAAGAGTCATGATGGCTTTTCCTTACTTTTTTCATTTGATCTGGCAGTTATAAGTTCTGTTGCTCGCTGCTACATTGTTCCATTACGTGTTAATAATTATTGCTACATTAGCCTCGTAGCTCTAGTGCAAAACTTCAGACACCGAACTGTGTCTCAGCTGATTAATGAAATTTACATTAAGAGGAAAGCTGTGCGAATGTGATTCATGACTAACCCATCACTTCAATACTGTCTACTGGCAAGGCCGAGCAAGACGGAAACACTTGCTCTGAATGATCTCGCAGATATGTAAGAAGTGGCCTGGTTGGCAGGAACAGCCACTTCCCTGACAGAACATCTGGAGAAGCATGGTGGGTGGGGTTTGGATCATTGGGATTATTTCCAAATGCTTTTGAAATCCAAAGATTTTACCAAGATTTGTCAAATGTTTGTGACAGGGACCAGATGTCTGAAGCGTTTAGTGTCCCTAAGTCTACCTTGCAGAAAGTTATTACAGGAAATACACCGCATCATGCCTGAGATATTGGTTTAAGGTTGTTCTATGAGAAGATTTTGGCGTAAATAGTTAATAATTTTTTATTTAAATATGTTTTTGTTTGTTTTAGGAATATTTTAGCATTATCAGCATTACATACACAAAATGCAGATTTAATGGTTACTTGCAGCAGCTATATTTGTGTTTAATGTGATTCCTGTATATGCTAAATTTAAGAAAATGTCCCAAAATGATTGCCTATGCTAACCAATACCTACAGATGCAACACCCAGAGACTGAGTTGAAAAAAGCATTGCTTTATTGTGTCATTTATTTTTTTAGCTGATTCAAAAGTAAATTAGAGACTTGGGTTTAAATAACCCATTGTCCTGCATGTATTTGCTCTTGCTCCCTGTGCAAACAATATAGTCTTTAAATCAAGGCTAGACTTTTGTCCACTACTATGATGATTGGTAATCTGACCCCGTTTAACAGCAACTGTGGATAACTTAACATCAAAAGCCTTGGGTGATCAGATACCTTTGTGGGTTGAGCAGCCTTATCTGCCTAACAGAACGTTTTTTGGGATGTTTGACCTTCTTAGTACTTTGTCCCTTGATAAGATACATATGAAGAACAGACAGCTTTGTACCTAATAACTGCAAGTACAATACTATCCCCTTCAAATCCCCTCCCCAAACAGTGAACCTTGGAGCTGAGATATTACTCATGAGGGAGAATCCAAGGACTAGTCAGCTTAGTGTTTTCAGTTGGTACTTGGGGATTTTCCTTTGGGCAGTATTTCATAGCTTTAATCCTGTATGGCCCATACAGCACATATGTATGTGGTATGATCTCCATGTACTGCATCACCAGATTCTTGTTTAACCCGCACCCCAAATTAATCATTCTTATCACCTCTCCTGAAGAGGTGTATGGGAGTAACGGGAAGAGCTTTGAAGCGGTTCCATTCCTGCGTCACAGACAGGTAGCATTGTGTCCCCTGGGGCACCACTCATTCTACCATTGCTCCTCCCTTTTAAGGGGTTCCCCTAAGGATCAGTATTAGGATCTTTACATTTTCTATCTATATGCTACTTTTTGGGCAGATTCTTTAAATGTGTCCTTATTGTTATTATTTATTTGTTTGTTTAAGGACAATACCCAAAACTGTGCCCACACCAAACCTGTTGAACAACCTCCAACTCTAGTTGTTTTAGCCCGCCTCCAAGAGGTGTAAGATGAATGCAGATTTTTTAAAAGGAAATTGTATGAATTCATTGCACATTTTGCATCCAACCAACATGCAGCTAGCAAGGTTTGGAACCCTGGTGTTTTATTTGATCTTGCTCTCTCCTTTCAACCACAATAGTATTACTTAAACATTTTAAAAAAAGTTTTTACCAACACTGCCTGTCCCCATCCAACACTTAGCAGCTGAAACACTTTTATATGCATGCATTTTCTTATTTGAGCTATTGCAATGTCCTCCTGTTTGGACCAGATAAATCTGTAGTCAGATTACACTGCATACAAACTTCAGCAGCCAGGGTATTGATCCATACCAAACTCTGGGATCATATTACTACCATTCTGTTCGATCTTCATTGACTCTCTATATATTTCTGATATACTTCAGCTATATGGACCGGACTGTACATTGCACTTCTCAGATTCTCCTCATTTTCCTTGAGCTATAAGTTAATTTTCAGTTGACCAGGGCTGCTTTTCCCCAACGTGTCATTAAACTACAGTGGCAACCCTGGAGAGAGAATGTTCAAACTGACAGTAACTCTATCATTTAACTGTGATAGTTGTTTAACAATGTTTTCAGGAAATGCACCCCAGGCTTTGACAGTGTTTTTTAAATGTTGATTTTAAAGCAGACATATGATAAACTAGTACTTTTGCGTTTCCATTTTGTGCTAACTCTTACAATAGTATACAGATGTAAAGTTTTCACTTTAACATGTGGTACAGTGTTTGGGTGCCTTGAATGGCACTTTAAAATGAATGTCTAATTATCATTATTAGCATTAGCTAATGACCACAGACAGGCAGCATTATGTCCCTTGGGGCACCTCACTTTCTACAGTTGCTAATCTCTGTTTCAAGGAGTCCCCCATGGATCAGTATGAGGACCTTTACTTTTTTCTATATGCTACCTCCTGGGCTGATACTTCAAACATGTTCTTGGTTATTAATTTGGGACCAAGTCTTTCTAAAAATGAATGAGTGAATCAGAGATGACCACAGATCAGGTTCCTCTGCATATGTATATATGACGGTCATGGGCACAAAAACTGATCCTAGATCAGCACACCTACTCCTGATCCAAAACTGCTTTTTCTCTAAAAATGAAGATACATCTAGAAAGTTTAAAGGGTCCGTTTAAAAAAAAGCCTCTGCATGTTCTTGCCTATGATATTTCAGATGGACACGAGGAGCAGGTGATGGTTCTGATGATGTTTCCAGCCAGGTTTTGCAATATAGAGGCAGACGGTAAACAAAGCCACGTGCTGGAGGGGGCGGAGTCAGGCGTACTTCCGGCTCCTCGGCCTGAGAGTATAAATAGCCCGAGGGAGCATCTCGCGGACAAAGCTGCTTCACAAAAGTAAACAGAGAAGGACGTACAGCGTTCAGAGGCGCTTATTTCGGTGTCTGTTTCGTGGGTTTTAAAGCACCCAAAATGCCTTTTCTTGGACAGGACTGGCGCTCGCCTGGCCAAAGCTGGGTTAAAACCGAAGACGGCTGGAAAAAAACGACGAAAGACGAAAACGAGGCGAATAACAACGTCTCTGAACGGTCAGTGGCGGCAGCGTCGATGCTAATGTCTTCTTCAAGTCGTGTGGAAATAACTACGCATTGTGCCTTTTGCAGCTTTTGTTAAGGCTCTAGCTGTCCAGACTCCGTATAAGTAATGTTAAAGTACACAGGAGAGGTATTTCTGTATAATTCAGACTCTTTTTTTATCTCTAATAAACTGAAGCAAACCGAGCAGTCTGAAGTGCGATGGATGCTGAGGGGAAAACAACTGGATGTTGTGCCAGCAGGGTTTCGTATTACAGCAGTAAATAGCTGCTCCGTGCTTTTGTTGTCCTACATCCACGGCTAGTGCTTAATCACCCTGCTATTAATACATGTAAGAGTAATGGGATTAGTGGTCATCTGCCTGGCCACTTTATTCTTTCTGACAGCTCTGGCCAAAAATGTCAGGGACTCTTGCTCTTCTGCCATTATGTAATTACCTGTACTGGAGTAGAATAAGGAATAAAATAAGAGCACTGGTGATGCAATGACCTGCTCATGGCTCTCTTGATTTCAGGCATGGTAAAGAAGAGGACTACTATAAAGAGAATTTATTCCTCGCCATTAATTATGAAGTGGCCACAAAGAAGCGAAAGAAGGACTTGTTGAATAACAATACGAAGATTCCTTGTAAGTAACTTAACATACATGAAGATTCTGTTC
This sequence comes from Megaleporinus macrocephalus, assembly GCA_021613375.1. NCBI lineage: Eukaryota > Metazoa > Chordata > Actinopteri > Characiformes > Anostomidae > Megaleporinus > Megaleporinus macrocephalus. The sequence continues at coordinate 12,632,773 of CM038705.1, forward strand.
TGTTATGATTATATTTAATGACCATGGTCATTTTTTTTTTTTTTTTTTGTTTTGTGCTCTAGATTTTCATAAAGACAAGTGGATTTATGTCCACAAAGGAAGCACCAAAGAGGTAAGTGGCATGATGTCTTAGATGGTCTGTTTCCTACAGTGTTTCTGTGCTGCTGGTCTTTCTAATTGCTAACTGTTTCCATACAGCGTCATGGCTATTGTACCTTGGGAGAAGCTTTTAACCGCTTGGACTTCTGCAGCGCCATCAAGGACACCAGGCGGTTTAATTACGTTGTGAGGGTGAGTTTCCTTTTACACTGCCCTACAGCCAGGAACGAGTCCTCATTACAGTGGGTTAAGCGAAAACAGCATGATCTAGCAGAAAGGGCTGAGCGTTTAAGCCTCAGTGCGTCTTAGTGTATGGCTCTGTTTTTGCCCTTATCACTGCACTCCAGACGAGAGGGCCTCTTGGAGACATCCCATTCTTGATGATCACAGACACTTGGTGTCTTGAGTATGTATGTGCGTAGGTGTGTACTTGTCATTGTCATTCCTTTGTGCTCATCTGGGCCACAAAACAAACAACCATTTAAATGGTGGCTATGAAGGCTGTAAAAATTCTTCTGAAGGTTCTGCTGTGCAGTAAGGAACCATCCTTTATACAAGTGGTCTGGTTCTCTACTGGTTGTAGAGAAATTGGGACTCCTAACAGCCATGCTGTAGACCTGGTAGACCACCAAAACTGTCACTATGAGATGAAACAGCACCTAAAGCAGGAAACCAGGCTCTGCTTTTGATTCTTGCACTATGAGAAGATATAGTGCTGTAGTTCTGAAAGGATGTTTAGCTCTCAAGAAGCCATAACTAAGGAAAAAGAAATGGACAAAAAGAAAGAAGCTAATGATATTCTTTGAACAATGAATTGGCCACCACACCTGGTCCAGACTGCAACACCATTGAATGTGTTTATGATTGCCTTTCAATAATGTACAGTACTTGCCTATAGTTCTGTAGAAATCCAAAAAGAAGGGTAGCATATTGTTTTATTGTCTGTATTCCAGGAATAAGCAATTCACCCAGTCACATTTCTTCTCATTCGCACTTATTTATGTTTGGGGTAAAAATATTTAAATTTAATTGTTTTGAGGTTTTAACCAAACCACAGGCTTGCAAAAACAATATATATTACTGTCTTCTAAGAACTGGACAGTTTAAGCCTGATGGTCAGGCAGGCTCAGATTGGTGTAAAGGGGAGGTCACTGTCAGACAGTGTCCTAGCACCCAGCTGGGCTTGGAAATGACAGCCGCAGCTTATAAAAGCAGACCGGAAAGTCAAGTGACTCAGCTCTCCTTCCAAAACCCCCTTTCTCCCCACCCCCTGCTCTCCCTCTTCATCAGAGGACATTTAGACTCCAGCTTTGTGACTCCAAATTCTGATCTGATTGTTTGGCTCCATTGTGGCATAGTCAGCCTGTCATCAACTGTTAAGTGCAACTATTAGAACAGGTGTTAGTGGTTAGAAACTTGCATGAAATTAAGTTTGGGTATGACCCATATACGTGTAACACACACATACACGTGCACACACACAAAATAATGAGTCTATTTTCACCAGTAAGAACACCAGATATCATTAGAACAGATGTAAATAAGCATAAATACAATACAAAGTAACAAATATCTTATTTTGCAAGAAGTAGATCATATCTCGAGCTCCAGTTTGAAGAATCAAATTTAGTTCCAGATTTCTCCTGGACGCCCCAGACATTGTATGAACTTATTAAATTCTTGATTTTAGCTTACTGAAGTACTGAGTAGTCAAAGCAGGTATTAGATGAGACCTGCAAATAATACTTAGTTGTTTCCACAAGTAAAAAACTTGGAATAGGTTAAACACACTGATGTGTAAAACCACTATTACTGTGTTAATACTATTTATATATTGGAAATATTAGAACAAATGCTTAGCAAATAAAAGCTTTTAGTCTGAAATAAAAGCTTTTAATTATGTCCTAAAACTTTTTAAAAAAGTGCCTACTTTAGCCCAATACTGTAATGTCATAGGTCTCATTTGTGTATATAATAGATATCATCAGTAGTTTTAGATCCTTGAGACCTGTAAGCAACTAATGTACAGTAGTGAATTAGATGTTGGCCCTTTAGAATATATCGTAGTTTTTTCTCTTCATCTTCCAATGCTGTTTTGCTGGTGCATTCTTATCGTTCCAACATGTTTGCAAATCACAAGTCTTTTAATGCACAGCATGTATTTTACTTATCTGCCCTATTATGCACCTTAATAGTAAAATGGCTTCTCAGCTTTTGTCAGTACTGTTTCTAAATCCCACAGATTGTGTTCAGGTTTGTGCCACAGTGTGTTTGTTGTTCATCTAAATAACAGAGGTAGCCAAGTGTGCTGCAGTTTTGTGGAGCTCACTTACAGGGATCGAATTTAAGTAGTAATGGAAAAACAGGCCCGTGAGACAGCAGGTGGGGGCTGATTTTCAAGAAGGTTGCCCCCACCGCCTCCATAAACGCATAGTCATCGTCTGTGGTTCACTTAACAGTTATCATATTATGATTGCATGATGCCGTCAAGGCACATATTGGCATTTAAGGTCCCTTAGAGTGGCTAAACGATCCCCCGACACGTTTCGTAACTGAATATCATGTGACTAATTGGGTCACGTCGTGCCGGGAGAACAAACAGATAAAGCCTTTCAAGTGAGATCAATTATTGTAAGTGGATTTAACAAGGACCTCATCACACGCAACACCATAACACTGTTCTCAGAATAGAATGGTGGGCGAGGGCTGTTTGAAATTAACTCTTGTTTGCATTTTTAATATTAGAAAACATTTGCGTGTGACATGCATTTTTAATCCCACAGTATAAACGGGACTTTTCTATAAAAGTGCGACTGTTCCATAAAATTCTCATGTTCCATAATCAGTTTAAACTTACAGAGAGATGATCTGGAGGTTTACTACCTTATATGTGTAATATTTATTTCTACACTACAAATAGCTCACATTTGGAGCATATGTTTGAAACATATCAGTTACATTACTAATATGAGGACATATTTCTGCTGATTAACATTATTTAGGGCATAAAGTAAACATGTCACGTTTGTTCGGAGGGACTAAAGCATTTATTTATGGCCTGTTGGTGTTGGTGTTGACATTACTCCTGCTTCAGTTGGTAGCTTTTTTGGGATTGGTTTTGTAGGCTATTTAAAACATATTAACTTTTTGTGTAATATAGTAAATACCATTAAAAAAAAATATATATATATATATATATATTAGTCTATTTTTGACCAGGTTCTATAGACTTACTAAGAATATGTGGAAAGCAGAAAAGGCATGTATTACTGACAAGTGGAATAAACATTTGTGCGCAAACTCTCATAGAAACCCGGTCGCCAGGGAACACAAGGTGTGAAATGTGTCTGGAAAGTGGATGGACAGCCAGTTGTATGACTAGCTAGAAGGAGCGGTTAGTAATGTCATGTCCCACACGCGCCACATGAAAGCACTTGAGGGGTTTATCAAGGGGGCAGACTTGTAGTGGTGGTAGCAATTGGGAGGAGGGGGCTAGGGAGAACAGCAATGCTTTACATGCTTTCAGGTCGAGCAGGGGTCAGTGTTGTTCCATGGCTCTGCCATTCTTAGATGCCAGGCATGCCACCCTTCTCTACTCTTGCCCAGTGAAAACAAAAATTCTTTCCTTTGTGTTGACCGTTGGCAGTTGCTCTCCAAAATACCTCCGTCTGCATTGTGCAAGTGGTTTTGAATTGAAAGTGGTGTACAGTAATAAGTGAAATGTGCACTTTTAGTTCTCTACTGTTTAAAACAGTATGTATGCCAATAATAAAGTAATAGCATTGGATGAAAATTTTGATTTAACCAATATATGATGACGACAAATGACTATTTTATTCTTTTTACTGCATTGGTAACTGTAAAATCAATGACATTGCTCCATAATACCAGTTCTACTGGATTTCCTCCCGGGTTCTGACGGTATTGGCAGGTGCTATATAAAAAAATTATAATAATATTGGCTTTTGGTATTGGCCTACAATTCTCACATTTGCACATCCCTGCTAAACTGGGGAAACAGAACATTTAGAAAGGTATTCTACACATCAGCCTTCTACACACATGATTAAATTCCAAGGCAGTAAACACTGCTGATAGTGTCCTATAGTGTGTGTGGGTTCTATTAACATTGTGTAGCCAGCTTGTTGGCTATCTAGCTAGATTACAAGGTTTGTGCAAACCCTGGTGGCTTTGCAGAACCAAATAATAAACAGACCTTCTTTGGTATAAAATAGAATTCCTTAATGTTTGTTAATCATATAGAAAACTATAAACATAACAAGGAAACCTCTAATTACTACTTATATTCTGTTGCTTTACAATTTTATATTATTGTACTTTAGTGTAAACTTTATTTATTTCACATTTACACAGATATGACTCCTTGATACTTTATACATCATTGATTAAAACAGGTCCTAGTTGTTTTAGTTTACTGCGCAGTTAGACTGATGTAACCCAGTGAGTAAAGAGTGTTGATGCTCGACTGTTCTGATTGTGGTTTGTTGTTACTAGTGCTTGTAAAGAGAGCAGAGCATAACACAGTGTAAGTGATGGTGGAACGGAAAGTCTCCAGAGCCTGATGGCTTGAATTTATATCTTGTGTTTTAGCTGCTGGAGCTGATTGCCAAGTCCCAGCTGCCCTCGCTGAGCGGAGTGGCGCAGAAGAACTACATGAACATTCTGGAACGAGTCGTGCAGAAAGGTGAGGGCTTAAACAAACACACTCAATATATCTTTCTCCTTCTACTTTTTTTTCCTCCTTCTTGTCCATGTCCACTTTTCATTGTTTCATTTTCCCTCCCCCTTGTTTTTTTTTCTTCTTAGCATCTTTATTATTATTTTTTTTTTTTTTTGGCTCCTCCCTCAAGTTCTCGCTTACCTTTCACCACCCCCTCAGTTACCACACTATCACTTGTTCTCTCGCCTCTATGTCTTCCTGTCCGTCTTGTATTGGTAGTTACATTCATGGCCATGTAACCCATGATCTGTTCCCTCTCATAGCTTTGGTGGTTTACATGCAAGTTTAATAAAAAAAACAAAAACAAAAATCACAATAAATAAAAAATAATGTGGGCAGCTGGGCACAGCTAAAGGAAATTTTATAGTTACCTGCAATGGAAAGAATGACAAGACATTGAGAGCAAACAGAAACCTCAAGGGTTTTGTAAACCAAGTGTTCCCTCAACTAAACAAAACTGCTTTTCGAGTTCACCAAGTTCTAGATCAGGCCCCAGGAGTATGACGCTACTAATAAGCCTAAGATGTGTTTTTGTTTTTAATTTTTTTTTATAAAGGACATGGACACTTCTTTATTTAACATGGCACTTTCTCCAAACCACATTTCTCCACATAGATGCTGTAAGATACAATCTCAAAAGAGGCAAAGTAGAAAGTGGATGCCCCCCCCACACACACATTAAATTATCAAAATATTTTCAAGCTTTTAAGTATTAATAACAATCTTTTATATACAAGGAGAAACGTAATCAAATCCTTGCATCTTATTGTCCCCTTGACAGCAGTTTATACACTTGTAATCCTCTGAACATTTTCCCTTCTGCTTCTGCTGTTTTTAGTTCTGGAGGATCAACAGAACGTGAGGCCAATCAAGGAACTGCTACAGACCCTGTACGTGTCTCTGTGCAGTCTAGTGCAGGACATGGGGAAGTCTGTGCTGGTGGGAAACATCAATATCTGGGTGCACCGAATGGAGAACATTCTGCAGTGGCAGCAGCAGCTGGACAACATTCAGATCAACAGGGTGAGCGCAGCATCCTTTAAGGCCAGATCAAATCGAATAAATTACCAGAAATGAAAATAAACTGATTTTATGGTCACATTATATATATTGGGTCTAACATTTGCAAAAATGGTGTAAATAAGATGCAATTTACACAGGCAAAAAAAAAACTGAATATGAGCCTTAGCTTTCATCCTCATTCTCATTGGCTGGTGATTTTTATTATTATTTATTTATTTATTTATTTTTTGTCCACAGCCCACAAACACTGGAATGACACTGTTGGACCTGCCAGTCAGTCTACAGCTAAACATCATGCAACGACTGTCAGATGGGCGAGACCTGGTCAGCCTGGGCCAGGTGTGTCCAGACCTGGGGTTGCTGACAGAAGACCGGCTGTTGTGGAAGAACCTCTGTCAGTACCACTTCACAGAACGACAGGTACCAGAATAGTGAGATATATATATATGATAAAATCCTGAATTGCTTCTTTTGAAGAAAAGTACGACATATAAATGCTAAACATGGTGGTTTGTGTGTGTGTGTGTGTGGGGATTTGTGAGTTTACCTTTTCAGGTAAACTCACAAATCCTGTTTTGCTATGCTTTTTTGAATGGATTATTTTATGTACTGCTCACAGATCCGCAAGCGCCTCATGGTATCTGATAAGGGACACCTGGAATGGAAGAAAATGTACTTTAAGCTGTGCCGATGCTACCCTCACAAGGAGCAGTACAGCGACACCTTGCAGTTTTGCACACATTGCCACATCCTGTTCTGGAAGGTGAGATTATTTTTTTTTTTATCTGCACATAATACTAGTTATACCTCAGCAGATTTTTATCAGAAGATTTTTTTAGATTTTTTATCAGAAATATATATTTCTAGACTTGTTTAGTTAAATATTTGGGGGAAAATATTTATTGTAAATTTTTTTTATATTCTACATTGAGAAACCTCTATTAGCATCTATTGATTTAGTTTGACTAGTTAATGTACTTTCTTGGATTACATGAATACCTTTTTATTCATTAGAATGGCCAGACAATGCAGCAGTGCTTATATAGTTAATACGATAAACAGTGCTCAAAACTACTCTTCCAATATTCTATCACCACGTGTCTGTTTAGAATAACATAATTTGTTTGTGTTCTACAAACTGTACCAAATTTAAACATGCATAATTTTAGCTATATTAAAACTTGCTTATCAATACTGGACAACAGCCAAATAAATTTAGATTTATTCTCATTTTATTAGCCCAAAAAAAATTTTTGGGACACTAATCCAAATGCAGATGCATGGTCAAACTAGCGATCTCCAACTGCTGCTCCTGGGAAACCACCATCCACACAGCTAACTCAAATGACCCATTCTGAAACATGACCAAGTACCTTCCTGAAAAAGTCCAATAGTGTCTTTGCCAGAGTCTGCAGATGCATTTAAAAATTTCACAATCAAGTCTTAGAACAAGATGTGTTCAAAACCTGCCACTCCCGACAGCCTAATGAGAACATCCAACAGACTCTGCACTTCATGCTTAGAACAACTTGATCAAATCTAAATGAAAGGAACCTCAATTAAAAATGAAATACTAACCAATAACAAGGAGAGTTTTTCAATTGTTCTGATGGCTATGAATAAATATGAATGCAGCTTATAAAGTAATAAACCTTATTGTTTTCAGAGCATGTTCCAAGACTGCTTTTGAGCACTGTATATTAGCCCCAGATTTTATGGTTACAGGTTCTTGATCATATTAAAATCCTAAATCAACTGTGTTCCCTTTCTGTTGTCCACCACAGGATACAAACCACCCTTGCACAGCCAACAATCCAGAAAGCTGCAGCATTTCTGTGTCTCCGCAAGGTTTCATCAACCTCTTCAAGTTCTGATTGGACTTCTTCCCCTTTTTCTCCCCCTTTGCTTCCACTGTATGTACATAATGTATATAATGTTAAAAGTGCAATAGATGGTTTAAAAGAAACACTCCAGCATTCAGTCTAATCGGTAGCATATGGGAGGTGGGGTGGGGACAGCAACGACTTATAACGGAAGTCAATAGGAGTTGCTACAGTGGGTTTTCTGTGCTGGAGTATTTCTTTAAGACCGAGGTGTGGGGATGTCTGTCAGTGCGTGAAGTATTTTGGGAGACTAGAAAAAGGGACATGGACTATGAATGTGAAGGACAGCAATAATGTTGTGGAGAAACCAGAATGCAGCGTCTGTGTACAAATCATAATGGTATTATGGTGTTGGGCATGAACATGTTTACTCAAAGTGAAAATATGCTTGGCTTTTGGTGCAAGCAGTTTGTAAAACACCTGCCCTTATGCTGCAAGGATGCCCTCATATACTCTGAATGTCTTTTTACCTACGATTGGCAATGTATAAACTCTTATTGGGCTGTTACATGTTTGCATTTGTGAAAGCATGCTGGTGCTTTGATGAGAATGTGTGGCGACTAGGTATGTTTACCAAAGGTGTTCGTCAGAAGGGTGTGCAATACTTCTTCTTTTCTAACTATCTTTTTTCCACTTTTATACGTTTGATATTTTCCGTTTGTTTAAAACTTTGTTTGGTGGCATAAATACAGTACATGCAAATACTTGACTACAGTATGACCCGTTAACACTAACGCATAGTCGACTTCTAAGGTGCCTTAATATTTCACTAATTAAACACAACCAGTCTAGACAGTGTACACAAAAATTTGTTTTAGCAGATTGCTAACAAAAACACAGGCTGACTCCTACATATTACTGCTTGATACAGTAAGGCTGTTCATATGGGGTGAATAAATTTATTATTATTTTTTAACAATTGTGAATACGTGACCACCTGCATGTTATGAATTTGATACCAAAGAGCTTTCTCATTTGATTCCGTGGCCGACTGTTATTTTGACCTGGAGAATCGAGGACATCTTGTACGCAATGTCCTAACACTTCTGTTCAGCTGTCTGTGGTTATGCAAACAATGATGCTTGTGAAGAGCAGGCCAAAAGAGTCATGGGCCTTGATGGATTAAAAATAAACAAAGTTCTACTAATGCTGCTGCTTTGTGAGATTACTGTACTGCCACCTGGTGGGGATTATGCTTTTCACTTTCAGCCTACAGCATTTCAGACTGTTGTCTGTGTGTTGGTATTTTATGTCCAGTCTAAGTGTACCCCACCTTTTAGGAGACATTTCGAAAGGTTTCTAGAGTTCAAAGTAGTATGATATAGATACACTGGGTGGCCAATTCATTAAGTAAACGTCCATGTTGCTACACACCATTATTAATTTTATCAGCTCTACTTACTATATTGGTGCACTTCATAATTATACAGTTGCAGATTCCATCTGTTTCTCAGCATGTATTTAGCCCCCTGTTCTTCCACACTCAAGATGTCCACAGGACCACCACCACAGTGGTGGATCCTTTTCAGCACTGCCTTGATGCTGACATGGTGGTGGAGTGTGTGTTGCCACAGAAGTGCTTCTGGAGTGACCCCCATGTAACTGCTGACATGAGAACAGTCCACCAACCAAAACAATCCAGCTGACAGCATCCTGTGAGCCCTGAAGAAGGACTTGAGCAGTGGTCACTAACAGGCAGAACGCGGTCCGGGTCCGAACCCAGGTGTTGTCCAATGTGGACCCAAACTGATAAACTATTAAGAGCGTTTTAATTTTGAAAGTGTTTTTTAAGCTTTACAATAATTGTAAGCAGCGGAACATTTCTGGTCTTTACAGTATATGGGCTTTGTGGCGCAGTAACCTCAAAGACCAATCATCTGCATTGTAAGGAGCTCCTTAGCCAATCAGATCTGTTCATATTTGGGAGTGCGGCGTGCACACAGGAGAGGTACAAAGCGAGAAGCAGCAGTCAGAAAGTAAAGCAGGTCAGAGAAAGAATAATGTGCTTTAAAAAAGGAAAGTTGATGGCAAAATCCGGTTTTAACCGGTAATGGACCAAGAGTTATGTTTATTCTTTTCACAGGCAGCTCCAAACCAACAGGTCAAGTTGTGAGTTAACGAGAAGACACTGCTTTATTTACTGTTTCTATTATTTTTTCATAGCTCTGAAACTTTTTAATGTGCAGTTACTCAACCAGTAAATTGTGTTCTTTCAAGGTTATTATATCTCATTCAGGATAAGACATAAAAAAATACAACATATAAAAAGTGGAACACTATAAATATCAGGATTTATAGCCATATATCGAGCATTTAAGTCAGAGTTGGTATCGATATCGGTACTCTGTATCGGCAGACACCTGAAAAGCTGGTATCGGTATTGGTATCCGTAAGGAAAGCGTGGTATTGGTGCATTTCTATAAATAAACACTTTAGGATGCACTTTTTTTAAAGCATTCTGTTTTTTATGTAGCCACTGTCTGTACTTCATGTGAGTAAAAAACATTTATTATACATTTATAAATAATTCATTCCGTTCGGCACTTAATCAGTAAAAATATACTGAACAGTATGTGTGATATGTTGGTGTTTCAGTAGCTGATGGTATAAGATGCTAATACTAGACTACTTTAGTATACATGATACAGGCCTGACCTTGGCCTGAGGAAATGTCCTCTAACTGGACCTTTCTGAATTCTAATTAAATACCCCTGGACTAGGGGATGACCAACAAAAACTGTGCGGCGGCAGATGTGCTATTACTTTTGGCTTTACATCTACAAGACCTGTCAGGTGTCCAGCAGAGTGGACAATAAGTGTTGTGACAAAAAGCAATGTATACTAATGCACCACAACCACATCAGTGTTACTGCAGTTCAAAGATGGTTCACCACTCAGCTGATAACATAGTGATTAAAAATGAGTGTTCGCAAAATGTTGAAATATTAGTGGAAATGAAAAAAATTAAAACACTCAAACTTTGGACAGAGGTCAATGAAAAAAAAAATCCTATATTTCTATTGGTCCTTTCCTGATGACATTTGAATAAATAAAACAGATACTGTCAAATGTCAAGAAACCCCAAAACAAGACACATACACAACAAAAAAGATAAAAGGTTATTGTTATAACAGCAAAAAAACTAATTGGTTCAATACTTGGTTGTAATAACCCACACAAACACCAAATCCTTTATTTAGTTTAATCACACTGTTGCATGAGCGTACTTGTTATTGTATTATGAGATATTAAATGTGGCATGATGAAACACAGCATTTCCAGTTCTCAAAATAAACAATAAGACAATAATATGCAGCATCTTTTGGCAATAATGGGTTAAAGGAGCTACACGAGAGATTAAACCAGAATCTGCTGTTGTGGTTCAGAAAAATGTGTCAGATCAGATTGGAACACTTACACAGTGACGACTACTTCCAAGTGCCTGATTCTAAACAAGGTGACGTGCTGGCTGATGACTTGTCTGTTGAAATATATTGATTTACATGTCAATATTTATTCAAACAGAACCATGTCTAAAACAATAACTGTAAAATGTTTAAATATAAAATCCCACCCGTAACTCCTTTAAGGCAACTGTAGCTGTAAATCGTGGTTGCCTTTAAACCCATTCTGCATAATGTTAATCTGGTACTAGATTTGGTTATTCTTCAGTCGTGTTATTTTTGTTGTATACTTAAGCAGTAATTGAATGCACAGTTTATTAGACACATGTAGAAGGGGCCGGAATATAGGCTACATGTATTATTAGCGAAGAGAATTCGGTGGCCTGGGTGGGGGGCGAGGACTACTAAATGAATTTGTATTATTTGTGAAACATGGTGGAGGTAGTGTCAAGTCTTCCATTCATGACAGCCTCTATAACTGGTTAACAGCTAGCCTACATAAAGAAAACATCATTAGCCCATAAGAAAACGCCTAGACCTCCTCCAGTCAGAAATCATTTAACAAAACTTGGCAAAAATGGCAACACAATGGCAAGACATTTGTAGCCGATTACTACATTTCTTCACTTGTTGCTAGAGGATACAGCATAAATCACAACTATTCTAATTGTTTGTTATAGCGGCACTGTAGTACAGTCTTTCTTGTACAAGAATTTCAGAGGCTACTGTTTGGAATTAATGTAAAAGCATGGAATCCGGGCACAGATGTAACATTTCTTATATAACAGCATTTGTTTCTTCTGTAACAGGCAAGAAGAGTGATTTAAAGTATACAATACAATAAAGTGTACAGTCTTGATTTTTGTCAATTGTATTCAAACTTCAGGGTATGGTACTGTGCAAACGTCTAAGACCACCCTTCATTTATTTTATTTATTTCAAAACAGCCATTAAGTAGCAGTAATTCATTTTCCTGAAGATACTGTCACCATCAGATAAACAGTACTTTCATCTTTCTACTGTGCTTCTATCCATCCTTACCCTGTGAGAGGATGAATCAACACAATGGGTCAGAAAGAATGTGTGAATAACATTTGTATATAAAACAAATTATGCTGGTGTTGATTTTTGTAACATATTTATGTCTTCTACCAAAAACAACTTAACAACTTGTACTGTTTAATGAAGGGTGGTCTCCTACATTGGCACAGTACTGTAACTTGCTACATTTGTATTGGAGTCATAGTTGCTCATAATACAGGGTTCCAACTATATTTTAGCATGAAATAAATAAAAAGCACACATAAATAAATAAATAAATGAATAAAAAAATAAACATAAATAAACGAATAGCATTAACTCAAATACACAGAATAGGCATTTCCTGATAGTTGTATCTAGTTGTATAACTGCATCGTTGCAAAACAAGTAAAAAAAAGAGTAAAAAAACTCCCCCCAGTCTATTATACTGTTTGACTTGTTGGGAAACAAGTGAACAAAAAGCTCAAGGATACATTTTAGCACCAATTACGGATTTTCTTTCAGCTCAATGAGACTTAAAGGAAATGTAATATATTGGAATGCAGTGGGTGTACAGCATAATGGAAACACCTTATGAAAGGTCATTTGATCAGAAACTTCTACCATATAGGTGCACTTGCAGGTTTACAATTACCAACCGTAATTACTGCCTTTACATATGCTCTACCAGGTCCATCAATAGGAAGGGACCACCATAAGACCTCCAGCACAGTAACATGCATGTGTGTATCAGGCACAACAGTGCCGCTTCAAATTTAACTCTTTTATATTCCATTAACACGCCCTACTAAAATATATGCATGGACATATATAATGGAAACTTCAGAAACCGGAATTAGAAAAATCTCTGAAAAGAAAAGACCAACATCCTTCTTTCTCTGCCAGTCAAAGCTTCAGAAAAACTCTAGATCAGAGGTCACTAACAGGCGGACTGTGGTCAGGACCCAGACATTGTTCAATGCGGACCCGAACTGATAAAGTAATAAGAACAGTGTTTATTTTAAACGGCGGAACTTTCCTTGTCTTTACGTTATACAGGCTTTGCGGCGCATAAACCTCACAGACCAAATGCGTGCAATGTAAGATCACCAAAGGCGCTCCTCAGCCAATCAGATCTATTCAGATTTGGGAGTGCCGTGCACACACAGGCGAGGTACAAAGCGAGAAGCAGCATTCGGAGCACAAAGCGAGTCAGAGAAAGTGTTCCTGCATGTCTGAGAAATGATAGCTGGTTATCAGTGATCCTATGGTGGTCCCTCTCCATTGATAAACGAAGCAGAGGCTGGCAGATAATTGTGCAGCAAAAGACAGTACTGTGATATGGTAGGTACATTATATGGTCAAAAGTATGTGGACACACTGCCATCACACCTATAAAAAAGCTCATTTGGCATCCCACTCAAAAACCTAGGGCTTTAAAATGGAGTGGTTTAATATGGAGTCCCCCATGAAAAACAGCCCCGGCCCATTAACCCTCCTCTACCAAACACCATCGTGTGGCACTATGTATTCAGATTTGTCACCAAGATTTGTCTTCAGTATGACCTATTCCACTGCCATGACTTTTGGCCATATAATGTATTTCAGATAGAAAGTTGCCAAGGAGCATTAGAATTGGTGGTGTTTCCACTGTTTTGTACACTCCTGGTATGAAATATACTTGAATATGTTTTATGGGTGCTTTCCTCCAGCAGTTAGCTGCTAACTTCCAACAAGCTTTCTTGAAGTAATTTTGGCAAATGAAATTAAAAGTAAGTTTATGTTCTGAAATGCTGATCATGTAACATCAACTTCTATTGGTGATTGGTAATAAACTTTCTAGCAATATAATAAGTTAGTTTGACTGCACTGGATCCTAGCAAAACCTTAGGTAGTTAAATAACATGCAGTACATTGCATTTCTATACAAGAAAATATGAATAAGCAATAAAAAAGCTAGACAAAAGCAAAAAAAGAAACATGATATTTAAAATGCCTAAAATACAAAAGATGGACATTAAACATTACATCACATAAACTCTAAAGTAACCATGTAATTGCATGTTTTGACAAGATGGTACCACTTCCTTTTCAACTGCTGAAGAAAAATACACATGTGGTACGACTTTCCAAAACGTATCATCGTAATCCAGTGTAATTGTCATACGTCAACATTTGAAGTACATAATTTAATTTCAATCTGTGTTTTGTTTTTAAATGCAGTATTAAACAGGGGTGGGCAATATGATGATACCCTTACAAATTCTACTACATTATATTACAATATGGCTTTCAGAGACTATCATCAGTACTTGAAGGACATCTGCTTGTTTATATTACAATGAGGGCATTACTAAGTCTGTTTTACTGGATTTAGCTTAGCATAGTATTTAAAACGTTGCATAAAACTAAATGAGGTTTTGCTGGACCCACTTTAGGTACAAAGCATTTGTCTATAAAAGTCTCTATGACACAGGACAAAGAATACACTACAGGATGGAATATATTGATGTGTTTATAGCTATTTTTAGAAGCTTATCTAGTTTGACTTCAGTATCACAGTATCTCTGTATATAATAATACAAGAGATAAGACGGACACAGGCAAAAACTCACGTTATGTTATTTTTAATGTTATGGTTATTATGTTGGCCTAGTATGGAAATGTGGTTGTGGATTAATCTTAAATGGCTCAAACTGCTGCACTGTTTAAGTTTGAAGGCAGTTATATAATGGCCTACATAGTGCACACTACATAGAGAGTAAGGGACTTTTTCCTTGCCACCGTTGCCTTTGGCTTGCTCTGGGGGGGTTTGGACCTCAATAAACTTTCTTACATTTTGCTTTGCATGGACTCTATTCTTACCATCCTACTGTTTGATTCCTCTTTTTCAGAAACTGCTTTTCTGTAAAGCTGATTTGAGACAACAGTGGTTGTAAAAAGCACTATATAAATAAATGTTGATTGATTGATTGATTGATTGATTGATTGATTAAGTAGGAAGACTTTTGAAATAAAGCCTGAATTTGGCTCAGCTTTGCAGTTGTCCTGTATTTACTTGTTTTAAACAAGTGGGATATCCTGCCAACCGAACAGAGAAAGAATGAGCAAATACACATGCAACTCCTCCTTAACAGTCTGGCTGTTTAGATACGGCTTAACCACAATTTCAAACTGGTGAACATTGCTAGTGCTAGGGAATTTATTTTACTAGTACTAATATTAACTAGCTTGAAACCTATAAAGCTAATATTAAATCTGGCAAATAAATGTAGCTGAACAATAGGGTAACCAGATGCCCCTGCTTTTCAGTGGCCTGTCTCTGGCCACAGCTGTCCACGGAAAAGTCCCTATTTTTAATCTGAATTTATAACATACCGGAAAGTCTAAAGAAAAACCTACCTAGCGTTGGGTTTGACTTGGGCCAACAGAGGGGGCCGCTGCTATCTACTATCTACAATTACCACTTGCTAGCCTAGTACTGCTGTGTACCACTCCACCAGAAGCTAGCAATCGTCAAGTGAATCTATATCATCACCACAAAAATCGTTTCATGACACGATGAATTACAAAGAGTTCTGATTATACTAGTTTAGATTCTTTTTTTTTTCTTTTTTTTTAGTTTCTGGGGCACTTAGTAGTGCTTGATGAATGTACATTCAACCACTGCATTCACAGCTTTTAAAAGCATTTTTTATCTGTTCCAACTTATCACAACTAAATGTTGTAATGCATATTGTACATTGTGAATGTTTTCACCATTTTGCCCACCCCTGCCATTAAATGGAAGCATAATAATTATTCTTGAGAAATTTTGAGTGACTGAACCAACAAATGTCTTTTTCCAAGTAAAAATAATAAGTGCTAACCTGCAGTAATAACAAAAAAAGAAAATGAAGGATAAAACATTCAGGGTAAACTGAACCTCGTTAATAAATTACATCCATAATTTATGGCAAAAAAACAACAAAAAAAACAACACAGAACTAACAATCAAGCAGTTAGAGTACACTTAACATGCGTTCTGTAAATCTTGCGCCACAATTCAAGACTTTAGTAAACAACAACCAATTTGTACAATAACCTTAACAAATTTCTTCAAATTCCGTAAAGGAGGTAGTCAGAACAGTGCATATTAATTATATTCTGATATAACATTCTGAATTCTTTGATAACCCCAAATAGTAATCCCTTTAAAAGTGCAGGTTTATGAGGTTTTCAAAGTGATGCCTCAACCACACTCAACCACCTTGAGAGGCGCACACACTTACTGTAACAGGGAGCTGGGTGATGGACCAGTGGAGGTTTCAGAGCTGGTGCTTTCTAACTACGTTCCATACTTTACCACGTGGCCTTTAGATTAAGAATCAAACAGAAACACGCATTTAGTTAGACACTGTACGTTTGAAGGCCTTCAGAAATAATTAGTTACAGCCAGATGTGCTGGATCTGAACTCTCAGGGTTTGTTAATCTTTAGGATCAGGATTGAGCACCCCTCCCCTTAGTGGGTGTTGAGCTCCTGCCCATTTACTTTGTACAACTAACCGTCATGTTTATTATACAGTAACTAACCGTCATGTTTATTATACAGTATTAAGTACAACTGGAAACTTCTCAACATATATAGTATATGTAATGAATCTGATTACTGTAGGCAGGCTTCTAAGTGTGCAAGTAAATTTCCTGCTATCAGTATAAAGAAGATTTTGCATTTAAAGCCTAAAGATCTAGCTGGACCTACTTTTTGAGGCTGTCAATTTATCACAATAACATTAAAATCATATTTCCCCCCTAATAGCCTTATGTTCAGAGAGTTGAAAATGCAATGCATCTGGTACATGATATAGTACAAAGAAACACAAAGTTGCATTCAAAACACAAAAGTTTCTGATAAACTTTACCATTTTTTTTTCATAAGTGGAGATGTTCAGCACATGTCACATTCTGAGTTTTTAATGATCCATTCAATGGCATCCCATCCCTATACAGAAAAAAAAGAGACAGTAGACAGTAATTACTTAATGAGCCAATGGGTGGAGCATTAGTGAGCAATTACATTTTCTTATGTAAATGTAGCTCTTCAGGCAAATAGATCACTGATGGAAAATGTTAGCTGTAGTCTAATTCATTTTTAGTTATGAAGTCAGAAATGAAAAACAGCAGCTCTATGACCAGGCTCTTTATTTAAAACAGTTACTCTAAATTGCCACAAAGTGAAATGTTTGCTAAATGTAGTTTTTACAAGCTTTAAGTACTGTGTACTTAAATGCTTGTAAAATGTTTACTAGTATTTGATAGGGGAACTAATTCAAATGAGCATTATTGAGCATGATTACGTTTGTTTTTTTTTCTTGTTTTGACATTTGACAGCCCACCTGAAGCTTCAAACCAAGCTTCACAAATCACAGTTCACTACTGATTTACTGTAAAATTATAGAAACAGTTCGTGTTTAATCATTTAAGACATGTTTGGCATCTGTGTCCTCAATT
This sequence comes from Megaleporinus macrocephalus, assembly GCA_021613375.1. Classification (NCBI taxonomy): domain Eukaryota; kingdom Metazoa; phylum Chordata; class Actinopteri; order Characiformes; family Anostomidae; genus Megaleporinus; species Megaleporinus macrocephalus. The sequence goes on from CM038705.1 coordinate 12,650,434, forward strand.
TTACATGGGCTAGGCTCTAGGGGCGGTCATGGGCTGGATGTTAGGAACCCGCTTTTGTGACCGAAAGGTCGCCGGTTTGATCCCCTGGACCAACGGGATACAAATTAAGTGCCCTTGCCTCTGGGCAAGTATGCTCACGCCCCCCTAGTGTGTGTGTTCACTAATGTATGTATATATGGGTGTTTCACTGCATGAATGGATAAAATCAAGAGGTCAAACTCTGAAACGGTCATGTGTTCTTCAGTTCCATGCATGTTGCTTTCCTCTCAAAATGAGCAGACAGAGTAGCATGACAGCCGTTATGCTCACCACGAAATATGTAACATTGTGGCTACAGCATAGATGATAAGTTAGTTTAGACAATGATAATTCAAATTTGAGGGAGTGAAGTTGAGCGACTGGCACCGAAGGGACAGACTCTGTGGTGTCTGAATATATTGTCTTAATGTTAGCTTAGAGAACAAGCTAGAGACCCAAACAATGTGATTCCAGAGTAGTTAACTGGTGTTCTGTTGTAAAAAGTCTGAGACAGCTAAAGTCAAGTGGTCTTGAAGTGACAGCAAGCCAAAATCAAGTTCTGTAGGGTCTGGAACTAGTTAGCAGACTTGGCTAATGCCAACAGATGCTAAAATGACACCCCAATCAGCGAGTTTCCACACCACCAAGAATTATGTGAGTCCCTCTAAAATATGAATGGGTTGATTTGGCCATTCAGAAGTGGAACAGAAATTTGACACCTCATAATTCTGAAACATGCTATACTTTATTAGCCCACTGTAATACCACCCAACCCTAACCTTACAGCTCAAAACCAGAACCCTACTTAAAAACCAAACACACAGCAAAATGCCTTTGAGGTAAGGGGGAAATTGTGAGAAAAAAAATTTTTGGCCAACAATTCCTTTGAAAGTGAATGGCCAACAACTAAAACATTCCGGAATTATGTAACTATATGCCAAATATCAGGAATTTCCTTTGGCTTCTACCAAAAAATGAAAGTTTTCTTCAAAATTAGAGTAATAGTAATTTATATATGTTTTACCTTTCTGATTTTAAGACAACTATGTAAATGTATTGTTTTGAGGATAAGTGAGAGAAACCCGGTTGAGATTGGTGACTGTAACAGTCATGTTAAGCTTGAAAACAACCCACTCCAACCAGAGCAAATTACAGCATATGAATTTAACATCTTAATTTGGAATAGCCGACTTTTGTTAAAAGTTCCTCTTCCGGAAACTGATCTGGCAGTCCCAAACTGTGTGATTTTGGAATAGCACATAAAACTGCTTTGATTACATAGAAACAACATCCACACATGCAACACCATCATAGTATAATATTTAGGAAATAGAAAGTGTATACATATATATAAAATTGTAGATAAGCACCCAACCAGATAAGAATAAAAACATAAATAAAAAACACTACATAATCCAGAATATCCTATATTATCTTTCATAAACTGACGGAACACATTTTGCATATGTAATGCTCTGCCATGAATATATTTAAAAAAATATGCATTAGGTCAAAAGCGTCCCTCAAAACTATTAAAAATAATGTCTTAGGCGTCGGGCAGCGTATTCATTCAAGTCTTTACATGTAGTGTGAGGTACCTTTAAGAGACATTAAACACTAAAAACATCTTTAGCAAATCTGATAATGATCTATTTCACATCAAACCAGCGTAAATGACTTTGTTTACATGCTTACTATTTAGTTACACAGAAAGCAGTGGCTTTATTACAACTATAAATACAATGAGATTTTTAAACGATCTGCAAGGTTTTTACAATAAGCAACGCTTACTAAATGTGGAGATGACATTGTGGGAGCTACTCTCCAGGTCAGGGGTGTCCAGTCCTGTCCTGATCATGAAGATATGGGGCATCTGAATAAAAGCGTAAGATGTGGTGCATCCAAACTTTCCTGCACTGTAGATCTCCAGGACCAAGATTGGGCATGCCTGCATGTTCAGTGTTACTGTTTGCATTCCCTACATGAAGTAGTGTGACCAATTTGATTATCTAAATTCAAAATGTACAAGCCAACAACCTGCCAACTGATCCTCCTTCTACTGTCTAAGGTCATCACTGACTTTCTTCATATTTTGCCCATTTGTTTAAGGTATATTGTCTTAAGATGCATAGTTCTTTTTTAAAAATCAGGTTTTAGAGACAATGCTGTACAAAGATTTGGAATCAATCTTCAAAAGTTTGAAAAGAATGTTTCCATTAATATGGAACCAGTTTTAGAAAACTGTATACAATTAATTCTGCCATTGGTGTTCAGCGATTTCATTATTTTTTCAAACAACTAGCATAAACCGTCCACATCTTTCCTGTGTTACCCCGACTTCCACTTACGAAGTTGGTGTGGTTTTATGCACCAAAAAGAAGTGTAATTCATTTCTACTTGGCTGCTTTCCATTTAATAAAACTAAGCAGACAGATTTCAGTTACTGCATCTTTAAGGCAGATGTATTGTCGATCCTTGGTCAAATGACATGTTTAGTTGATTTTGTAATTGAAAATAAGCCAACATGTCCTTTACATAGAACACACTGCACATATACACTTTATTTGCCAAATTTAACGTATAAAAACTCTGAAATGTGGACTTTGCAAAAGTTGCACATTATATATTTCATGTGTTTTTTCTTTCAACCTGTTTAAGCAAAAAAAAAAAAAAAGAATATGGGCACTAAAATCACAAAAGGCAGAAAATTCCATATTCAGAAGTATGCACTGTGGAGGATATGTTGGCTTATTTTCCAAAGCAAAACCAATGACTTCAGCTTGGAATATTTTTTTTCAGGAAATGTAGGGGTTAGAGTTTAGGATAGCCATAAAAGATCTTTAAATACCTTGCAGCTTTTAGTTCTTATGATTATAATATGTAAACGTGAATAACAGTGTGAATAACACAATTTTAATACAGGTTTGTTAATAACTGGCTTCCCCCTAAATATCCGAAAAATAAAGAGGCTTGCTCAGTCTCTGAATATTATAGTGTTTAATATATTTTTATTATATGTCCCTGTATGTTTATACCCACATTCTGTACACACACACACACACAAAAATGTGATTTCCCAATTAAGAACTTACACGTTTAATCATTTTTAATTCATGCTGGTTCAGCTTTTATGAAGTATACTGTATTTCGAAATATCTTTTCCGTGTTTATGTTTGGACACTCTGGAACTCCTTTAAGAGTTGTTTATTCAGTAAATTCCTCTTTTGTGGCAATTTTCTGATTGTGTCATTCAGGCAAATTAGAACTATTTTGGAGCTTCCTCTTTAGCTGCTGGCCAAGGCTTTCAGCAACAATCATCTTGTCATGTGATGTCTTGGGCGGGATATTCCCGTGAACGAAGCAGGTCAGCTTAATGATTACGAAGCAGGTCAGCTTAATGATTACTGACGATCAACCTCAAGAGTCTACCATACCACCTTCACCGTCTCATATATATATATATATATATATATATATATATATATATATATATATATATATATATATATATATATATATATATATATATATATATATATATTCTGTTTTTTGTTAAGTGCAAGGAAAAGCATTCAAGTAATCTGCTTGCAATTGACTAGATATTATTACTTCACAGACAAAGATAAGTTTGAAAAACTCCAAAGGTTTCTTTTACCACCAAGTCAAAACTTTTTAGTTAGCATTTATCTACTCAACTGCTATAGTCACATGTGGAGTTCTGCCGAGGTCAATCTTAGGACCTATTTTTTGTGTGTAATCTTTAGATCAGAATGTCAGGAAATATAATTCATCATTGTAGTGCTACGCTGACGATACACAGATTTGTCACAGATTAAAACCTCTCAATTGCAGCTCTTGTAATTCTTGGGATGGTTGACAGTTTTTTTTCTAATTCCCCATTTCAAGTAAAAAAACAAATTACAATGGTTGGAAACAATTATTGTTATTTAGAAACATTTATACAAACCAACCTCTTTCTTTGTTTGCAGAGTTCAAAAAGATGATTCATGCGTTTGTGATCTTTCTCCTCAGTAACTACATTTCACTATATACAGGTCAATTCCTCTTGACAGTGCTGCGTCTAGAACGCTGCTGCATGACTGCTCTGTGGTATGAAAAGCAGAGGTCATATCATCCACCAACCCTGTACATTTTAGAATCTAGTACAAAAAGTTAGCCAGATCCCTTTTACATAACCAACCTACCCAATCTAGATATGTCCCACAGATCATAAAGGTCTTCTGATTAGCTGTTCTGATCTGGTCCAAGCTTTTGCAGTTGTTGCCCCACAACCATGCAATAGTCTGGCAATAGACTTGCAGTAACTGTGGTACCGGACATGGACATGCAGTACTGTGCCAAGTCCGTAAACACCCTTCATTTACTTAATTCCCAGTAAATATGATCTGCTAAAGGACTCCTAACAAACACCTGCAAGACCTGGAAAACTACCAAAACTTCATCGTCTACCAAGACTTTCATCTTTGAGAGGAGAAAATCAAGCTTCACCCTTCCTTAAGATCTGAAAACATCCACAGGTGTTTTCGTCCACTGGCTATGTTTACATGCAGAGATTTTTTCCAACTCGATTGAATTAATTCCGATTATAGGTTAAGACTGAGGTGTTTATATGCATACCCTACGCAACACTCTGATGAAAATCTCCGTTTACATGCACACTACAAGTAATTGGATCCAAAATTACACGCATGTGTAGAGTACGTCTTGGTGTAAACGTTACCATGACAACAAGCATCAGGCGAGGTCAGTCAGAGTGCAACCAGCAGAAGTGTGTTACCTGAGTTTTTAGTTGCCGCGCTCGTGTTTTTAATTGCTTTAAAATGATGGCAGACTCAGAAAAATATACTTCACATGTACTTACTAAAGAAGGGCCGAGAATAAGACATCATGTTCTGCATGTTTGCAAGTGGTCAATCTCACATGACTTCATCCATAGGTTTGTAAAATAGAAAAGGGGAACGAATTTTACCATTCTGCATTTTTTTTTGCCCTGTAGTTTGTGTAAACCCACCGTCGTTCCTTTGCTTATATACTTGTATGAACAGCTTGGTATTGCTTTACAGCCATCCATCCTGCAAGCTATTTTTAAATCTTTTGAGGTTTGAATCATGAACTTTATCTCTTCAAGACAAATGACGCTACAGTACATGCGCAGAACGTATTTCAACTTTCCGATTGGGAATGTAATAGGATACAGGCGTTTACACGGCTATTATTCTTCTATTAAACTGATTATTTACGGGATTACCCACCTCCTTCAACCGGATAGAAATTGTCATCGAAATGACCTCAATCGGACTAGTCTATTCGGATTGAGGTGTATACATGGACGTATTCTATTCCGATTGAGCTATTAGTCGGATTATTAACTGATTATCAGGCTGCATGGAAACATAGCCACTGTGAGAGTACAGCTGAGACTATGACCCAAAAGGAAATCCAGGACACAGATTAAAGAAGCTGCTGTACCTAAGATTCCAGACCTCAACATAACTGAAAGAGTTCGGGAACAAAAAAAAAAACAAAAAACAAACAAACAAAAAAAATGCAACCAGCTTCTAACACTGGACTTGTGTGGAAAAATATCTCTGAAGACGTCTAAAAGCATGAAGTCAAAGAGTTTATTAAGTTGTAGATACCTCTGCGTAATTTTTATTTCACTCCTGATACTGAAAAACGAATAAGCAATACTTGATGCCCCTTTTATGTGGAAATGACAAATGAAGGAGGGTCTCTGACCTTTGCACTGTAAAGCAGGCATCTTCTCTCAAGTACAAATGCATATGGAAACATATGGAAATACCAGAATTTGCCTTTCTTGGTTTGTTGATATTTATATACATACACATGGATCAGCCATAATGTTAAAACCACCTGTGACAGCGTGGACAGTAAGTGGACACAGAGTTTAAATAAAATCCAATAGCACCACCACCACCACCACCTAGTCAGTGTCACAAGTGCTGAGAATGATCCACCAAATAATACCTGCTCTGTGGTGGTCCTCTGCCCTGTGGGGGTTCTTATCACTGAGGAACAAGGGTTTGCAGAAAATTGTCCAAAAAGAGAAAATATCCAGTCAGCGGTAGTTCTTTGGGCAAAAATGCCTTGTTAATGCCAGAGGTCAACGGAGAATGGCTAGACTAGTTTGAGCTGACAGAAAGCAACATTAGCTAAAGAGTATGACCACTCATTACAACCAAGGTACAGCAAGGAGCATCTTACACCATGTCAAGCTTTGAAGCAGATGAACTACAGCGCACAAGACCACAGGGAGTGACACTCCTGTCAGCTAAGAACAGACAACTTAGAATTCGCACAGGCTTACCAATACTGCACAACAGAAGACTGGAAATGTTGCCTGGTCTGATCCAATATCAATTGAGCATTGTTAGCCTAGCTGAGTACTGTTGCTGACCAGGTCCATTCTTCTATGATCTCAGTGTATCTTCTGATGGCTACCTCCATGTCACAAAACTCAGGTTCATAAGCCCACAGCCACCAGATCTGAATCTAATAGAGTCCTTTTGGGATGTGCATCATGAACGTGTAGTCAACAAATCTGCAGTAACTGTGTGATGCTTTTGTGTCAATATCTCTGAGGAACGTTTCCAGCACCTTGTTAAATCTATGCCATAAAGAATTAAGGCTGTTTTGAAGGAAAAAGGGGTCCAACCCAACACAGTTTACATGCTTACTTAATAACACAAAAAGCAGAAATCAAATACCTTTCTTGCATTAGCTGACATACTAAGAGCCATGAGTCCCTCAAGGTAGCTGCTTAGACTGACTCCTTTCACTGCGATTATGGCCTCTTGGGTTAATATCGTGCTGTTGGAAGAAAGAATGTTATAAAGAAATGTATCGTGTATTTTTCATGTATATATACAAATAGCTACTTGCAAGCATTTACAACAAGATATATATAAAAGACAAGAGTATGTGGTCTTCAGTAAATGTAGCTATAGTAGCCAATAGCTACAGGGCAAATACTCTGCATCAAAGTAAGGTTGCAAAATTGTGTAAATTTTCAAAGTTGTGAAATTTATGGGAATTAACGGGTAATTATGGGAATTAACGGGAATAAAATGTGAATATTCAAAGACAAAGGCGAAAAACTTAAATATAGTTGGTAAAAATTTACTAAAGCATATTCTTGGATAAAGTATTTGGATATGATACCAAAACAGTTAGCAAACAACAAAAGCTACTCCTCAATCCCAGTAACATGGCACATTACACACTGAGACCACACACCCGGCATGCACTGGTCATTCCTCTATCACATGTACAGCGTATGTCCAGGTGATATCTAGAAACCTGACACTTGTCACTACTAAAAGCACATATTTGCACTACCTAAAGTTCTGATGAGGTTCAGATTTTTATTGACAGTAATAGCATTGAACCATTAAAGCAACTATAAAAGTAAGATGTAATCTCACAGTTGCGTGATATGGGGTAAATCAGAAAAGCTTAATGAGCAAATTTATTTAAGAGAATAGTTTACCAAGGTTAGCAGATTAGCAAATGGTTAGCTTACCAAGACTAGCATAGGCTAGCTACCTATATTTGTTGCCTCAACAGGTTCCTGTAACCAGGAATAAACACTTATTAATTATTTATTTAACATTTTGAAGGTGGGTGGGGGTGTGAAAAGGCAGGAGTTGCGTTCTTTTGACCGTTTTTTGATTGAACGTTTGATTGTTCAATTAAAAAATTAAGCAGAAAGTTTTGCTTGCAACTAACCGTGTGTCATAGTTATTATTTGTATTGTTATGCCTTCGTGTCTGCTGTTGACGAAAAAACGGTACATTGATGATAGTATAGTGATATAGTTCCTTTAAATGATCCAATATTTCATATAAATTCCAATAAATTACCATAAATTCCCAAAATTTCCATGGAAAGTTGATTTAAGATTTATCAGAAATTTTCCACCCTTTTGCAACCCTACATCAAAGCCTGTGTGTAAGAATTGTTTTAGACGGAGAATTCAGAGCCAACCAAGAAATATGTTGTAGATCAATAACGAACAATAATAATACATAATAAACTTTTGCACTTACACATCTGGGTTTTCTGGATGTGGCCTGTAAACTAGTCTCTCGTCAACAGACACTAAATTTGTGAGGGTTATCTGAAAAAGAAAATTCTTTATTATATTCCACATAAACTTCTCCATGTCATTTGTAATATTCTGACAGGATCACAGTCATTTTCACATAAAAATATACAGTAAATGTAGGTTGATTATAATCAGTTCCAATCCAGCAATACTCACATTTGTTGAGCACAGCTCCATTTTTTTTTCTTTAGGATCGACGATGGAATGCTCTTTAACATAGGTGATGGTCCGATTCGTCCCCAAAATCTAATGAAACAATTTATTTTCATTGTTAGCAATGCTTTTTAATTTTCCAACAAATGGATATTCAATACTTCACACTTGTATTACCGCAACATATTCACTGCCCTCCTTATAGTTTATGTATTTATACCATATTTTGAAAGCCCCTTTAAACACCAGAACATGAGATGGAGAGCGTTGTCATGACAACATGACTGTTCTGATTCTTTTATACAAATGTTCAGAAAATAAACAAAAAAGTAAAGCAAAGAATCCCTGAGTTTCATATCAAATGTGCATTACTATCTGTGCTTACATTAGTCAAAAATGAGCAGCACAGTAAATTTGGTTTTGCATTGGACTTTCACTAGATATTCAACTTTATTCCTTAATTACTCAATAAACTAATGTTTATTATTAGTTTGCTTCATATAAAGTTTCAGAAATGTCACAACAACACTGAAATAGTATCACTATATATGAATTAATAAGAGAATTAAAGCAAATATTTAGAAGTGATGCAAATGTTATTTCCCTACTTTTATGTGCAGTAATTGGTAAAGTAATTCAATTACTTTTGAAATAAATAACTAGTAACCATATTTTAGTAACTTGTGCAACAATGCTTACTACAGAGTTCCAATCTGCCTCTTTAAACCACATCAGCTACATCAGTTGGGGCTAGCTCATGGTTGGATGCGACAACCCTGAAGTTATGGTGTGCAGTCTTGCTTACTAACCGCTCTGACGACGCTTGGCAGACCCCACTCAGTGCTCAGGAGCCGGTGGCTGTGGAGACGGCCATTTTTGTCCATGTTCCTGTCCAGGACGTCCACTCCTACTACACTGGGGTTCATTGGATTGGGGTACTTTCTCATTGCTGCCTTGATCACTGTCTCCCAGGGGTAGCTATGAAGGAAGTAGAAAAAGAAGAGCAAAATTTGAGAGAACTTTGTAGATTAAAAAGAAAACTTTATAATTAAATGGTTCAGGTGTTCAAATGCTCATAAGTGTTTCTAAATAGTTTAATGCATCTAAAAGCCCCCTTTCAGAAAGTTATTATATGAAATGGTTATGAATATGCTGACTGAAGCCTGACAAAATAGCCTTTCTTTTTTTTTTTTTTTTTTTTTTACATATCCCTATTTAACCATCATCTGCTCCACACAGAAAAAAACCTACAGAGAACATGTTGGTTAACTGGTGGTTCTCAATAGTAAATGACTATATACATCGCAACCCCTGCTTCATATCACAGCCACTGTAAAGAAACTAGAGTCTGTAAGTTATGAACTATACTATTTCACATCAAAACACTCTAAATGACTTTGTCACTGAATTATGGAGAAATTTAGAAAAATCAGTGGAGTTCCCCTTTAAGCTTTAGTAATAGAATGAAAGCTCGTATTTTGCTTTGGCAAAGGTTAAAGGACGTTAAGGCCAGTAGAGGCAAATGAAGAGTGCACATTACAGCAAAAGGGGAAGTAACTCTGTGGAAGCTCTTACAGCTGAGGTTTGTTTTTAGACGTGGTTTCATCACCGTGACATTTCCTAGAGAGCGTGACAGACCGTCACTGATCATGACTGTAAATGGCAGTCCATGTTACTCCTCACTGGCCCTTAAGCACATGGACCCGTTATTTACTGTAAAACCTAAAGAAAGATGTGGCTGAAGTTAGCTTCTTATTGCATTCACCTTTCCACCTTAACTGGGGCGGCAGTTACATTCTGGCGCCTGAGGTAATTTAAGGGGGACTTTTTTTCTTCACACACGTCTTTCTTCAGGATTACGCGTAATAACGGGTCAATACTGTGCGAGTTGTGCTGGAGCACAAATGTTTATGCTGTATGCTAGCATATAATATTCCAAGTTTCCTTTACTGTCATTGCACAGGCTACAACGAATCTGAGCAGGAATCCTTACAGTGCAATTAACATTAATGCATTATTTTATATAAAGAAATACTGTGTGCTCAGCATTGCACCATTAAACTTCATCAGTTTACCGATTAATGTACCTGATACCCAGTTTGAGAAGCGCAGTTTTCAAAAATGACCGTCTTGATTTAAGGTGGACCGGGTGAATTCGAATAAGAAGCTAACTTCAGCTAACCTGAGGCGCCAAAACGTAATTGCTGCACTATTTAAGGTGGAACGGGGAATTCGAATAAGAGGCTAACTTCAAAAAGCAAGCAGTTTAGCTTTGCAGAATTTAAGGTGGAACGAGGAATTCGATTAACGGGCTAACTTCAGAAAGCAAGCAGTTAAGCTTGTCCGGCAAACTGATAGTGTGTCCGAGTTTTACGGTAACCGTTAAGCACATTTCATACCACGATAGAAAGATAACCTGAGAATGACAGTCCATTTTATATTCACATTAAGGATGGATATCGTAAGTATTCAGACAGACACATTTCCAATAGGCTTAAAAACATACCGCAATGTGTGATTCTGTTTACACATGAACGAACAACACGGTAGCTACATGTATTTGTATTTTCTAAAATAGCTCTGAGGCGAAGATCAAACCTCACGAGCATCTCCGCCGCCAGTGTTGCTACCTGAATATGTGCTCCGTGCTCCAAATTTTCATCTCTGCGCTACTTCGGCTGTTATATATCAAAGAAAGCGAGTCAAATTATAAAACGGAACGGTTTAAACGCAAAAAATCGATGTTTTGGTCTCTCGCCGGCCGGTAGCATCTTCGCCATAGGTTTCCTTCACTGTAGAGGAATCCTCCCTCGAGTCGGCGACGCCAGCCAATAGCGATGCAGCTCCGAGCTGACGACGGACCCCCGCCAACTTAAAGAGGATCAGTTATCCGTCGAAAATGCGCATCGCGCATTCACGCAGTAGTGATTAACAAATTTGGCCTTTTATTCTTTAATAACACCCCGAATTGCAAATGTGAGTCATTTAAACAACATGCAAATGGGCATTCAGTTCTAAAACTAGCATTTAATATTGAAAGACTTTACTCTCATTGCACAGGCTACAACGAAACTAAGCAGGAATACTTACAGTGCAATTAACAAGACATTTAACATAACATAAAGGTGGAGGCTGTATAATTTTAAAAAGTAAAATAAATACATAATATGTAAGCATTGCGCCATTAAACTTCATCACTTTAACATTGTATTATTTGTTTTGTTTTTCCTCCACCCGCAAAGAGTGATGCAAGAGTGTCCTTTCAGTATAATACCCAGCATGCATCACGCAAATACATGACACAATCACTGGGAATCCCTACAAAGCAGACAAAAAACATACTGACTACTAACTACTGTATAAGAGACTGATACATGTATGTATGGTACTAACCAGCTTTAGTGATATGCCTTTATTTGTCATTTTCTAAGGAATCATTTATTCAGCTAGAAAAAAAACCCCAAAAAACAAACAAAACAGCATACAGCAATGTGGACTACGTATCCACCACAAATGTCATAAGCAATCTTTTAAAGACTGTACTTTCACTTTCAATATACATCATCAAAATAGAAAATCCTAGAAACTGGTGATGTAGGATTCAAGCAGGTAGATATGAGACGTGGAAATATGTCAAATGTGTAACAGCTGCCAATGAAGTGCAGACAACTAGTCTACATAAACATTATATAACTTGTGCTGATATATATAAAAATTGAAAATTAATATATATCGTTCCACCTTAACACTCCACGGTACCACTTACTTTTCCCGGTCCACCTTAAATGGCACCGCATAGCACTCACAGGGCCTGAGTGGTACTGTGGAGTGTTAAGGTGGAACGATATATATACATACACACACACACACACACACACACACACACACACACACATATATACATATATATATATATATATATATATATATATATATATATATATATATATATATATATATATATATATATATATATTCTTTGTGGCGTTACTGACTTTCTGCAAACCGCTTTCTAAAGTTAGCGTCTTATTCGAATTACCCGTTCCACCTTTAATGGTGCATATTCTGCCGCCTGATACCACTTAAGGTGGAACTTGTTCTAACTTCAGCCGCGTCTTTATTCAGTTTTACGCTCAATAACGGGTCCATACTTTGTGAGATAGGCTGGAACACATATGTTGGTCGTCTAAGGTACCTGAGACCCAGTTTGAGGACCGCTTAAAGCAGTTTTCATACTTTTTTGTCTTGATGCGTGCAACACCGGGTCACTCAGTTCATAGGGAACCTGCAAACAAGCATTAAGGCAGATGGTGATGTCATCTGGGGCTTTCTACACGGGAATTTACATTCCCTCATGCGCATGCGCACTAACACGCGCCGTAGTTTCGTTTTGCTGTGGAGAATGAAGCTGGTATTAAGGACTCGGCACAGTGTGGTCAGTGTCTGAAACCCCACCTCGAAGATGGACACCACTTCACCTAACCGCTGCATGGCTGCCACACCTGGTAGTGTTTTTATCCCATTATTCACTCTAAGTTTCTGACTTTTTCCGGTCCGCCTTAAATGGCGCCGCAGTGCACTCCGGCGTACCCGCAGGGCCTGAGTGTTACTTTGGAGTGTTAAGGTGGAACTCCGAATAGAAAACCAACGTTAGGTTCGCATTTGTGCTAAAGGAAAACCAACTTTACTTAAAAAAAATGAAAATGTTGGTCAGAAAAATGAACAGAAGTGCAATTTTGGCAATAGCTCCAGTAAGTTTATGGTATAAATTTGACGCTATGCTACTGTTTTGTTTCCCTCAACAGACAAAACGCTGCGGCGCCAGCTCGGCATCCTCTCGAAGTTTATGTCCGCCTGTTTGGTGGGAAAGATATCCACTTGCTTATGTCGGTCACACATCCTTACCGAGTTTGAGGTCCAGCTGATCCAGACCCAGACCACAGACACCAAGAAAGCCTCCCAGCTGCTGCTCACGGTTCTCCGCAAAGGGTCCAGGGCCTGTCAGCTTTTCTTCAAATGCCTGGCGGCGTGTAGCCCCTCGCTGTTCGAGCAGGTCATCGGGTGCACAGGTAAGTGCTAACAGATCACTGGTAGCTGTTTTGGGTGGTTAGATGGAATAACATATGCATAATTCAGTCTTCAAGATGTAAGCAAAGTCGTCCAGAGTGGCTTGATGTGGCGTAGGGAAACTTAACAACCCGTATTAATTTACAGGGGTGGTGATGGGAACCAGGGGTCGTGGTGGTTTCTACAACGTAAATATTAGAAGTTTTATAGGTGATGCTGACAATGTTAATATCTTGGCTAATACGACGCAAGTCGTTTACTTTAGGTAACATCATTATGTGCAGTCATTACTGTGATAATGAGAAAAGCGCCTACTGGCGATGTGTGACAGTCATTTCAATAGCTTGATGTACCTAACAGTGGCACTTGACACGGAGATAAGAGCCCCCTGGTGGTGTGTGACAGTCACTAAGGTAGCATAGTCTACATGACCGTGAGATAAGAGCCCCCTGTCAGTGTGACAGTCGTTACAATAGCTTGGTCTACATGACCGTGGCGCTTGACACTGAGATAAGAGCCCCCTGGTGGTGTGTAACAGTCATTACGGTAGCTTAGTCTACATGACAGTGAGATAAGAGCCCCCTGTCAGTGTGACAGTCATTACAATAGCTTGGTCTGCGTGACAGTGGCACAGGAAAGTAAGACGAGAGTTCCCTAATGTTATATGAGAATCAGCTTGTCCTACACAACAGTGAGAGAGGGGTCCCATGGCAGTGTGTGACAATTATTATGGTAGCTTAGTCTACATGACAGTGAGATAAGAGCCCCCTAGTGTTATATGACAGTCATTACTGTAGCTTGGTCTACATGATAGTTAGATCAGTGAACCCGCCAGCATTATGAACTCCTATGAACCTATGTTGATACATCCCAGATATACTAAGATGTTTTTATGGGTTCGAACAGTTATATATTATTTATTTACTTTTTTGGTACCTACTTTTACTTTAGCTTGAGCCACTACACAGAAGTAACAACGTATGCATTTGGTTTTAGGCTACTCTATCAACTTTTGCCTGTTGATTTGTAGACGTATTAAGAGTCTCCCTTAACCTGTGCATGTGTTTCTTTGTCTTGCAGTGAGAGCAACAGATCTAGACCACCATCACATTGAAGACGACATCTGTTCAGGTATCTAAAACACCTTATTATATTTATTTCGCCATGTACAGGTGTAAGTTACCCATTTTCAGTGGCATTGGTGATAAATCACAGATAATCTCACGAACCTGATTGTCTAAAATAAAATCTCACTTCTCTTCATACAGACCACATGTTCTTTTATAGTATGCCTCCTTTCCTACTTCACCTTTTGAGACCATTTCCACTGTATGCATCCTTCCTCATTCCTTTAAATTGCGTGTTGTTGTCAGTGTTATGTTTTGTTGTTGTCTTGTTGCGTGTGCTTAATTTCATGTTTTTGTTCTCGCTTTTACAGAGTCAACTGGAGCAGTTCCACCATATATCATAAACATACACAATTCCTCATTGACCAACTGCATCATTGGCAACAACAATGACTTGTGCTGTCTCCACTCACAGACTGATGTCACTAATGGTAAGAGTAGCGGAAAATATGTGTGTAAATGTAGAGCGTTGTCTGTCTAACATTAAATGAGCTGATTGTGTTTAGACCATTCTACCAAACAATTTTTCTGTGTTGCTTTTCATCTTTTTATTTTTTTTAGCTTTAGACTCATTATGTGTTAAAATAATTAAATAAAAAATATTTTCAGAAAGTGCTGTTTCATATTACTGTTGTAATTAGAGTTGTTGTCCATTAACAGAGCCCTGTTATCCACACACAAGTGAAATTGTGTATATATATATATATATATATATATATATATATATATATATATATATATATATAAGACAGAGAGTGAGATGTTTTAGTATGTATACAGCTGTTTAATGCTGTGTTTGGTAGTCAGGTTAGGGTTCTTGAGATGTGGTCACTACCAAGCTGTTTAATGATTGTTTTTGTAGTGACTTGAATGTACAGTCAATGTATGTTCATAAAATAAACATAATTTAAGGCATGAGGTTAAAAAAAGTTTAATCGAATGACCCATACAAAAGTCAAATACACTCATTCAGTGGAGCATAACTTTGAGCTGTGCAGACCTAAATATATACCTGTGGATTGAGGTGAGGCTTAGCGTCACAGTGCCTGTATCAGGATATATTGACACTAATACATTTCCTGAACATTACTTCACAAACAGAACTAACTGTGGTACAATTTTACAATGTTATCAATACGTATTTGTCTTCTTTACAGGCAAGGAGGACAGCATTTCAAGATCAGACCAGCAGATGGCAGCACAGGACCCCACAGAGGGTCCCAGCATCCAGGTGAAAAGCTCCCAAGTGGAGTACGTCATCATAGGGGACAACAACTACATGAGCGTTGGGAGCAACGAGGAATCAGGACAGCAAGAAGAAAGAGAGAGTGAGCTTGAAGATTCTGATGGGTGAAATGGATAGTATGTCGAGGGTGGATTTTAGTTAGTTGTTGTCCAGCACTGTATTCCCCAAAAACCCAAAAGAGAGAGAGAGAGAGAGAGAGAGAGAGAGAGAGCTAGCTTGCTGCTGATGTCACCATAAACACAGCAAAGTAAAGCCTCACCTGTACAAGTGTAATCTAATTTGGACTGTCTGATCCATTATTTCAGTCAGATGGATGTAGTTACTGTAATATATGTTTATCTAAAGGTACAGGTTTTTATAAAGGTTTTTTATAAAGCTTATGTAGGCCTGATTACTTTTTTAGTGCTTTTACACTGTCAGGACCCTTCCACTTGCTGTGTGATGTTTTTTTTACTGGTCCCATGTGAATCAAAGATTTGTTGTTCAGCCTAGCGAACAGCAGTCCCAGCCACAGATGCTTCGCCCATCGTATACTTTCCAGAGTGTCTGTTGTCAGGACTCCAGTTTTTTTGGAGGACTCTGTTAACTTGAGCATTTCTGTAAAGATGGAAATTAAGTATATAAGAAAAGATAAAAGATTCTGATGCATCCAACTCCTATGGCGTTTAACAACTACCGAAAATCAGGGCAAGTCTTTGAGAAATATGTACATAAATACACATTTAGATTCTAGGTCACACAAAAAGATTACGAGACTGAATATTAAATTAAACAAGTGGAAGTTTCTGGATTGTTTCATGTACAAAGCTGTTAAACTACCTTTACACAGTCTGTTGTCTGTTTTGCTATGATCAGTACGTTAGTATTGATTTTATTTTTTGTTACAAACAGTATCCTGTCTCAGTGAGCAACTTGAAGCACACAACTGTTATAGATACACAAAGCTACAGATCACTGCTTAGCCAACTATGAATGTTTACTGTTTTTTGGAGTGCTTTTATAAAAATATTTATACAGTATTTATAAAGAGATGTAAATATTGGTGAAAAGTATTGGTAATAAAAACTATGTATATATTACTGAAAGATGTACTGTGTGCTAGGGTTGTGCAATGTTGACAAAAAAATCTTGATTTTTTTTGTAATTTTGCCGATAACGATAATAAATGATATTTTTCATATATAAAAATCATTTCATTGTAAAAGTCTTATATTTTACTAGCTTGCACTACCGAAAGGATATTATTATGTCCATCCATTATCACGCATTTGGCTTTTAGTTCATCCCAGGATGGGCACAGCGTAATCCATCAGCGTGTACACACACACACACACACACAGAGGTGTGGAACCCTATCCACAGCACTCATGGAGCACTTGGGGGTTAGTGCCTTGCTCAAGGGCACTTCAGCCATGTCCTGTTGTGGGTCTGAGGGACTGAACTGGCGACCTTCCAGGCACAAGACTGGATCCCTAACCTTTAGCCCATGACTAGCCCTATTATGCATACTACTAAATTGAGTACTGACAGAGTAGACATAGCTTAACTAGTGTCCTTAATAGTGTGCAATGACTAGTGTACAAGAAAAAAAAATTCTATAATACTGGAGACATTTACACTACATACGTAAAATAGCGTGTTCTTGGCAATGCCAGAAAAGAACCGCATGTGTTTTTCCTAAGGTTCTTTAGGAAAGGTTCTATACCATGGCAGGTTTCTAAGAGCGAGGCAGTGGACTAGTGGACTAGTGTGGACTAGTGTGTAGGACGCTTGTTCGCCGATTGAAACACAGCTAACAAAGAGGAAAACATCCGGCGTACACTTCCGCCGGGCACTGTTTCAAATCCAGTTGTTCCGCAGCCTCTGAATGAGACTGTACTGACGCGTACTGTTGGTTTCAATATGATTTTAAAATAAGCATGGATGCCTGGTTTAAGCACCAACGTAACTGCACCCAAAGTGACCTGCTTTTATTTTGTAATTTCCCGCTACAGGGATATGAACACAGTAGTAGTCTAGCCAGCGTGGCTAAAGCCAGTTTCTACCGTTAGTCGCTTCTGTTGTTAGCAACAGGTGTGGCGTCGCATATACACGTTAGGTGGCATTTTCATAATTTAAGCTCTAAATATGCAAACCACAGATATTGGCAGCAAAGAAGACGGAAAATTATGGCACCGGAGACCGGAGGCATCAAAGAGTGGGTAAGTTTAAGCCAACGTAGGGGACCTGGTATTAGGCGTAAACCTGAAATAGGACGTGGCTGAAGTTAGCTTCTTATTAGAACTGCCCGTTCCACCTTAACTGGTGGCAGGGTTACTGCTGCAGCATTTAAAGTGGAAATTGGGTAATTCGAATAGTAAGCAACTTTAGACTGCGATTAGTTGAGCTTTTCCAGCAAACTGATAGCGAGATTTTTACGACAACCCCTAACCTAACATCTGGTACAAAAACACGCAGGTTTTTTTCGATATAAGTTAGCACACGTGAACCGAAAGGGGAACCTTTTTTTAAATGTGTAAACACGGTCATTCACATTGTTTTGGTGTGAAATGCTCCGTTCTAGAGAAACTAAACCGAGTTCGAGTTCTTCTCAGTGGTGGTGATAGGAACCAGACGCCTGTAGTGTTTAATGCCTCTAAATGCCTCACATAACGTTATTGCAGTGAATAGTTAGGCATAAATTGCCTAAATATGTTAGACTTAAATACATCTATAGCAGAGGGGAACATGCAGGGCTTATTAAGACAAAATGATACACAAACACAATTTACGTATCTCAGTTTTATTTATATTATAAATATCAAAAGACATGTGTAAGTTCACTAGTAAATAAAGTGACTATCTCTCTATAACACCTGATTCATGTCACCACCTGTGATTATGGTTTTACATTTATTCAATGACTAGAAAGCTAGTCTGTCGGAGTGCCCATGGCCTTGATACAGAGTCTATAGTCTCACATTGTCAGCCTCTTGCTGGTAAGATATACTTATGACATGCTCTTTACTTTGGTTTGCAAAGAATATATTGGTTTTAAGCCTTACTGTGAATATTACTGAAACTGATTTTTAGCTTGATGGCTCACCACCTAAATAATATCTGTGGTCTTTTGGGGGTTGTGATCATAAAAGAATAGGGTGAAAGGGGGCTAACAAAGTATATAGAGGAACAGATGGACTGCAGTCTGTAATTGTTGAACTAAAAATTGCACCCCCACAGGGCAGGTGTTAAGTGAGTGGTGGATCATTCTCAGCACTGCAGTGACACTGACGTGGTGGAGGTATGAGTGGATCAGACACAGCAGTGCTGCCGGAGTTTTATTTTATTTATTTATTTTTATTTTTTTTAAAAACAGTTCAGCAGCACTGCTTTGTGTGATCCACTCATACCAGTGTGCAAGACTTATTTAAAAAATATATAAAAATATATTTAAAAAATTTATAAAATGCAAATATATAAAAATATAAATATATAAAACATAAACAAAAGATTATTATTATTATTATTATTATTATTATTATTATTATTATTATTATTATTTTTCATATAACTTAGCTTTAGTTTGCTTTCTGTTTTATTTTTAGACCGCAAAAAGTTTATTTTATATTAATTTGCATTTGCAGCATGTTATGTGGGCTGATTTTTGCCTGTGTACTTCTCAAAATGCAGTTTCAAACATGCTTTGAATACAGGTGCTGTCGTACTGCTGTGGTTTACAAAAATCTTTTTAGGTCTGCTTACACATGATGTTCACAATGACCTCCGTTGTGCTCTCTCGTCCTCTCCCAGCATCTTGGTGACTGTGATTCGCAGTGCACCTGCTTACCAAAACAAGACAGTCCGTTTCCTCCAGGTGGCGTTTGACTCTACCGGGGAGTCATTCCTTGCTGGTGATCACCATGGGAATATCTATGTGTTTGATATAAGCGGAAACAGGTGGGTAAAACAGCCAAAGTGCTGATAACTTTATTTCTGTTTCTGTGGCACCAGCGTAACCTCCTATGTCATTTGACAGGTTTAAGCTGGTTCAGAAAACGGGGCAAGCATGCACTGCCTTAGCTTTCAGCCTGCGAAGAACAGCCGAGTACCTGGTGGCCCTTGCCGACTATTCTATCAAATGCTTTGACAAAGGTATGTGCTACTAAGCAGCGTTTAGAGCTGTGCTACAAGAACAAACTCAATAATCAAGCATGTACACACATTTCCCTTTACTCCAAATTTAGACGATGAGCTTAACTTGGCTTTACATACTAAAACAACATCTCACTAACCAGGTTTCTCTCACATGGGCAGTCTCTGCTGTGAAATGTTAACTTTCAGTCTGAAAATAAAACAATTATTAGAATAATTTTAAGGTTATACGTCGATTAATTAAGCAAATGCTGTCTATTTCAGAGGGGTTTAATTTTAAATGCTCCATACTAGAGAAACTTGGTGTTGGTGATTAGAACTAGACATCTCAAGAAAGCAACCTTACTGAAAGATATTCCCTTAATACACTGGCTGACGTCTAAGACATTGTTTTTTTTGCTAGTTTTGATATAATCTTTAAGGCTAAAATGTATTTTTTAAAATCTGTTCATGGCAGTGTGGTATAAGCCCCTGCATACCTTAGATAATTGGGAAACTATATAAGACAAAAGCACTTTCTCATACCACATAGCACATCTGCAGTTTGATTTCCATATGTGTTTATTTTAGTATATTAATACATTTTGAGCATTCTCCTTGGATTCAAATGAAGATTTGTAAAATTGAACAATTTATAAGTAAGTTTTTTTTGGGCAGTAAAAAGTATTCATCACAAGGAACCAGCGTGAAATTTGGTGTTCTTCAGTCGTCTTATTCCTGGATTTAAAAGGATAGAAAAAAAATGACAGAAAAATGATTTCCAATACTGTATGACTTTCTGTTTTCTGTAAAAGTAGATGGCACTGCTAAAACATTATTAGCAACCATTATTTCTGGTTCTGATTATTATTTCTTATAGAGAGTCAAGTCTACAGGTCCATGCAAAAGTCTGGGCATCCCTGTCAAATTACATTTTTATTAATCTTATTATAAATAAAGTGATAATTTCGTGAAGTGCAAATAAAGACTTGACTGTTTAACCTCATTTTACCCATGCCAGCCACTGAGCTGATGATAAGGGATATTGCAGAAATTAAACCGTCTTATATATAAATAACAAACTTGGAGTAGCTACAGATTACAGTGATATGGCAAAGATTCAGCTAGTGGGAAAATTATTACTGCAGTTAGAATCATTTGAAAAATTCTCTCTTTTTTTTTTTGTAGATGTTACTACTTTAGGAGGCAGAAGTTGGCTTTATAATAGGCTTCTTATTTGACTTTCCTGGTCCACCTTAAGAGATGCAGCAACTATTTTTATGGCGGAATTAAAACTGAATTGAATAAGTAGCTGGCAAAAGAGCTTCTAGTAATAATTTATTTCATCCTAAATCAAGAAGAAAATGAAGAGCTGCAACGTAGAACAAATAAAAACACTGGCAACTCAAACCCTGACTCTTTCTTGCTTTACATTAGCCTCTGTCAGAATGTCCTTTGAGCAGATTACAGTGAAGAAACACCAAGTTTTGATTAAACTCTTTATCCAAGAGTCAGCGCCTGGACTCAAGAAATCAAGGCTTTTGTAGTCGACTCTCCATCGACTACTAGCTCCAGTTCAAAACTACAGTAAAACCCTTCAGGTGGATTTGAGATGAAGAGAAACTGTGTACTATTTGTTTTGCACCATCAAAGTATGACTTCCTCCCATGCCTAACAAAAGTGGTGCTTTTCTGTGCTTCAGACACCAAACAGCTGGTGAGCTGGATGAGGGGCCATGAGGGTGCCGTGTCCTGCCTATCAGTCCACAGCTCCGGGCGCTATGCTATCAGCACCTCCTTTGACACAGCTCAACTCTGGGACCTGGACACCTTTCAGAGGAAGAGAAAACTGAACGTGCGCCAGTCAGTGGGCATACAAAAGGTCAAAGTCCAGATTTTTTAATGCATACCATAGTTACATATTTTGCTATCCATTGTAGTGTTTCAGAGTTAAATACAATAATTTCTTTTTACCCTGTTGTAACGTCTTTTCTTGCCATCAAGATGAAGAGGGAGACCATTTCAGAGTATTTGATTTATTCCTGAAGATACTGCAGTACAGACATGAACTGAGAAGGTTTTACAATGGTCCCAGAATGGTCTAAAGTTGTCTGGCAACTGCCAGGCGTGACCCATCTGGCCACGTAGTTATCTCCTGAGTTTGCTCCATTTTACTCCCTAAAGAAGCATTTATCATTTAAACTTGTGTCGGAGCTGTACTTGGCCATACTCAAGCACATTATCATTCTAGCTAAGCTAATTCTTACCAGCTTCTCTCTCCTACTTAGCAGCACTATTTTACAATAAACAGTTGTTAGATAGATTGTTTGACAATTTATTGAATGCTGGCACTAAAACCGTTGATAGCATCCACTTATTTGTTGAACAAAATACACTGCCTGGCCAAAAACGAAGTTGCCACCAAAAAAAAGGTTGTTGAACTGCCTTTAGCTTTGATTACGGCATGCATTCACTGTGGCATTGTTTCAATAAGCTTTTGCAATGTCACAAGATTTATTTCTGTCCAGTATTGCATTAATTTTTCACCAAGATCTTGCATTGATGATGGCAGAGTCTGACTGCTGCGCAAAGCCTTCTCCAGCACATCCCAAAGATTCTTTATGGGGTTATGGTCTGGACTCTGTGGCGGCCAATCCATGTGTGACAATGATGTCTCATTCCCCCCTGAACCATTCTCTCACAATTTGAGCCCAATGAATCCTGGCATTGTCATCTTGGAATGTGCCCAGGCCATCAGGGAAGAAGTAGTCCATTAATGGAATAACCTGGTCATTCTGTATATTCAGGTGGGCAGCTGACCTCATTCTTTGAGCACATACTGTTGCTGAACCTAGACCTGAACAATTGCAGCAACCCCAGATCATGGCACTGCCTCCGCAGGCTTGTACAGTAGGCACCTGGCATAATGGGTGCATCACTTTACCTGCCTCTCTTCCTACCCTGATGCACCCATCACTCTGGAACAGGGTAAATCTGGACTCCTCAGACCACATGACCTTCTTCCATTGTTCCAGAGTCCAATCCTTATGCTCTCTAGCAAAGTAAAGCTTTTTTTCCAGTTAGCCTTACTGCTTAGTGCTTTTCGTAAGGCTACACAGCTGTTCAATCCCAATCCCTTGAGTTTTCTTCGCATTGTGCGTGGAAATGCTCTTACTGTCACTATGAAGCATAGCCCTCAGTTCCTCTGTTGTTTTTCTTTGATTTAATTTCGCCAAACGTTTAAGTGAACGTCCCGTTCATTCAGGAATATTTTGCAGTCACATTTCTTCCTCAAAGATGATGGGTCCCCACTTTCTTTCCAGTTTTTAATGATGCGTTGGACAGTTCTTAACCCAATTTTAATTGTTTCTGCAATCTCCTTAGATGTTTTCTCTGCTTAATGAATGCCAATGATTCAATCCTTCTCAAACAGACTAACATCTTGTCCACGACCATGGGATGTGTCTTTCGACATGGTTGTTTAAGACATGAGAAGCATCTCATTGCACCAGTGTGGGTTAAATAACTTGTTGACAGCTGAAAGATAATCGCTCATGCAGTAATTTTCCAATAGGAGGCTCGTACCTGTTTGCTAAGTTACATCCAGGTGACGACTTTTTTTTTGGCCAGGCAGTGTATGTAAAGTAAACGTTTTGATTTTGAAATAAAACAAGACAAGACTGCACAAAAGTGACATGCATGCCTTTCTGCCGCTTAAAGTAATTATACCTACCTTTTAATTAATGCTAGTTCCTATGGGCAACCTGCATAGTTTACAGTTACTGGAAGTGATAGTTAAAAAAAACAACTATGCTTCGGGACTGAACTATAAAAACATTTGCCCTTTAGACATATATAGTTACCCAATACCTGCTGTTATATGCTGTTTGCCTTTTATACATTTGTGTGTTGTGTTTAATATAAAAAATCCTTCTGATTATGGTAATGAGGCAAATTTCACATTTTAACTCTTTGGTGGGCGTCAATAGAACGATAGGCTATAGGCTACACCACTGGCTTATATCCTACTATTTCAGATTGTGCCAACTGGATTAGTAAAGTCTGTCATTTCAGATATACGTGCTTAAGAGTGGTAAACATTTTTATGTTGTTATTATTAAGTTCACGTTGTATTGAGATATGAAGTTGGTCAGTGTTCTTTAAGTAGTACCACTATCCACAATATTTGCGTGATAAAAGTGGTGTATATCATCAAATTACCTAGATATACAGACAAAATTCAGATTACACAAAATCACTGTAAATAGCACTGTTAGATCTTAATCATTTGAACTTAAATTGAGTTGTTAATAAAAGGAGATTGTATCCTGACTCTATACAACATACTGTTTTCTGTGCATGTGTACATTCAGATGTGTTACTGTTGTATGTGTGTCTGATGTGTTTAGGTGTTCTTCCTCCCACGGAGTAACACCATTCTGAGCTGCTTTACCGACGGCTCCATCTTTGCATGGGAGAGTGACACACTGTTTAGCAAATATCAGCTGCCTGTTCCACAGGATGGATCCAGGGTGCACTACAAGGCATTTGCTGTAACACAGTAAGTGACATAATGATTATTAACCTTCCTCTCCTAACGCTCCCCTGTTCTTACTCATAGCTTATGAAAACAAGGCTATGTATTTTACATACAGTACCTTGCATAGGTCAGAGACCATTACATACGGAGATTATTTAATTTACAGTTAAAATGACTAAACACAAGTTATTCATTGAACAGAAGATATTTCTATGGAATTTATGTAATATCACTCACCTCTATTAGCACAGCAGAAGTCACAGTGAGGGAAAATGATTTAAACGTATATGGGAATGCTATGCTAGATGTGGTAAAACATCAAAATTATCACTCCAAGTGATCAAGCTCCAGTCGAATAGGAGCTGTAAAAAAGTGTTGAGGCATATTATTTAGTGTGTTGAGGCATCTGTATACTTTTCTGTTACATATGGTTCTTGCTTTTTCATGGCACTAAACAAGCTTCTATATTAGATGTATGTAATTTAGAATTCAGTAAGGTCCAGTTAGAAGAAAATTTATCAGGATAAGGTCTGGACCGTCATCATTTATAAATTGTGTTGTGATTCATTGCCATGTCTTGTATACTGAAGTAGCCTAGGATCAGCATCTTATAACTTCAGCAATTGAAAGACCAACACATCACACATACCAATCAGTGTATTTCAGCTATATTTATAGTTTAAAATGCTGAACTGAATTAATTATTTATATTAATGATTTATTTATAAAACTTCAAGTAAAAACAAGGTTTGCATTAAAAAAAAAAAAGAAGAATGCTTTTGAAAAAAAGTGCATCATAAAGTGTTTATTTATGGAAAACGTAAAACAAGCATGCGCCTTCTTGTTAACTCAATTTCACATCTTAACCTATTGGTTTGGGAAAAATATATGTCTCTCCATTTCTGGTTCAAAGGCGATTTTCGCCACCAACTTTTCTTTTTTAGAGCATGTTTTTCTTTCTCTGATTCGCTTTATTCTCTGACTGCTGACCCACATCTGCACAGATCTGATTGGCTGAGGAGCGCTTTTGGTGATCTTACAACACACGCAATTGGTCCGTGAGTTTACTCGAAGCCTGTCCCGTAAAGACAAGAAGCGCTCCACCATTTAAAATAAACACTGTCTAAATTAAATCGATCCCAGTAGTTTATGGTTGTACGCATTGGACAACATCTGGGTCCAGACCCGGACCACAGCCTGTCTATTAGTGATCTCTGTTCTATATTACGGCAGTTTTGACTGGAGGCTGGAGGCTCTCTGGTCTCCGACTGACTAAGCACTGCTCCCATATAATGACCCCTTTACATTAAAACATATGATTGTATAACCAAAAGTGTTAATTAAAGCCAGTTGGTGATGTATCTGTTTCTGTTCATTAGAGATGGAAAGACGCTGGCTGCAGGTGGACGCTCAAACTTGATTCATTTGTGGTGTCTGGACAGCCAACAGCTTTTCAGAGTTATACAGATGCCAGTAGAAGTGCGGACCGTGAGACACCTTGATTTCTTGCCAGACAGCTTTGATGGAGGATCCAGCCAGGTACTGAAATTAAATTACAAACAGCTGACCCTAGCGAAGCTGACCTACATTTAACATTTTCAAAGATCTGGGCTCCTCTCAAACTTTTCAAGGTTGTTTTGCTGAATTAACCTTCATCTGAATATTTTCTTTTCAGATTCTGGGTGTCTTGAGCCAGGATGGAATTACACGCTTCATCAACATTCAAACCTGCAAGCAGCTCTTTTATATAGGGTCACATGACGACGCCATCACCTCAGTAGCCATTTGTCCTAAAGGACGGCACATCGTTGCTGTAATGGACAACGGCTCCCTGAGAGTCTACAGCGTCCAGTCTCTCACTCAAGAGATCAACAAGGTAGTTAAAGATTTAAAGTGATAGTTTAGCCGAAAATTGGTTTACAGTCTTTATATTGAAGGCTAAGCACCACTTATTGACACCCCGGGTGAATTTCAGGTGAATTTTCCAGTGCCGCTTCTTCAGATTCTGATGATATTTCTGAATATTAACTTAAAAGAGCTGTAATGTAGAAATAGACCATCATATTCCTTAGTCCTGAGACTTTTAGTCAAACCACACGCACAAAAGCAGCTCATCCTGAGTGTAAACAGTATCTAGCTAAATAACCAACATTATTCATGACAACAGCCTAGCAACCAGCTACACTCAGATATAGAGGTACAGCTAATGTTGTAAAATATGATCAAAGTTGAACTCGCACTCATACGACACTAAAAACTCTGTTAGCTTAGTATAACTGGCCACCGAACTTAACCAGTGAAGCTAATGTTAGCTAACATCAGCTAAAGCAGGCTCAGTAACTGCGCTTACCCGGTTTACTTCCACGTACACAGAGGCTCTTGAACACCTCTCGCTGGGTTCCTTACACGCCCATATTGTTGGAACAGCGCCAGACTTAAGATCCAGTCGGCGCGTAAGCCTACGTCCCATAGTGGTGATAATCTTCAGGCGTGAAATGATGGAGTGAGAGGACGGTCTTTTCCAATGTGCCCACTTTCTGGACCACTAAGTCCACTAAGCCGTTTTTGTTGATTTTGTAAAAAAATAAAACTTTTTCTGACTATTAATAATCACAAGTTTATCAGTTATCATTGCAAAAAACAAACTAACCTGTCTTGGCTTTTTGACTGTATTAATTATTCATGGCATCATTGCTTTAGGTTGAAGGTTGACGTAGTGTTTTTACAAAAACTCTGTTCCTAGCCTCCTCAGCCCTTGGTGAAAGTGGTGACTACGGACAAGCGAGGGGATAGTTCCTGTTTGAAGATGAAGGTGCATTCAGGAGCAGTGCAGCGTCCAGCCAAAACATCCGGACGTAGAATCCAGACAAAACGCCTGCGAGTTCCAGCTGTTTCTACACTGGAGGACAAAGAGGTTTCTCTCCTATTTTACATTATTCACAGGTGCTGGTAGGCTGATAGAGGTATTATGCTGCTATTGGCCTCCAGTGCTTTTGAAGTATGTTCTTGCATCTATTTTTTACCATATGTTATGTTTTCTCTCTATGCAGACCTCAAAACCCATTTAACCTGTTTTTTTGTCTGGATGCACTCAATCTAGATCAATGAGCCAAAACATTATAACAGTTTCAATTAATGTTGATTATCTCATAACAGTGCAGCATGTTAAGGTCTGGGATATATTAGGTAAGCGAACCCTCAGTTCTTGTAGTCAGCATGTTTAATGTGGGATAAAGGCCTGAAGACCGGAACAACATTGATGAGGCCCAAATCTTTATGGCCAAGACAACTGGGTCGAAGCATCGAAGCAAGGTTTGCGAGTCACTTGTGGTCATCAGTGGTGAGTCCTTGCCAACAGTAGTCCAAAGAGGGACAAACCATGAACTAGCAACATGGTGTTGGATGGTCAGCTAGGGCTATTCTGTTTGGTCTGAACTGACGGGAGTGCACAGAATGTGATTTTAATGACGGTTATGTTAGGAATGTGTCCCAACACACTGTATGTTATGCCTTGCTGTGTATAGGCCAAATAGCCACAGACTAATCAGTGTGCCCATGCTAACACTTTTCCACCATCAGAAGTACTTGGAACTGGAACCTGGTTTGATGAGTCCCGTTTTCTTTTACATTTAACACGTGTGCCATTTACTTGGGAAAGTGATGGCATAGGAATGCACTGTGGGAAGAAGACGAGCTTGTGGAGGGAATGTGATGCTCTGGGCAGTGTTTTACTGGGTCTGGGCATTTATGGAGATATACATTTTTGCATGTGCCACCTATTTAAAAACTGGTGTGGCCTAGGTACTCTGCTTCATGGCAGTGATGTTCCTAGATATCAGTGGATAATGTTCTTTAGGAATGGTTTGAGAGGCATGACAAAGTATTCAAGGGATTGCCCTGGCCTTCAAATTCCCAGCACTCAATCCGATTGAGCGTCTGTGGGTTGTGCTACAAGTCCATGCCTTGGGGGTTTTGGGTTGTTTTAATGGCACCCAGGGGATCAGCAGCAGATCATAATGTTTTGGCATTTAAAAACACATTTTTGTTGAGCTATGAGGATCTAGAAGGGGTTACAAATCACAGTTCTAACAAATATCAAGACTGTTTGTGTTTCTCAATCCAGACCCCTAAACTATCTACATTTCTTTGCTCTATCCCTACTTCCAGCACAGCTGTACTGATTCACTGGCTTATGTATGTTAGGAGATGGGAGAGAACAAAACAAAATGCAGTTTGTACATTTTTTTTTGTACAGAATGATTTTCCAGATGCGCTTAGTAAGAAGCGATTACGGACCTTACTCAGAACGTTTGGAGAGTATCCAGAAAAATACAGGTATTTATAAAGCGCTTAATAAGCTTATGTATGTTGGTCTGCCAGTTTGTTATACATCGTTCATTTGTGTGTTTGCTTGTATAGGATGTTCATTTGGCGCTCTTTGCTGCGCCTGCCTGAGAACCATGCTGCTTTCAGCAGTCTCACCGACAAAGGCGTTCACTCTGCCTACCTTTGCCTCCATGAGCGCTACCCCATCAAGGATCACAGACTACAGAGAGGACTACAGAGGTACGATCTACAGTACAAATTCAGCCAGCAGAGCTGGTAAACATAAACATCCAATCATCTCAGTATAAGTAATATGGTATAAATGTAACAAATCGATACATACAGAAATGTATTTCAGTGCAGTAGGTGTAGCCAAAAGAGATCTCCTATTAATTAGGCCTTCAGGAGCTTAAAAAGATCACCTAAAGGTCTAATTAATGAGAGAGCTCACTTGGCAGCATCTACATAAATACCATGGGGGAAACAATCTTGATGAAACAGATTGTTTTCCCACAGTTTTTCTGGACATTTTAAAGATTTTTTTTGTATGGATATGTTCAACCTGAAGACCTGTGTATGTGAAATACCTTCTTGTCTTTGTCAACTTCCAGGGTTCTCTCTGCTTTGGCTCACTGGTCAGCTATCTTTGGGGAGGTTGAGTATCTCCCCCTTGTGGCATTTCCATTTGTCAAGCTCTTTCAAAACAACCCCCTCATATGCTTCGAAGTAGTGGCCACAGTCATTGGTAGGTACATCAAACCATTTGGTTTGCTATGTCTGCTAGGTTTCTATTGACATTTTTATTTCACTTAACCTTCATTTCAAATCAGTTTATTGTGTACTGACATTTTCTCAGTTCCTCAATTGCCCAGTTAACCCTTTATTCAAAAACATAATGCGCAGCTTGGTTCAGTTTTTGCTTTCCAAACCACACATGCCTGAGTCTAATAGTCAATTAAATAAACAAATAGATGAGTTTAGATATTCATATACCAATAATCATGCCCTTTTCTTAGTTCTCAGAATTTATTAGTCTTTATTAACTGTTTTCAGTGAATTGGTGTCAGCATTGGTTCGAATACTTCCCAAACCCTCCTCTCAATATTCTGGGCATGACAGAGAATGTGTTAGCGCATCATGACAAGGAGCTGCTGCAACATTTTGTTAACTGTGGTGTCACTTCCCAGGTATGTAAGCTACTTCACTGCTATTTGTAAGGACTACAGAATGCAAACACTTACTCTGTCGTCAGTGATATAAAAACAAATAACAGAAAGACTAGTGGTGTCCAAACATTTGCATACAAATTTATATAGCAAAAATGCATGTGGGGAAAATTGCATGTTAGCTAGATACGTTTTCTGAAGCTCTTATGTTGGTGATATTAACAACATGTAAGCATAGAGAGCAAAGGATATGAGATGCCAAGTTGAAAAGGTTTACAGTGGCTCAATTAAGAGTTTTTGCTGTTGTGAGTGAATCGCTAGACTTTTTTTCCCTCACCATTTAGCACACTACCACCTAGTGTACTAAAGTAGCAGTGTTCAATCCTTTGCCCCGTATTACTGGATAACTTTAAAAAGTGTTTGGAAAGTGTTATCTAGGTTGATGTTTGTGTTGCAGAGACATTGCTAGTCCTTTAGAACAATTCAGTTTAGTTTATTGCTGAACTGTCATTTGTACTCTCAATTTCTTCAGCTGTATGCGTGGCCCCTGCTGGAAACCCTGTTTTCTGAGGTGCTGACGAGAGAAGAATGGTTAAAGCTGTTTGACAACGTCTTCACTAACCACCCGTCTTTCCTCCTGATGGCTGTGGTGGCCTATGTGACCTGCTGCAGAGCGCCGTTACTCCTCTGCACTCACAGAGAAGACTTTGAGGTAAGACCTTTGAATTTACAATTTTATGTAAAAGAATGTTGTAATATAATATAATATAATATAATATAATATAATATAATTTGGATATGTTGATCTTTGTATTGAGGGTATAAGGCCGATGTTATAATAGAAGCTGCAGTCCCAACAAAATGCATCATTACAAATGACATGGTTAAAGGAAAATACAACAAATATCTAAACATTACAATATTTTTAAATTGCTGATATTTAAACTATGGCTTTGCTGTTTGACGTGAAATACTCTGTTCTAGAGAAAATTGCCGCATCAGAATTGATCAGTTTATTGCACAAAGTAGTTACTTATATTTATAACTACAGGCTGGTTAATGTCAATGCCACTTTAAATCAGTAGATTTCTCCACAGTAAACCACGTCAAACCGCTCTGAATTACTTTAAGTCTGAATTACTCTGTGTTACATCTTAACAGGTGAACTATGTGGACATTAATTGTTAGAATTCCACAAACAGACTTGCCTATCTTACTTTGGACATAGTATTTAGTTTAGAAATGTCCTGCACAGGAAACCCAAAAACTTAAACTGGTTTAAGCAAGATATTTTATAAAGAAACAATAATAC
The DNA here is from genome assembly GCA_021613375.1 of Megaleporinus macrocephalus. Taxonomy (NCBI): domain Eukaryota; kingdom Metazoa; phylum Chordata; class Actinopteri; order Characiformes; family Anostomidae; genus Megaleporinus; species Megaleporinus macrocephalus. Next base: position 12,681,647 of record CM038705.1, read on the forward strand.
CAAAAAAAAACGATTCCATTTACACAGTGTGATTTCTGACCCTACATGACATTCTCATCTATGAAACTGGACAAGGTACATCACATAGCAAAACATGCTCAAAGCATTATTGAGGCCTGAATTTTGTCAGCGCATCTCTTTGTTTGTTGTTAGCTACATTAGCCTTATAGCTGTAGTGCATAGGAAGCTTCAGACCCTAAACATGTCCTGGCTGATCGTCTGTATTTGAGATAAGAAGACAAAACGAGTAAATTTTGGCCAAAATACACTTGAACTCTGCTGAGGCCTTTTGAGAATACTGCAATGCTGGAGGCCACTAATAGACTCGCTGCCTGTTCCTTGCTGACTGTCCTTCAACCGTTAATCCCCTGCAGTACTTTTTCCATCATCGGAACACCCTGGACGTAAGTGCTATGCTAAAGGAGACGTATCAGCTGATGGAAACCACCCCAGCAGACCTGCGCCCAAGCTCCATGCTGAGCGACTTTGAGCCTCTGACGGGCGGACAGTACCCTGTCTTTAACAAGTACCCCACCTTCATAGTGGAGTACCAGAGCCAGGAGCGCGAGCGTATCCGTCAGCAAGAGGTGGAATACCTCAGAGAGAGGTGGGAACACTAGGACGGTGTGCATGATGTAACGCTAGGGTAGTGATTTTCTGGGGAAATTCTCTTTTAATAATGATTTAGATTAAATTATTCAGGGTGCTTAAAGGTAAAACACTCAGTTCTAGAGAAATGTAGAGAGTCAGGATTTGTTCACAGTGGTAGTGATAGGAACTAGATGTCTTAAGTGTTTGACTGCTGACTCAGCCACTGATGAGTAGGCAAATAAATGTGTGTGTGATAAGCAAAGTAGACAAAGGTTTTGGATAGCCTAGTGCAGAGGTCACTAATAGGCGGATCGTGGTTCGGGTCTGGACCCAGACGTTGTCCAGTGCGGACCCAAACAGATAAACTTTTGAGAACGATTTAATTTAGACAATGTGTAATTTAAGTGGCTGAACTTTTCTTGTCTTCGACCTTTGCGGCAAAGTACAGTCACAGACCAATCATGTGCGTTGTAAGATCACCAAAGGCGCTCCTCAGCCAATCAGATCTGTGCAGATTTGGGAGTGCGGCACACACAGGCGAGGTATAAAGCGAGTCAGAGAAAGGCGATTTTAAATGGTTCCTTCCACAGTGAACATTATTAAGAACAAATAGCGTCCCAGGCGTACCAACAAGCACCTTCATATGTGTATGAGGATGGCCCTGACACCATCAACCCAGATTTAAAGACAACCAAGAGCCCACTTTTCTCACTAAACAAGAGAAAGTGTGAGAGAGGAATACAAGAGGGAAATAAACTGTTAAGATGTGAAATTGAGTTAACAAGAAGACGACAGAACTTTTTTTTTCTAAAAGCATTGTTTGTTTAATGTAGCCCTTGTTTTTAGGAGGAAAACACATTTATTTTGAGTTCTAAATAAATAAATAGTTTATTCTGTTCAGCATTTAAAACAACAAATATAGCTAAAACGGTATTTGTAATTAGTTTTGTCTTTCAGTTGTTGATGACATAAAATGCTGATAGAACTACTAGGCTACTTCAGTATACAGGATATGGCACCGAAATTATTGAAACTGTGACCGTCCAGACCTTGGCCTGAGGAAATTCCTGCTGACTGGCCCTTACTAAATTCTAATTAAATACCCCTGGCCTAGTGCAAAACACCTTTGCTGCCCCCACCCCACCCCTGAAAAACCTGACCTCTATGAACCAGTGTAGTCTGTGGAACTATGAGAGAGATTTTCAAGCTCTGTTTTTTGGATGTCAGACTTTTTCATCGCAGATGTGCACATGAGACTAGATCATTGTGTTTCTGGCTGCAGAGTAAGAGTATGAAGAGAGACTGGTCTCAAAACTAATGAACATACAGACAAATGTGTTTATTTACATGTATAAATTATAATGCATCTATGAAAATCAAAAATATGTATTCATAAATTTAACAGAATTCGTACAAATGGTGAGTTGTGAGACACAAACTGGGATATATTTATTTGTGAATAGTGAAACTCATTTGTGATGTGTGTGCAGTTTGTGAATTATCTTTTACACATTCGTCAAGTGTAAACTAAGACTAATCTCTCTCCATATAAGAGGATCTGGCTATTGAGGTAGATGTATTGCAAATCTTGTTTTTTAGTTTGTCATCTACCTTATCCAGAGTAATCCATTCACTAGTCTTACATTTACACTTATTTACATCCACCTTCAAACTGGGAAATATGGTACAACAGCGTCACTGCTGTACAAGGCAAGTTGACTCAGTGTCACATGTTTTAATAGTTACAGGTGTTGATTCTGAGTGTTGCTGTGATTGTTAGGATGAGCATTAAAATTCTTACCATTTTGTATTAATATTTTGCATACAGGCAGGCTCTTCAGGATCTGCGTGCAGAGGCCGTGAGGCAGCAGGCTGAGGATGAGGCCTGGTACACACAGCAGGAGCTGCTGCAGGAAGCTGAGGAGCAACGCAGGAGAATCTTACAGCAAGAGGAGAACAAGCTCACTAAGCAAAGAGCCAGGTCGGTCTCTGTCTCTCCTTGCTATATAAATATACTCACGACTGGGGATACACAGGTACATCTTATTCCTTTCCATCCTGAAATCCGAGGTGTTGTCTGTAGGTGTTTGTAAGTTGTGATATTAATTCTACGCTCAAGTATTTAGTTTTGGTAAAAGCATAAAAATGTTCTGTGCTACAAAGGTTTCATTCCAAAACTCATTATAGATGGTCAGAATTTGCTTCATGATATTAATTGGATACTGCATTTCAGTGCCAGTATCGGTGTCAGTGCAAGGCTGAACATGACTGACTGTTTCGTGCCCTGCTCAGATTGGCTGCTGTGAAACGGGAGTTAAAGGTGAAGGAGCTCACGTTGCTCGATGCTGCCAGGAGACGCTTCCTCAAACATCAGCAGAACCAGCGCAAGATAGAACTCAATCGACTGGATGATGAGATTAGGAGAAAGGTTCCCTCTTTTTTCCATTTCTACTTTAGTTCTACTGTATATTACAACCAGAAAACCTTCCCGCAGTGCAGTCACATGTGTTTGTGCTGTGTTTAGATGAATCTGCGGTCACAGGAGTCTGCTGCAGCCGTGCAGGATATGGAAGTCAGACAAATGGAGCTGGATGCTCAGAGAAGACTGCTTGAGCAGGTCAGTGCTTGTCATAGTACACAGAGTGCTGATGGGTAATAGGCTGCATAGTGATACATCATCATTGCCCCATGAAATTAGTTTGCAGAGTTCTGCCAGTATGTAATATAACATGTACACTGCTTGGCAGTTAAAATGATGATATATTGAGTCTATAAAGCTAATATTATTCTATTGTTCTAAGAATGTTATTAGGCTAATTTATTTATTTACATACTTTTTATTTGTTTAAAGGGTCCACATAAATTAACTTGCTTGCTAAAGATGTGTTAATGTAGACTGATTTCATTATTTCTAGTTGTAAGAAGTTTAACTAAGGTTTAAACTATTTACACTAGAGGCTGCAAGGTGTGTTTCAGCTTTGAGTGGTTTTCAAATGAGACACAGTGCAGGCAATCATTAGTCTTAAAGGCATAGTAAAAACAAGCTAATTAATTCGATGGACTAAAGAGAGGTAGCAAATTTTGCTGCATAAAACCAAAGGAAACAAACCTCAAGGTGAAAAAATAATAAAGAAAGAAAATATATTGGATATGAGTGATTTACTACAGAAGTTGTGAGAACCAAACTTTGCAATAACTGTTCCATTAGTTGTGAGAGATCAAACATAAATTTTAATATTTTCTAAACCTCTGTCACACATGTTGACCTACTCTATAATATTTCTCACTTGTAGTGAGACATAAGTCAGGTTTTAACATTTCACTAGATTCACTCTGATAGAGGAACTGTGTTTTTGTGCATCTTCCCAGCAACTAGCAAAAGAGCAAGAGCATGTAAGCCAGGAGGTAAGAGCTGAGGTGGCCGCCCGGCTGCGGAGGGCAGAGACGGAGGACTCTACCTTTCAAAACCTCCTACAGACAGATAGTGACATCAGCCAGGAAACCAAGCGTGTAAGTCAACCCTCATCTTTACCAGCGATGGTTAAAACCAGATATAAAAGAAAGGCAACATGACACACTTACATATTAGGTTGTTAACACCAGTTGTATAATTGTTCAATTGTATAATAATTGTATTTTAAGATGTCCAATTTTGGAATAATATATATGTGTATGTAGGGCTGGGCGATAAAATGATAACGATAATTATCGCGAAATGACGTTTCCTCGATATAACTATAAGACGATAGCAAAATCGATAGAATTAAGTTCTGTTCATGTTTTGAGAGACAACACGAATAGCCAATGAGAATGGGAATAGCGCTGCCCAGAAACCAATCAGATGAGCACAGAGTGTGGGCGTAGCTGCAGCTTAACCCGCTTGTTTGTAATTTGGTTACTGCAGGCGTCACAGTTCAGCAGAGAGAATAAAATAAGAGAACATGATGACAGAAAACGTTACTACTACTGAAAGAAACATGCTACACGTGTTAATAATCTTAAAATAATCTGCTAAGATTAGATAAACTAGTAAACAGGTGCTGTCCTGCTGCTGTGTTGATTAAGCTCTACGGGATGTTTGCGCTTCAAGTGCTCGTGTATAGCAGTTGTACTGTTGTGATCATCTCCACTGTGCAGAGCTGACAGAGCACTGAAACACCCCCACAACTTTAGATGCACGCGAGCGATTGTTTGTAGCTGCAGCTCGCGTTCCGTATAAATCCATGCTTTTTGTAGGCGCAGCCATCTTTGCGACGCATTGACGCACATTATGCTAATCGACGTAATTTCATAACCGATAAAGTTTGAGTGAGAACGCTGAGGCAAAGTTGAAACTTTTTCTACCGAAAACAGAATCGCTAAACCATCTCCCCATTTGAGCCGACAGAGAGTCGATTTACTGCTACGAGTGAACATAAACAGAGTCCTTTCCTCAGCACGAACTTAAAGGGCCAGCAACAGTCTGCTTAACACAGTGTCTGTGTGAATACTGTTCATACTAATTCTGCCCCATATATATATATATATATATATATATATATATATATATATATATATATATATATATATATATATATATATATATATATATGTGTAAATATATATATATATATATATATATATATATATATATATATATATGTGTGTGTGTGTGTTTAATAACGTTGTGTAATGTTCTATAGTAAAAAAAAATTGAATTTTGATATCTTCACTTCTCACTTAAAGTAAAAAGGAAATAGTGATTTGATTTATATCGTGAACTATATCAATATCGACTGATGTGAAAAAATTATCATGATAAGATTTTTTCCCCATATCACCCAGCCCTATGTGTATGACAAAAGAATAATACGTGTAATAACTAATGATAAACTAAAACATGAACTTTTCCTTTTTTTGTTGATTTCAATGAATTATCTTGTACTAAACGTTAACCTATAGGGTCTTATTTCACACATTTTACATTGTATATATGTGTTGTGTTCTTGTTTGTAATACTTCTATATACAGCTGTACAGAGAATATATAAACGCATGCAAAACATAATTTAAAAAACAGCATAGTAGGCCCCCTACATGTTGCCAGTCCTCTCTGGCTGTGTATGCAGTGATGTCTTTGTAAAATTCTGCGTTTCAGACTCAGTGTGAACCTCCTTTATTATTTCAGGTGTTAGAGGAGTCTCTGGCACAGGCGGGCCAACTGGAAGTGGACGCTGATTGGCAGGTGGAAGTGATAAGAAGGTTGGAGAAGGCAGATGAGGAGCTGGAGAGGCGAAGACAGCAGCTGGCCGAGCTTAGCAGGGAAACACAAACTAAGGAGGAGCAGCTTATGCAGCTGATGATGGAAGCAGAGGACAAGCATGTAAGGAGCTTCTCCTTTAGGAATTAATTTTTTTAACGCTGCAAGATGAACATTACATTCATTTGATTAATAAATTCATTGTTTCTGTGTATTGCTTGTGTGTTCTCAGTGGAGTGACGTGGTGGAAAAGCAAGGCCAGTTGGAGGAAGAAAGGCAAGTGATTGCTGCTGCGGAATCCCAGCGGAGATCACGGCTCTACCAGCAGGCAGACAACTCTGCACAGCACCAGGACATACTGAGGAGGAGCCGAGAAGAGCCCATCAGTAAGTTCATCTTAAAAACTGTGTTTTGTAAGTTGTATACAGTCAAATCTGATTATCTGCTACTTATCAGTTTCCTCTTTGGTACTTTTGTCCAGTTAGACAGAAGTACAGGGGTTATTTAATGATGCACTATGCTGATATTTATGTACACACCCAGTAAAGCTGAGTGGTATATAAATATATATTTTTAGAGAAGATATGGAATAAGATTGTACCATTTATATTAATATAGTTAGAGCTTCTTATGTCAAGTTAGGGAATCCTAAACAACTCAAAATGTAAGTTGCAGCCCCATCACAAACACAAAACTTAAGTTCAGTCAACTGGAGATTTAAAAATGCTGTGACTGTGCATCCTGCTGTTAATCAGATATTTGCTGTTCTTCTCTTTCAGTTTCTATTTACAATGCTTTAGCTGCTGCGTTAGCCCTGTTAACGGTTTACCTCCAAATAAACAGCCTCACATTCAGCTCTGTCTCTTTATTCTGTCACTTCATTCATGGAGTGGCGCGTTATAAAAGGTGGTGGGCGGGTATCACTTTGCTAAAGATATGATCCTTGTTGCGACAATGGAACAAGAAGGCTTTGAAAGCTGATGAAAACCATTGACCTAAAATACCAGTCACAACAACTGATTTTATATAATTTTTCAATTACATCATGGACACCATCTCACTGCATTTTACTTGGATTACTGTTTCAATTGTTCGAGGCATTAAGCTTTGACTTTACAGTAAGCCCATGTCACAGAAAATATTGTGTATCGCCATTCAGACCAATAAATAAATAAATAAATAAATAAATAAATAAAAATACAAAACTAAAATTCCTAAATTAAAAATAAATTAACCGAAGGTTAGATTTCTCACCACACCTTGTTATTCCTACTGCAGGAGTTTTGGACTAATCATATTTTTGACTGTACAGCAAAAATAACAGTTTTTACTTGTGTTTCGAGGGAGGCCTGTATTTGTTGTTGTATTTGCAGCGTATTGGATGGTGTGTGACTGTGAGTGTTTACAGCAGATCAGCTGATGGAGAAGAACCTCCAGTCTCCCTGCTCAACCAGAGGACCTTTGCACAAACCTGACCGCCTGCAGGGTCGTACGCCCAATTTCTGTCTGAACAATCAGTCGTCTTCAGATGACTCCACATGCTGTGAGTAAATCTTTCCATGCTAATGGACAAACTAAAAATTCAATGTGACGGTATGACTTTAAGTTAAAGCTGTGAAGGGATGCTTCCCTAGAGTCATTTAGGAAAGCAACTGCCCTATGAAATTACATACACTGAGTTGCTAGAGTTTTATGAACTCCAAGTAAACTCCATGTAGCTGTACTCTATAGGTGCACTTTGATTCACTGTTACTGACTCTAAAATAGTTTGTAGACCTCAGAGTAATGTCAACTGTGCTACAACTTACAAAAGGTTTGTGTGCACTGATTTGAGGCTAGGGCTGGGGGCGACACGTCAACGTAATTGACTTAATTGATTACAAAATTACGTCGATTAGCATAACGTGCGTCGATGCATCACAAAGATGGCCACGCCTACTGAAAGCATAACACAGCAGTGTGGTCCTCAGTCAGCTCTGCACAGTGGAGATGATCACAACAGTACAACTGCTATACACTTGCTATTGCACTTGAAGCGCAAACATCCCGTAGAGCTTCATCAACACAGCTGCAAGACAGCACCTGTTTACTATTTTTTTACTCTGCGACATATACAGTCCGCAAACTGTCCGACTTCTTATCTTTGAGGTTTGTAGGCTAGAGTTTCATTTATGTGTCTAAAAGTCCAGTCAGAGCATAGACTTTTAGTCTTTTCAACCATTTATAGATTACATGCATTTAAATGAACATTTTAATACATTTAATCTGTGTTTTAACCTCGTGCTTCTGTGCCCAAAACCAAAAAAAGTTGTAACTTGGTGCCCTAACATATTTAGAAGGCCCCGCTAAGTAAGTTTTGTTATTTGTTAGTTATGGTAGCTATTAGCTAACCCTAATATTTGTTGCATGTGATTGTAGAATGGGTGTTTTTGCTTATTTTCACTCTTGTGAAGGACTCTAGTACACTACTAGTAATTCTGTGTGACTGCATACACTTCTGTGAGTTGATTTTACAGTTGAATTAAACAAAGTCAGTAAGTAAGGTGGCTTATCAGCCAATATGGCCAATTCCGACTTTTAATATCAGCAACCAAAAAAGACAAGACAAGACAAGAAAAGACAAATCAATTATTCATCACCATTATTTAAATAACAGTTACTCATGAGCTGAAATGTCTCGATTGTGACAGACATGGATCTGGAATATACTTGTGCCAATTGACAGCAGTGTCAGGAATCGCGGATAGATTACTAATGTCAGGTACAAGCTTCAAGTAAAACGTGGAAAGCTTTTAGAAGTTAGAACATCCAAAAAAGTTCATGCAAACCTCACCTAGTTTAGTGCTATCAAACTAATAAAATTTCATTTGAGCATTCTTAGCAGAACATAGCGTTATAGTAGAGGTCATTTTTTTCTTTCGGTTTTAGTGCACTAAAATGATGTAAAATAATAAATATGAATGTATTACATATTAAACTTAATATACTTGGGTTTGTCCCCCTCCTGCTGAGGATATTAGCTTGTTTTCATGCATAAATTCAACAGAATGTTTCATTTGATCAGCTGTCTCCTAACTTTTACATACAGCTGTATATGGTGAGTGTTTCTGATAAAATGACCAATGAGTGTAGAAACAAAGAAACTCCTGATGTATGTTGTGGTATTGATTGCAGTTTCTCTGGACCGTGGTCGGGGAACCCTGGACCACGAGGAACGTGAGCTGCTGCAGGAGGTGAGAGAGCTCCGGCAAAAACTGGCCGCCAGAGCACGAACTGCAGACTGGACTTCTCAATCTGTCAGCTCACACCCCTCTCAGTAACCACGCCAACACTGCTCTGTGACCAAGGAGACAGAAGATGAAGGAAACCAAACATGGATGTCTTCTCTTTAAGGGTGAATTCATCTACAGCGGGAATCTCTCTTGAAGTTTGCTGGGCTCTTCATGCTACTCAGCTAAAGACTACAATCCAAGACTGTCATTTTTAGTTTGAGTCATTGCACCAAACTTGTATTTTATGAAATTTTGTAACTTATTTTTGTATAAATTGTTGGACCTCGTAGTATAACTATGTAGTAAACAACTACTTCTTGTTTTTTAATAAAGCGAAAATCGCCAGTAGTACTGGACTTTGCAGTGTCACAGTCTAATTTCTGTATTTGATGCTCTTTATTTTGACTTCTTGACGAAAGTTTTAGATTTGTGATATTTTTAGCACAGTGATTGAACATTCACGTGTAAAGGAGCAGTTTGTAAGTGTCTAGTAAATTTTTTTAAACAATAGGGGGCACCATCACTGGAAAGGGTGTAAGCATTAACTGCTGTTTACTTATCAGTTTAAAAGAAATGTTGCAAATTCAGTATCAAACTTCTTCCCTTTACTTTAGGGGTAAGTGACATTTCAAGTGGTTGCATGTGAAATTAAATGTGCACCATTCCAGAAAAACTTGGTGACAGTTGTGGTGATCAGAACCAGATGTCTAAAGAGAATAAGGCCTGTGAAACCTCACAGAAAGTTGTTACATTACAACTGTTTATAAAGACATTGGTTTGCTTACGGGAATGTGTTTTTCAGACCAGTCACCAACAAATCCTATTGACTTGAAACTCACTTTTAATGGAAGCTACAGGACAGTTACATAAATAACTGAATTACATGAATAACAGTTAAGATACTTGGGTTAGAAGCATCACATAACCGGTGTATATTTGGGTTTTTGTATGTGGATGGCTTTATTCTGCAGGGTTTATGTGTGGCTGCTGAATGGCTTTAAAATCAGCAAGTTAGCAAAACAACTATCCTTTTTTCTTTTCCTCCTCTTTCTTTCTCCCTCCTTCTCTCACTCTCTACCTCCCTTCCTCTCTACCTTCCTCTCTCTCTCTCTCTCTCTCTCTCTCTCTCTCTCTCTCTCTCTTTCTCTCTCGCTTCCTCTCTTCCTGCCCTTTATTGCAATCATAGAGGGTTAAGTAGGTTTAAGTAGGATTTAAGCTCCTCAGCGTCACTGTTGGACTCAGAATAGTTCACCAACCAAAAGTATCAGCATCCTTTGACCGCTGATGAGGAACCAGAGGAACATAAACTGTGCAAAAGATGCACTACTGTCTCTGACTTTACATCTGCTAGGTGCACCAACAAGGTAGGAGTGTCTAATAGAGTGCACAGTGTGTGGACACTGTCTAAAAACAACTTCAGCACTGCTGTGTCTGATCTACTCGTACCAGCACAACACACACTAACACGTCAGTGGCACTGCAGTGCTAAGAATGATCCACCACCCAAATAATATTTGCTCTGTGGGGGTCCTTACCAGTAACCTATTTGTCAATTATCTGAATGGAAAATTAATAACTATATAAATTGTATTTGATAATAGTAGTTAACATTATTATTATTATTATTATTATTATTATTATTATTATTATTATTATTATTATTAGTATTACATATTTAATAATAATAATAATAATTATTATTATTATTATTATTATTATTAAAGTATGGTTTGTTTGTACACGTTGGTGTGGTGGTTAGCACTATTGCCTCACAGCATGATCCGGGTTGGATTCCCAGTGCGGGCTGTTCTGTGTGGAATGTTTGAATGGGTTTCCTCCGGGTACTCCGGATTAATCCAACAGTCCAAACACCTGCATGTTAGGTTGATCACGCACTCTAAATTGCCTGTAGGTGTGATTGTGTGTTGGCCATGCGACTGGCAACCCGTCGTGTCGACACAAAGTGTGTCATTTTTTTTAAATCAGCAGGGTTTAAACTGTTTTACTGTCATTACTTAGACATATTTTTGAGCAAAAAAGCAATTTACAGAGCTAAACTAAACCGACCAGAGCAAATCATAAAAATAAATCACTAAAAAAAAAATCACTGAATAGAAAAAGCAGGTTCCTTTATTTCATCTTGCAAGATGGGGAGGTCCCGTCGTCAATACAGACCAACAGAAACACTCACACCAATATTACAGAATATTCACATTTTATATCTTAGTCTAGGGGTGTGATTTACATAGCCCCTCCTCTTTTACCTTCTCTGTATACAGAAAGATATGTTTTTATCCAACCAGTCTCAGATGTCATCCTTATTAAACATGATTGTTGATGATGTCATTTGCATATCATTATTGTACAATACAGAGCACTTTTTCTCTCTAAGCTACTGCTGAGTTTGTATCTTTCTGCTTATCTCTCTCTGGTTTAGCCCTCTAGGATGCAGCCTGAAACAGAGACAGGATTCGTTCCAGCTATGAGTTTATTATAAAATAGCTTTTCCCAACTTATCTAGAAAAGGAGGCCTACAGGTCAGGCTGTGTATTAATTTTCTATAAATTAAAATCAGTATTTAAAATAAAATTCATCATTAAATAAACGTCCTTCCCTCACTCCATAACTTTCTGTAGCACATTAAACACCATGACTTAAATTACTCCCCACATTACCATGGTGTGAAAAGAAAGAGAAATGGAGTAGAAGTAGTCTTGAAAGAGGAGTTAGCAAAGTAGAGGTGAAACAAGTGTCAGATAGGGTGATGTGTCTGAATGTAGAAGTAGAATGTCTGAAGTTTTGGTAGGATCTAGATGAAGTGATAGAAAGTTTTCCCAGGGAGGAAAGTGTGGTGATCAGAGGAGACCTAAATGGACGTGTTGGTGAAGGAAACTGAGGAGATGAGGAAGTGATGGGTAGGTTTGGTGTAGAGGAAAAACAGATGGTGGTGGATTTTGCCAAGAGGATGAAAATGGCTGTAGTCAACACTTATTTCCAAAAAAGGTGGCCAAACAGCATCGGATGGTGGTGTGTAGAATGACTCTTCTTGTGAAGAAGAGGAAAAAAGTCAAACCAGAGAAGAAGACCAAATGGTGGAAACTGAGGAAGGAAGAATGTGGTGAAGAGTTCAGAGAGGAGCTGTTAAAGGCTCTGAGTGGTAAGAACAAGCTCCCAGATGACTGGGCTACTACATCAACAGTAATTAGAGAGACAGGTGGGAAGGTGCTTGGTGAGTCATCCGGACAGAGAAAAGATATTAAGGAAACCTGGTGGTGGAATAGTGAAGTGCAGGAAGTTATTTAGAGGAAGAGGTTAGCCAAGAAGAACTGGGACAGAGACAGGACTGACGAAAGTAGACAGGAATATAAGGAGATGCAACGTAGGTCAAAAAGAGAGGTAGCAAAGGCAAAGCAGAAGGCTGGTTGAAGGTTGGTCACTAAAGAAGGTAAGAAGGACTTGTACATGTAAGAGTCAGTTCCCGCCATAACCGGCAGAGGGCGACGTAAGCCCACTAAGACGGTTAGACAGGGACCTAAAGAAAAACCAAAAGAGGATTAAAATATCCCAAACCAAAAGAAAAAAACAAAAGAGGATTAAAATATCCCACACCAAAAGAAAAAAACAAAAAAGGATTAAAATATCCCACACCAAAAGAGGATTAAAATATCCCACACCAAAAGAGGATTAAAATATCCCACACCAAAAGAGGATTAAAATATCTGACACCAAAAGAGGATTAAAATATTCCACACCAAAAGAAACCAAAAGAGGATTGAAATATCCCACACCAAAAGAAACAAAACAGGATTAAAATATCCCACACCAAAAGAAAACAAGGGGATTGAAATATCCCACACCAAAAGAAAACAAAAGAGGATTAAAATATCCCACACCAAAAGAAACAAAAGAGGATTAAAATATCCCACACCAAAAGAAACAAAAGAGGATTAAAATATCCCACACCAAAAGAAAACAAGAGGATTAAAATATCCCACACCAAAAGAAACAAAAGATGATTACAATATCCCACACTAAAAGGGGATTAAAATATCCCACACCAAAAGAAAACAAAAGAGGGTTGAAATATCCCACACCAAAAGAAACAAAAGAGGATTAAAATATCCCACACCAAAAGAAAACAAGAGGATTAAAATATCCCACACCAAAAGAAACAAAAGATGATTACAAATCCCACACTAAAAGGGGATTAAAATATCCCACACCAAAAGAAAACAAGAGGATTAAAATATCCCACACAAAAAGAAACAAAAGAGGATTAAAATATCCCACACCAAAAGGGGACTAAAATATCCCACACCAAAAGAACACAAAAGAGGATTGAAATATCTCACACCAAAAAAACAAAAAACAAAAGAGGATTACAATATCCCACACCAAAGGAAAACAAAAGAGGATTGAAATATCTCACACCAAAAAAACAAAAAAACAAAAGAGGATTAAAATATCCCACACCAAAAGAAAACAAAAGAGGATTGAAATATCCCACACCAAAAGAGGATTAAAATATCCCACACCAAAAGAGGACTGAAATATCCCACACCAAAAGAAACAAAAGAGGATTAAAATATCCCACACCAAAAGAAACAAAAGAGGATTAAAATATCCCACACTAAAAGAGGATTAAAATATCCCACACCAAAAGAGGATTGAAATATCCCACACCTAAAGAAACAAAAGAGGATTAAAATATCCCACACCAAAAGAGGATTGAAATATCCCACACCAAAAGAAACAAAACAGGATTAAAATATCCCACACCAAAAGAGGACTGAAATATCCCACACCAAAATAAACAAAAGAGGATTGAAATATCCCACACCAAAAGAGGACTGAAATATCCCACACCAAAATAAACAAAAGAGGATTGAAATATCCCACACCAAAAGAGGACTGAAATATCCCACACCAAAAGAAACAAAAGAGGATTAAAATATCCCACACTAAAAGAGGATTAAAATATCCCACACCAAAAGAGGATTGAAATATCCCACACCTAAAGAAACAAAAGAGGATTAAAATATCCCACACCAAAAGAGGATGAAATATCCCACACCAAAAGAAACAAAACAGGATTAAAATATCCCACACCAAAAGAGGACTGAAATATCCCACACCAAAATAAACAAAAGAGGATTGAAATATCCCACACCAAAAGAAACAAAACAGGATTAAAATATCCCACACCAAAAGAGGACTGAAATATCCCACACCAAAATAAACAAAAGAGGATTAAAATATCCCACACCAAAAGAGGATTAAAATATCCCACACCAAAATAAACATAAGAGGATTAAAATATCCCACACCAAAAGAGGACTGAAATATCCCACACCAAAATAAACATAAGAGGATTAAAATATCCCACACCAAAAGAGGATTAAAATATCCCACACCAAAATAAACATAAGAGGATTAAAATATCCCACACTAAAAGAGGATTAAAATATCCCACACCAAAAGAGGATTAAAATATCCCACACCAAAATAAACATAAGAGGATTAAAATATCCCACACCAAAAGAGGATTGAATAAAGTCCCTTTGTTTGAAGCGTTGTTTGTCGACGTTCTTTTGTTTGGCCTTCCCGTGCTTTTCGGCGCCACTCATAACCCGGTGGATACCATGTTGAGAGCGTGCTCCTGTACTGCAATGACAGAGTACATGTCTCTCAACACAGAGATCGTGGGATCAAACCCAGCCAGCTGCATAGCTCTTTTCCTTTTTCCCATCCCTCCTTTTCTTTTCTACATTCCCCCAAAAAACTCTTACACCACTCCTAGTCTATTTTTACGCCATTTGATGAGCACACGCTCCTCTTTTTAAGCCCGATTTTATTTTGGTGACCTTCCATCTCTGCACTTTAGAATCAGAATCAGAAATTCTTTATTGATCCCAGGGGGTAATTGCAGTTATTACAGCAGCAGCTGGTTATGTAGGAGAATAAACACACTAATAATAATAATAATTTACAACAAAAAAGAAATTTGTAATATGTACACATATAGAAGTCTTATAATACAATACAAGAATAAAATGTAAAGTGACTAACCCTAACCCTAACCCTGGCTATAATACCAAGTACAGATATACTGTAAACAGCAGTAAGAGTTTAGAAGTAGGAAAGTTATTGCACATTTGAATTGTTGCACACATAATTAAATTATTGTTCTATTGTTATTACTGTACATGTGAGAGGTGTCGTACGTTAAGGGAGGAGTTATAAAGTCTGATAGCCACTGGTAGGAATGACCTTCTGTGGCGTTCTGTAGTGCATGTTGGTTGAATGAGTCTTGCACTGAATGTGCTCCTGCGTCTCATCACTGTGTGATAAAGAGGATGGGAGCCATTATCCATGATGGCCTGCAGCTTAGACAGCATCCTCCTCTTAGACACTGCCGTCAGCGAGTCCAGCTCCACAACCACAACATCACTGGCTCTGTGGATCAGTTTATGAAGTCTGTTGGCATCTGCCACTCTCAGCCTTTTGCCCCAGCATGCAAAAGCGTATAGGATGGCACTGGCAACTACAGACTCATAAAAGATCCTCAGCATAGTCCTGCAGATATTGAAGGACCTCAGACGCCTCAGAAAATAGAGACGACTTTGACCCTTCCTGTAGAGGGCGTCAGTGTTCTTAGTCCAGTCCAGTTTATTGTCAATGTGCACGCCCAGATATTTATAATCCTCCACAGTGTCCACACTGACTCCCCTGATGGAAAAAGAGGTCACCTGTGTTTTGTCCCTCCTCAGGTCCACCACCAGCTCCTTTGTCTTAGTCACGTTGAGCTGCAGATGGTTCAGCTCACACCACGCAACAAAGTCGTTCACTGTTGCCCCGTACTCATCCTCATCACCCCTGCTGATACATCCAACTAGTGCAGAGTCATCAGAGAACTTCTGAAGGTGGCAGGTCTCTGTGCAGTAGTTGAAATAAAAGTTGAAAAAAAACTTGGTTCCTCCCTCACCCGTCCTATGACAGGATAGATTGGCCAGCCAGAGGAATCAGGCAGGTTAGAATTGTTAAAGATGGGAATGGTAATGTTCTTACAAGTGAGGAGAGTGTGATGGGAAGATGAAAGGAGTACTTTGTGGAGCTAATGAATGAAGAGAATGGAAGGGAAAGAAGAGTAGAGGTCATAGAAACTGTGGATCAGGAAGTGGGAAAGATCAGTGAGAATGAAGTTCGGAAAGCTTTGAAGAGGATGAAGACAGCAAAGGCAATTGGATCTGATGACATACCAGTGGAGGTATGGAAATGTCTAGGAGAGATGGCAGTGAGGTTTTTGACTCAATTATTCAATGGCACTGTTGAGAGTGAGAAAATGCCAGAGGTATGGAGGAGGAGTGTGCTGGTGCCCATTTTTAAGAACAAGAGTTGTAACAAGAAATTAAGTTGATGAGCCACACAATGAAGATCTGGGAGAGAGTTGTGGAGGCTGGACTTGGACAAGAGGTAACTATGTGTGAGCAGCAGTATAGTTGCATGCTAAGAAAGAGCACCACAGATGCCAACTTTACATTGAGGATGCTGATGGAGAAGTACATGGAGGGTCAGAAAGAACTTCACTGGGTCTTTGTTGATTTTGAAAAAATCATATGACAGAGTACAGAGGGAGGAGCTGTGGTGTTGAAGGAGGAAATCTGGAGTAGCGGGGAAGTATGTCAGACCGGTACAGGACATGTATGAGGACAGCAGAACAGTGGTGAGATGTGCTGTAGGAAGGACAGATAGCTTTAAGGTGGAGGTGGGACTACATCAAGGATCAGTTCTGAGCCACTTGTTTGCTCTGGTGATGGACTGACTAACAGATGAGGTCAGGCAGGAATCGGAGAGGTGGAGATATGCACTTGAAAGAAGGAGAGGTGGAGATATGCACTTGAAAGAAGAGAAATGAAAGTCAGAGTGTGTGAATGGGAGAGAGACAGGTGGAACAGTAAGGCTACAAGGAGCAGAGGTCTCAAAGATGCAATACTTAGGGTCGACAGTGGAGAAAAATAGAGAGTGTGGTAAAGAGGTCAAGAAGAGACTCCGGGCAGGATGGAGTGCATGGAGAAAAGTTTCAGGAGTGATTTGTGACATAAGGGTAGCAACAAAGGTCAAAGGAAAAGTTTACCAGACAGTGGTGAAACCAGCTATGTTTGGAGACAGTGGCATTGACAAATAAGACAGAAGAAAGAACTGAAGGTGGCAACGCTGAAGATGTTGAGGTTCTCCTTGAGAGTGACAAGGATAGATAGGGTTAGGAATGAGATCAGCACAGGTTCAGCACAGGTTAAACAACTAGGAGATAAAGCTAGAGAGGCCAGACTGAGATGGTTTGGACATGTCCAGAGGAGGGACAGTGGGTATATATTGGTAGAAGGATGTTAGAAATACAGCTGCCAGGAAAAAAACTAAGAGGAGATATATTTATGCAGTTAGAGAGGACATGGAAGTAGTTGGTGTGAGGACATAGGACACAGGGGACAGAGTGTGATATATGATATGAGGTATAAAGTATACAGAACAAACTGATATACATGGGGAAAATTCTAAACAGCGCCATGGCAACCTACGTTGATCCTGATGAGAAAGCAGCCATTGTGATGTCATAATGGATTAGAATCAGTGACTGAGTGTCTGAGCGAGGAGTTTCTCAGATTCCAGTCAGACGACCAGAAGAAAACATTTCATGCGTCTTGTCTGAGCGATTATCAGTGAACTCTATCCTGAAAACTGTGAATCTGCAGGTAGTTTTGAGTTCGTACAGCAGATGATGGAGCAGCGCACTGCACGCAAAGGTTGTTCAACACGTCTAACAGTTTAACTGTGTTTTGGATAAAAAACAAGATTAATCAGAAACTTATATGATCATCTGTGCAGTTAAAAAATTTAAAAGGTTTTTAAAAATCAACTGATAATAGAGTGTATCTCCCTAGTATTATCATTACTGTAGATACTGTAGTGTATTAATGGTGGTATGAATATTATAATATGTTTATCTTATTTTGTATGAAATTGCATTTAATATCCTGTATTCAGAGAGAAAGAGAAAACGGTCAGAGGAGGGCTGTAGCCAGACTGTCCTGCAGGGCACGAACAACTGCTCTGCTAAGAAAGGACTTGTTAAAGAACCGGATATCCTGGACACTGAAGCCCCCTTGAGGAAAAAGAGGAAAGTGGCAGTGAAAGCGCCCAAAAGAGAGACTCGTAGACAGAAGACAGCCTCCAAACCTGGTTAGTCCAATGCCCAGTTCCCCAAAATCATCCACACTTCACTTTACTTCATCGTCAATGTACTATAATTATTCAAATGATTCATATTTACAGTGAGCTGGTGTGATACTAGAATCTAAATCACAAACAGTTAATCTAAAATAATATGTTTAGCTTGTTTTGTATGAAATTGCTTTTAATATTCAAATGATGGTCGTCTATTCAGAGAGAAAGAGAAAACACTCAGAGGAGGGCTGTAGTCAGACTGTCCTGCAGGGCACAAACAACTGCTCTGCTAAGAAAGGACATGTTGAAGCGCCAGATATCCTGGACACAGAAGCCCCGGCAAGAAAAAAGAGAAGAGGGGCTCAAAGACAGAAGACAGCCTCCAAGCCTGGTCAGTCCAATGCCCAGTTCACCAAAATCATCCACACTTCACTTTACTCTAAATGTCCTGTAATTATTTAAATTATTCATATTTACAGTGACCTATCTAAATCACAACCAGTAAATGACTGGTAAACTCATGCTAGGGTATCTAAAAGCAGCTGATATTCATCTGTAACTCTGTTTTTCATAGACACCTTCGCCTCACGTTACACTGTTGGAGTGAAACTGGGAGAAGGAGGCTTCGGATCTGTCTTTAAAGGACAACGGGTATCCGACGGCCTACAGGTTCTGAGCTCATTCACTCCCCAAATTCAATTTTGGGCTCATCATCTCTTCTCTTGTCCTTTCAGTTCTTCAAGTCTTATTATGTTTTTGTGTTTTTGTGCAGGTGGCCATCAAATTTGCTCAGAAATATGATGGTGGCCGATATATTCAAAGTGTAAGTGCACCTGCAACCTTAGACTGAATTAAATACTAGTAGTAAAACATAGAGATCCCAAACTGTCATGAGGTTCTCCCCATGTTCTTCACTTATAATTCCTCACCATCTATCTATCCTCCTGCAGCCCAATGAGCTTAAGGTCGTGCCTGTGGAGGTGGCTCTGCTGCAGATCATGAACCAGCAACCCATCAGCGAAGCCATCGTCCAACTGATTGAGTGGTTTGATGAGCCTGACCGCTATATCTTGATCCTGGAGCACCCTGAGCCGTGTGAGAGCTTGCACTGTGTGCTTGAGGGCTGTGGAGGTTTCCTCACTGAGGGCATCGCACAGCTTATAATGCGGCACTCAGTGGAGGCAGCAGTCCAGTGCCATGAGCGAGGTGTCCTGCACCGCGACATCAAACCAGAGAACCTGCTGATCAAGCTGGACACTTTGAAGGTCAAGCTGATTGACTTTGGTTGCGGTGATGTCATCAAGAAATTTGGATACAACGCTTTTTCAGGTAAGACCTGCAACTTAGCTGTTAATTATTAGTACAGAACCAATTGTCTGTGCTCAGCTCTGTTTATTTCTCTTCCTCTGTTCTCAGGCACAGATGAATACTGCCCTCCTGAGTTTCTTCTGAAAGGGAGGTATCATGCAGGTCCTGCAACTGTTTGGTCCCTAGGGGTACTGATGTTCAGGATGGTTTGCGGGTACCTTCCCTTCTCTGACGACGATGAAATAATTGATGGGCAACTTCACTTCAGTGATGGCCTGTCTGACGGTAAGATAAACAACATCATCCTGGTAAACAAATGGTTTATAACTTTCAAAGAAAAAAGAACAAAGAAAAAAGCTGTATTTGGAGGTGAATATTAAAAGACTGAAGAATTGTGCAGTACAGGCCTGACGTCCCTAAATGTATATACTTGGTGGTACTTTTGAAATGTAGAGAATGAAAGAGAAGATTGATTTGGGGGTAAAGCTTCTCTCTCACATCCAATCCCATTCCTTTGTACAGAGTGCCGCGATCTAATTGGCTGGTGCCTGCAGCACAACCCGACCAGGAGGCCTAACTTGCAGCAGATCCAGCAGCACGATTGGTTTGAATGCAACGTTTCAATGTAGGAGCACCCAGAGTCTTGCGAGAGCTTGCTCAGTGAACTTGAGGTCTGTGGAGGTTACGTCACTGAGCACATCGCACGACTCATAATGTGGCAGTTGATGGCGGCAGCAGTTTAGTGCCATGATCGAGGTGTCCTGCACCACAACATCAAACCAGAGGAGCTGTTGATCAAGCTGGACACCTTGGAGGTCAAGCTGATTGGCTTTGGTTGCGTTGATGTCATCAGGGAGTTTGGATAGAACGTTTTTGAAGGTAAGACCTGCAACTTAGCTGTTAAATGTTAGTACAGTAATGAATGTCTGTGTGAATACTGCCCTCCTGAGTTTCTTCTGGAAGGGAGGTATAATGGAGGTCCTGCAACTGTTTGGTTCCAAGGGGTACTGATGTTGGGGATGATGACCCAAGTGGTGGGTAACTGCGCTTCAGAGATTTGGTGGTGAAGCATCTCTCTTAATCCTATCTCTCTGTACAGAATGCCGAAATCTAACTGGCTGGTGACTGCAGCACAACCCAACCAGGAGGCCTAATTTGCAGCAGACACAGCAGCACGATTGGTTTCAGTGCATCGTGTCAACAGAGGATCATGTTAGCCAGCTAACAAAACCAACAGAAGAAGCAGCAAAGCTCAGTTATCTTGTGTTTGTCTTGTGCAAACAAACAAGATATTGTAATAAATGTACATACTGTAAATATAAAAAGCAGATCAGAAAAGCTTCTCTGTCTAATGCATGTGTTTATGTTTATCTTACATGTTATAACAATTAAAGGAGAATTCCAGCTACTTTTCAACAACTCTGCAAAATTCAGGTGTTAAGATCTAAAAGTCATTTATAGTTGTTTGATGTGAAATGGCTCGTTCTACAGAAGCTGACCGACTCACAGTGGTGTCAATGGGAACCAGATGTCTGAAGAGCTTAATGCCTTTAAAAGCTTCCTCTTAGAAAGTTTTTACAAGATATGGTTCTGATTACATTGTCTGATTATTGTGACAGTGAGTGTGATTACACAAACATAAAAAATCTGGACATATTTTATCCAACTGAGTAATCAGATAATGGGAAAAATCATGAGTCAGTCAGTAATCAGATTTCCGGCAGTACATTTGCAGAATAAGAGGTAAATATAACAAAAAACTTAAACGTCATGCCAACGTTGGAGAAACATGATTTATTGATTACTGTATCAGATTTCTTAATCAGATTTTTTAGACTTTGGCAGATTCACCACTTTATCATTTTCAACATCATATAAAACCCCCGAAGACACATGTTGGTTGATTGGCAGCTTGGGGTGTGGGGGAACGTGTCCTACCCAATATCAAAAACAGGTAGATTTGTCCCATCCAAAAATTAAACACAGAAAAAGCAGAAACTGTTTAAAAACACTTTATTTTAAAAGCGCGTTTTGTCAGCCTTCACAATTCATGCACTGTGTTTGTTGTTAGTAACAGACTATGGTTGTTAGGTGGTCTTTAACTTAGTTAAGGCTTGTGTTGAGATGCCTGTTCAGAAATATCCTGCTGTCTACAGATTCACTGACCGGAGCTCTCGCCTCGTTGCAGCATCGGGTAGCTCAGCCAGCTTTAAACGCGAGGTCAGTGATGAGAGCAATGAATATCAAAATATACTGCAATAAAAACAGCTTTAGTATAATGTGTTGTTATGGTAACAGACTAGGAGGGTTTGGGTTAGATAACGTTTATATTAACTTCAGTCAGAAACACTCTGAAACGTAAAGTTACATTACTCTCTGACCACGTCCCAAACTGCAGACCAGGGGCGTAGCTAGCCCTAGTTTAGATTTAGATTTAGTTTAGCTGAGTCCCAGCATCCCTAAAGATTATAGTAAAAAAAAACTTTTTTTTCTTTTAATGTTAATTTAATTCTATGTTAAAACTATAGAGAGTATACGGTTAAACCAATTATTTTAACAACGAAAAGACAGCTGCCCCCCCAGCCTTGCAAAATGGTATGATCCAGCTTCTCATTTTGCATCGCGCGCACACACGGTGTCAGTGTTTATCTGACTGGTGTTGTGAGTCTAGTAAGTTTTGTAAAGGAGTACTTTTGTACTTTATCACTCAGAACCAACACATTGCAGTCATTATCAGCAGTCCATATTTCTGATCACTCTTTATTCTGTTATTGTTAGCTAGGAGTGACTCTCTGAGGGTTTATTTTAGTTTAGCAGGCTAATGCTGCAGGTGGTCTGTTAACTGTTTATAAAGGAGTGAGAGAAGCTGTAGCTGCTGTGCTGTTGGTTAGTCTGTGTGTTATTAAAGCTAAGGTGTTAGAGTAGTGCTGTCTGTATGTGTATTAGCTAATTAATGATACAGAATGATAAGATATGAAGAGATGATGCTATAATGTAACTGTGTGTGTGTGTGTGTGTGTGTGTGTGTGTGTGGGGTCAGTAGGTCACCTATAGATATTCAATTCTTATATTCGAGTAAGGCCAACATGATCATGATCATATGCTCAGTATCTGTTGATAATGGCAATAATATTGATAACTGATTATTAGAATTGGTGTATTTGATCTAAATTATTCGAATTATTCTGTCATGACACAAGTCTCAGACCCTGAATTTCTCTCATTCTCATCTGGTCACGCTAGACCACAGAAGCTGAATATTCAGTGATTAAAATGTGGTCAGAACATGCTATTTTAAAATGAACAATGCCTCCAAGACTTTATTATGACCTTAAAAATAGCAGTTAGATCCACTTCAGTGGAGAGTCCCCATGCTGACACATTTGTTAACGTCCCTCCTGAGTACTCTGATTTATCAGAGGAGTTTAGTAAGAATAACGCCACCAAACTACCTCCTCACCGTGCCTGCGATTGCGCAACAGACTTAGTTGAAAACTAATCCTGCCTAAATCCCTAGTTTACCTCTTGACTCAGGAGGAAGAACGCGTTATGGATACTTATATACAAGAAGCCCTAGATCAAGATTTCATTCAACCTTACATGTCACCTGTAGCTTCAGGGTTCTTTTTTGTTAAGAAGAATGTTAAGAAGATGGTGGTTTGTGCCCATGTATAGATTATAGAGGTCTCAATCAAATCACCAAGACCTATCCTTACCCTCTTCCTCTCATTCCTGTCACCCTAGAACAGTTAAAAGGAGCCAAATATTTCAGGAAATTAGATGTGAGGAGTGTCTACAAATAGAATTAAACAGGGGGATGAGAGGAAAACAGCATTTTTTGACTACTAGGGGACACTATGAGTACTTGGTAATGGGTTTTGGGTTATATCATTAGCGCTAACGTGGTAGTCATGGACAACAACAAAGTAAAGCAGTAGTGAGTTGGCTTACTCCTTCGTCTGTAAAGGAATTACAAAGATTTCTAGGCTTTGCTAATTTCTATCGCCGGTTCATCAGGAATTTTAGCAGTATTGCTTCCCCTATGACTACATTACTGAAGGGCAATCCTAGGAGATTGACCTGGAATATGCAAGCGGTAGAGGCTTTTGTAAAATTGAAAAATTCCTTCACTACTGCTCCTATTTTGAAGCACCCTGATCCCTCTGAGCCTTTCGTAGTGGAAGTAGATGCTTCGGAGACAGGGATTGGGGGCGTGCTTTCTCTACGGTCAGGCAAACCATCGAGGGGAGTAAGAAACTCCAGCCTAAGTACATTGCTCCTTTTAAAGCGTTGAAGAGAATTAATGAAGACACTTATAAACTTGATTTATCTTCCCCTTTTCGTGTTTCACGTTCATTTCATGTTTCTTTATTAAAACCTGTTGTTTCAGGTCCTTTAGAGGAGGTCATGGCAAACAGCACTCCGGCTTCACCAGGGGAGGTGGACGGAACACCCATTTATGCTGTCCGTAGGCTGCTGGATTCCCGGAGACGTCGAGGAGAGCTCCAGTATCTGGTGGACTGGGAGGGTTATGGCCCTGAGGAGCAGTGTTGGGTCTCAGTTCAAGACATCCTAGACCCTGGCCTTATTGCTGATTTTCATAGTCAGCATCCCACTAAACCAGCTCCTCATCCAAGGGGGGGTCGCCCTAAGAAAACCCTGTCCAGCTCAATCCCTGCCCGTCCTAATGTCCAGCGCCGTGGCAGCTTTGTGTCCGTTCCTGTCCAGGCCTGTGGTCAGGGATGTGGTAGTCGTCCTGGTCGGTCTCTTTGAGACCTACCTGGACTCTTTGGGAGGGGGTACTGTCATGCATCCCTTAGGCTCAGAGGCCTTTAGGGACTCCACTTCCCAGAATGCCCAGGGAAATCACATGCTTTCCAACTCACCTTTCTGCTCAAAACACCGTTCTCGGTCACCTGAATACTAAATAGCTGCACCTGTTGGAGAGAGATCTGTTTGATATAAAGACTGGGGTTTTGTTTCTCTTTGAACAACTGAGCGGTTCATATAATTATTGTTATTGCTTTTTCCGGTTTTCAACTCTGTTTTCCGTCTGGACTTGCTTTGCTCTTGTATTGCCCTCTGGACTTTGTTTGCCTGTGTCTTTCGTATTTACTGGATCTTGACTTTCGCTTGTTTTTGACTACATGTGTGGATCTCGATTTGGAAATTAAAGCCTCACTTTTTATCTACAAGCGTCTGCGTCATTCTGGTTCGTCACATATGTAATGTTCCAGAGTGTGCTGTTTGGAACACAGCCTTACTGTTTAACAAATGTTAGTCTTGTCTAGTCAGGAAACCTCAACATACATTGTTTTGTCATTTCATTTCAGCTTCATGCAACCAAAGAAAATAATTGTTTTAGTTATATGTGTATTTAATCCAGACACTGCATGTATAATTTAAGTTTTCTGACAGCAGTACCATGTAATGTGGAGTATCTTGTTTAGTTTGTAAAGTGAGCTTTAATTTGATTTATCTAATAATAAACAGAAGTACAGGTAACGTTGTATTCTGTTTATTTATTTGTAATTTACTGTAATTCCACAAATGTTGTTCTACGTCACTTTACATACAGTGATTTACTACCTTATCTACAGTGAAATCAGCTTATAGGTCATATTTAGGGGATAGGGTGGGCTTTGATTCATAGTAGCAAATGGTCCCCCCAATGTCAAACCCGCTCCTACACCCTTGGTGACAGTGCAAAGTAAATATGAGTCAGGAAATGTTTCTCCAATGAACTATTTAACATCAAAACATTCTGAATGATTTTGTTTACATGTCTGTGGTTGGTTTGTGTAGAAATCTTAAAGAATCAATTACTGAACAGCACAGTGTTCATTCCACCACATCCTTCAGAACAGAACCATCAGAAAATAAACACTGAAGCTTTGCAGAACAGTTCTCCATTTTGTTCTTATAATTGTTATTACTATAAAAAATTATTTTCTGAAACGTTTGACAATTTGCAATAATATATAACAATTTTCCTGATAGAAAAAAATAATAATCCGGTGACGGAAAAGCTGGTGGTACACTGGCGGTTTCCTGAACGTAAAACAAAAAGTTACTTTTCATTACTGCTTTTACAGTTTCAGTGCAATTTACTTCTTTTTCTTCATTTCTTTCTTTCATTGTCCATAAATATGTTTAGAAAATAATTTTAATCCAGCACAGTATCAATATGTCCCACTGACAGCAATTCCTGACTTCCCGATGACGTTACACCCACATTCCCGGTAAGCAAACCAGATAAGTTTGACGAAGCTCTTAATCAGTGTTGAGGTTTTCTTCTTCAGTGCTCTATTTATTTTTTTAACTCTTCTCCCAGTTCTGACAAATCTTGGATCTCCTTGCCCTGGATTGAGCTACTGCTACTGCTGTTTGGCCAACTTATGAACTCGGTACTCGGGAAGCATTTTCTTCAGGACTTTAAGGAGTCATCAGGGGAATTACTGGTTAAGTTACGTCGGGGGAATCACACACTGGCTGCCATCAGTGCATTGAACGAACTTGCTAGGTTAATTGTTTTCCGCAGTGGTCTCATCCAGGACATTCGAAAGAAGCTGGCTTGCCGTGATGAGGGTCTATCACAGGAGGATCTAATTTCTCTTGCCATCTCGCCTACGTCAACCACACTACAGAGAAGCCCAGGCAAGTCGATATGTTGCGTCCGTCCCCTTACGAGAGTAATCGCCCATTTCACAGTGGCCTGTACTGTACTGTGGAGACTGGACATGTTATTCGGAACTGTCAAATCTGTCCACAAAGACCCCAGCTACACAAAAACGTTTAGATTTCATTGCACAAATCAACAGAGTGAGTAACTACACGGTTTATATGGTCACGAGATCTTTGCTCATACCCGTCACCCTCCAATATCAAGTATTCTCTGCTATATTTCCTGCCTTGATTGATTCTGAAGCTGAGGGAAACTTTATTTAATCACGTGTGGCCAAACAGTTTCAAATACCTACCGTTCCACTTAAGAAGTTCATCACTGCACCTATACTACAGCACCCAGATCCCACTTGACCTTTCGCTGAGGAGGTGGATGCCTCCAATGTGCTGTTCTTTCGCAACACAGTGGTGAACCTCCAAAACTGAAACAAATTGCTTATTTTTCACACAAATTTTCCCCTGTAGAATGAAGTTATGGTATTGGTGACAAAGAACTCCTAGCAGTTAAGCTACCTTTAGATATTCCATCTAATCTCATCCATTAGATGGGATATTGATGTTGAGATTAAGCAGGTAAATTCGGTATTGGTGGGAGAGTATGAGTTCCGATGTGACCCACCAGCGTATTGAGAACGTTTTAAAACGGCATAAAAGCCAGTTTAAGCTAGAGATCGAGTATGGGTATCTACCAGACTTCAGACTTTCTAAGGGGAGGAAAAAAACTAACTAATATTTGTCCTTCCTCGTCCCTCCCTGACTCTTTTGGGGGGTTGGAGGTGGGTGTATTTTCACGCGGTGGGTGTATTTTCAATGATTCCTTCCAGCACTTCTAATCATCCTGACTCCAATTCCCAGAATGCACTTCCTGATGTCACACACACACGTTCACAATCACACCTCTCTCTTACGCTCTGCTTCCCCAGAATACTCATTACACACACCTGCATATCATTAGACACACACTATATAAACCTCACACACACATACTTTGCGAAGTCTTGCCAAACCCAGTTTACAATCTTTCCTTGCCTTGAATCCACTGACCTCCTCCCTCAGACCACCCAGATTATTGTCCTGTGTATTAAACTAGCGACTGAAGTAACAGACACATCAAGCTGTTTGTGTGGTGTAACTGAGATAGGAGTGTCAGTGTCGGGGACTGATGACGTGACAGGTAGCGCGAGAGGGTCGCAGAATGAGAGAGTTAATAAAAGAGACACGCTAAAAGAACAGTTGGACTCACGCGAGTGTTTTTAAAAGACACGACATGGTGTCAGAAGTCCTGTAGTTAGTGTGTAGAGAAGCAGCCCGTTGCGAGGATCGTGTACGCCCGCGGAGGAGAGAAAGACGAGATGAGCCACGGAGGAGACACTAGCGGTGGGAGCCAGCAGCCGGCGGCAGCACCTGTACAGAGAGTCGCTGCGGGGGCAGGGCCAGGGCCATGCGCTACGTTTAATATCCAGCCACCGGAGTCCTTCGACTTTTCAAAGCCGCAGGAGTGGGACAAATGGATCCGGAGGTTCGAAAGATTTCGCCTGGCAAGTAACCTGAATGCAAGCTCAGAAGAAAATCAAGTTAACACCTTGATATACTGCATGGGAGACGAGGCGGAAGACATTTTGCGTGGGCTAACTTTAACGGATGCGGAAAGGAGTACTTACAAGGAGGTACGTGTTGGCTTCCAGCGTTTTTTCGTGGTTAAGAAAAGCGTATTCTACGAGCGTGCTAAGTTCAACATGCGTAAACAGAGAGAAGGAGAGTCTGTGGATTCGTTTGTCACTGCTTTATATGCCCTAGCTGAACATTGCAACTATGGGGTGCTGCACGATGAGCTAATCAGAGACAGACTCGTAGTCGGACAAAGGGCTGTCCGAACGCAGAACTCACCTTAGAAAAAGCTGTCAGGCTGGCACGTCAGAGCGAGGAGGTGAAAAAGCAGCAAGTTTCTCTGCGAGGTGACATCAGAGCACAGGCAAGTGATGTTAAGTCTGTGGACAGAGTCAGAATGCTGAAAAATAGTAAGCCTGCTATGAACAAACCTCAGCATGTTAACAAGTCACACAGTGCTCAGGGTAGCAAAGGAAAGTCTTTACAGCAGCAGTGTCATAAATGTGGCAGTTCTTTTGCACATTCGAAACGTGATTGTCCTGCCAATGAAGCTAAGTGTCATACATGTGGCAGGAAGGGACACTATAGTCGTGTGTGCAGGGCACCAAAAGTGGTGCATGAAGTAAAAGGAGAGGAGGAGGATGCTATCTTCCTCGGCAGCATAACGATCCATGGATGGTCAGCATCGAACTCCGTGACAGTAGCGTGATGTTTAAGATCGACACTGGTGCTGACGTCACAGTCTTACCCCAGGGCGTGTTTCAGAAAGTATATAAGGAAAATCCACCCATGCTCCACAAAGCAACAAAGCTACTACTGGGACCAGGGAGAAGTCCACTGGATGTTGTGGGCGTCACCAGGTTGCTGCTGAGGAGAGGTGAGAAAGAGGTGATGGAAGACACATATGTAGTTCGTCATCTGCACACTGCCTTGCTGGGAAGATCTGTGAGCTATAGGCTGGGGCTTGTTACACGACTGGACAGTGTCACAGTGGAGACGTTAAAGCAAACCTACCCAAAACTATGCAGCGGACTTGGCGAAGTACGCCATCCATACGCCATAAAGTTGAAACCTGGAGCTCAACCGTTCTCACTAAAAACACCAAGGAGGATCCCATTGCCACTGATGGACAAAGTAAAGCGAGAATTGTCTCGTATGGAGAGCCTCGGGGTGATATGCAGAGTTGAAGAGCCGACAGACTGGTGCGCTGGCATCGTGGTGGTGCCCAAGAAAACTGGTGCTGTGCGTATATGTGTTGACCTCACTAAACTGAACGAGTCAGTGTGTCATGAGAAATTCATCCTGCCGTCAGTGGAGGAAACACTGGGGATGCTGGCTGGAGCCAGAATTTTTAGTAAGCTGGACGCTAATATGGGGTTTTGGCAAATTCCTCTAACAAGAGAATCAGCAAAACTGACAACGTTTATTACACCCTTTGGATGCTATTTTTTCAAGAGGCTACCTTTTGGCATAGCTTCAGCCCCTGAACATTTTCAGAATAGAATGGTAACTGAGGTCACAGAGGGACTTGAGGGGGTAGTTTGCCATATGGACGACGTGCTGGTGTGGGGTCGTACACAAGAGGAGCATGATGCTCGCCTGCATGCTGTGCTGGAGAAAATTCAGAAGGCAGGCATCACCTTAAACATTGACAAATGTGACCTGTCAAAGTCAAAGGTGAGCTTCCTAGGTCATGTGGTCTCTGCCAGTGGCATCAGCCCAAACACAAGCAAGATAGAGGCTGTGAAAAGGATGCAGGAGCCAACGACAGTGAGTGAAGTAAGATCTTTTCTCGGAATGGTAAACCAACTGGGCAAGTTTATCCCGCAGTTGGCAGAGAGAGACAAACCCCTGCGCGATCTCCTGTCAAAACAAGTGCTGGGCATGGGGCGTCGACCAAGCAAAAGCCTTTCAAGATCTGAAGGATGCGCTGACGTCACCGCCTGTGCTAGCCATGTATGATCAGAATAGAGAGTGCAAAGTCTCAGCAGATGCATCATCGTATGGATTGGTAGGAGTGCTGCTCCAAAAGTGGGACGAAGAGTGGAGGCCGATAGCCTACATGTCACGGTCTCTCACACCAACAGAGCAGAGATACGCGCAAATAGAGAAGGAGGCATTGGGACTGACCTGGGCCTGTGAAAGGTTTCGAAACTTCTTGATTGGGAAACATTTCCAGCTGGAGACGGATCATAAGCCTCTCCTGAGTCTCCTGGTGTCGCAACCACTGGATGCTCTACCTCCTCGGATCCAACGTTTCAGAATGCGTCTGATGCGCTATTCTTACATATCTCACGTGTCAGGGAAGTGTCTATGGACAGCGGATACGCTGTCAAGAGCGCCAGTGGAGAGAGGAGAAACACCAGCTGACAAAGAGCTGTTTGAAGACACTAACATTTAAATAGACATGGTAATGGAGAATCTACCTGCGAGCACTGCCTATCTGGAGGAGTTGAGAGATCAGCTGCAGAAGGACAGTGTGTGCGCACGTGTGATGCAGTTTTGTGCAGAAGGCTGGCCAGCACATGGCACCAACGAACCTGCACTCAAACTATACTGGAGCGAGCGAGCCCTTCTCACAGTCCAGGATGGTCTTTTGCTAAAAGGCCAAAGACTTGTCATACCCTCAGCAATGAGAAATGATGTTCTCATTAAGTTGCACGGAGGACATCAAGGTGTGGTCAAGTGCAGAGAGCGGGCACGACAGTCTGTATGGTGGCCAGGGTTGAGCCAGCAGCTGAATGAGTTGGTTCTTAACTGCCGAGCCTGTTGCCAGGAGAGACAGAATCACAGGGAGCCGCTGATATCAACGCCATACCCAAGCCAACCATGGCAGAAGTGTGGAGCGGATTTGTTCACACTAAAGAATAAAACCTACCTGCTAGTGGTGGATTATTCGTCAAGGTATGTGGAGATTGCTTTGCTAGGTCTATCGATGTGATTCTTCGCCTGAAATCCATTTTTGCACGTCACGGGATCTGTGAGACTCTAGTCACTGATAACGGACCACAGTTCTCTGGAGCTGCTTTCGCTGAGTTTGCAGCATCATATGGATTTCGTCATGTGACCAGCAGTCCAAGATACCCCCAGGGCAATGCTGAAGCCGAACGTGCGGTACAGACAGTGAAGGCGCTCTTGAAGAAGTCTGATGATCCCTACCTTGCTCTGCTTGCATATAGGGCTAACCCACTACAAAATGGGTACAGTGCGGCCCAGCTTCTCATGGGAAGAAGGCTCCGTACCACTGTGCCTACTCTTCCTGTGCTGCTAGTTCCTGCTCTTCCGGATAGAGATGCAGTAATGCTGAAGGAAAGGAAGAGGAAGATGAAAGATGCCCAACGCTATAATCTGCGACACCGCACACAGAATCTTGCCAGACTTACCCCTGGGCAAGACATGTGGGTCACAGATCAGAGAGCGGCTGGAGCTGTCATTGGAGGCCATGCCACACCCCGCTCATACCTGGTGGAGGGACCCCACCGGATCCTCAGGCGAAACCGTCGTCATCTCATCGCCATGCAGCCTTCGGATGGAGATGGAGGTGATGGAGCAACTGAGAATAACTGGGGAGGTGTTCCAGAACAACCTTCAACTGAAGGTCCTGCAGCAGCACCACCACAGCAGAACGTTTTGGATATATATATATATATATATATATATATATATATTTATTTTAGTTAAAAACTTTTGTAAACTTTTGATTACCAGCCAAGTGTTTCAGTTTATGAATTGTAATATCAGCTTAATGTTCTTTAGCAGGTGCAGCAGGCAGCATCTTCTAATCAAGAGAATGGTTCGAATGGCGGAGGGCTGGCCACTGTACAAGTCAACCCCTGCTGTGTTTCAGAAATTCCTCGTCCAGCAATCCTACACCTCCACGACATGAGTATGTTGTGTATACTGACAGTGAGCTGGAACATATTAGAAAGCAGTATTTTGAAATGCAGCGTGTTGGCCAAGAAGGTGGATGCACTCTTTCAAAAGAACTTCACTGCCGATTAGTGAGGAACACGGTGACCAACATGGTGTCCATCATCAGAGCAACTACTACTGAATTTATGTATCCATCCAAAAATGATGTCCAGGCTATGGCAAAGCAGCTTGTGGAGTATTATCCAATGCTTCGTGATAACTCTGTGAACTGCAGGCTCACTTGTGTAAGTGTTTGTTCAGTTTGTGAACCAACCTTTTATTAATGTCACAAAAGCCAGTTTTAAGTTTCACTGATTAAAAACACAGTACACCATCAATGATTGCTCATAAAAACTGAACCTCTATGTATATAATTATAATATATAGTATAAATGTTTGCATACTTTCCAGCTGGTAAAATATTTAATATATTAATTTAGTGCTGGGCAGTACTGTAAACATGTTATTTAATGTCATTTAATTCTGTTTTCATGAAATCTACAACATGCTGGCTAAACTATTTATTAACTGTAGAGTTTTTTTTAACACAATTTGCTCTAGTTAGGATCTAGAATACATGGTAAACAAAAATTACTCCATAGTAAAACAAAATGTACAGTCTAAATATTTAGTTGTAAATTATGAAATTAAATGAGTGGATTACTTTAATACCTTTCATATACAGGAATTGCTTTTTAAGCAATTACTGAAATAACTCCACAACATAAAGACACCAAAAAAGCGTCAGGGACCTACACCACAAAGACAGAGGACACAAGGACGGCTGAATTTGGAGTGTTCCGATGGTGATTCAAGCACAAAAGTCTCAGAGTCACTAGGAAGCACGGCATCAACTGTAATCTTAGACAAAACAAGAAGCAGTGCATCATCTTTGGATGGCATGAACTCACCTGCTGGTAAGTGTGATTTATTGTGATTTTTTTTATTATAGATTTTTTTTGAAAAAAACTAACTCCTTTTGTTCTTAAACAGAAATTGCTGACCAGAGAGGAGAAGCTGCTGAAGATCTGGGAGTCCATTCTGGAACTGAAAGTCAGCAAAGTCAAGCAAGACATTAGCATACCCTGCAAGAGATGTATAAAAGGCCGAAACCTAAACCAGCTGCTTGACCTCGAGTTTGATGCTCGTAGAGTCTTCATCAACTCTGAAACCTTGAGAGACCAGGACAGGCCAGTTAACACACTGCAATCATACCCCTGTTTCAGAGAAGTAGATCATGTAAGCAAATGTATTTATTTCTTGTATGCCCCTAACTAGAACTTGAACATTGTGTTAAATCTTTTTGTGTGTGTTTGTGTGTTCTTGTTAATTTGCACCAGGTTATGGACGAACTTCGCCGTATTCTTGACAGATCTAACCCTGACTTTATTTCTGACCCGAAGACCCACTTGGAGAGCTTTTATGGCAAAGCTTAGTTCTATGGGGTTTTTAAAAAGGTTCTGGGACAACCAACAACACAGAACAAAGGTTAGAAATCTTTCAGGATTTTTTTAAACAGCTGCTTATACACTTAAGCTGGGTGCTGGATGAGCTTGATGTTTAAAACAAAATGTGTAAACATTCATTTTTAAATTCGTTAATACAGACTACACACTAGGTGCAGGTACCCCAGTTGATCCAACTTTTTGTGGAAAATATTATAAATTATTATTTAAACATAAGTAATGGTAATTAAATGGTCAACACAAAAAATATATTTAATAATTAATCTACTTATGTGTGTAACAGTGACACGCTCTGTAGCCATGATGAAGACTCTGCCTGAGATGTTCCCTTCACCTGTGGTCCTACCCAAGAAGTTGGGACATGCAAGTGAGCCGATGGTGCATGTTCTTGAGGTAAGAAATGTATAAGAAATGCCTTGTATGTGAAATTTATCTAAGACAAAATTAGGAGATAGGGAATGCCTTTTGGAAAACCTTTGTTTGTGGTCTGCAAGTGATATATAATACAACTTGTCTTGCATGAGTAGTGAATTGAACAAGGTTGTGTGGTCTATCCTGTGTAATGGTGAATTCACCATTCCATTTAAATTTTTATTTTCATCATCAGGTTCTAGATTTCTCTGAATGTAGTTTGATTGCAATTTGTATTCTAAACTTCATAATCATTAGAAACCAAATTTAGATTCAAACTTTGATTTAAATGAATGTTTCAGACAGCATTATTCCATACTCTGTATTCAGAGAAGACCAGTCTTCAGTCCAGTTCTGATCGTTTGTAATAACATATGCATGCTGGCCATTGGATCTACACCTGTGACAACATTTTTCAAAAGAAAACATCGACACAGGTGTGCTCTATCTTTTAGCAAACTACTACGCATTTCATCTGACCTATCCAAAGTGCATCGCAACACTCTGTCCATACTTCAGACAGAAGTTCTGCAGGATACCATTCATGATTGGGATGCAACTTCATCCTACAAAAAATTTTTTGTCAGAGTGGAAAAAGTTCATTGGGGAGTAGAGAAAGTATCCTGTGGCCATATTTGTTATACCCCTACTGATAATGTGATTTGATTTATATTATTGACATCATTATTTGGTGTAGTCAAACAACTCAGATAAAAAATGTAATTGGGTTTATCCATATTTTTGCTATTAAACAGAAATAGTGGTGGTATGTGGTGCATGACATAACTTTGGTTGAGGAAAAATCAGTTCTGATAGTTTAAAATGTTTGATGTGTAAATAATAGAGCTGGTTGTTTGCTAAGTTTGGTGTTTAAATAACAGAGCTGCGTTAGGTATCTTGGTTCATAAAAATGCTCGTTCTCAGAGGAGTTTAATTGTTAAAAATAAAACACCATAACAAATTCAGGAACATGGTGTTCTTTTGTTTATCTAAGCCAAAAGAGAAATGTATCGTTTGTTGTTAGTGTTAAAAGTGTTAAAATGAGGTTGGGTTACCACCACCATACATACTGCACACTTCTCTTTTGTTAAATTCTATGTAGCCTCATTGGAACTATTTTTGTAAGAACATATATTTCATGTCTCTGGAATTAATAAAAAAAAAAAAAAAAAAAAAAAGATTGACCATACTGCATGTGGTTGTTTTACTGTCCTTTATATAGAGTACATCATTATTGCATAAGTCTTATTATAAGAATTACAGTCTTAAATTAGAAAACTATAAATTATTAAAGGATTCTAATTTTAAGCATTTTTTTGACCGAATGAAATTTTAAGAAAAATCTCAAAACAAGATTAATTTTATAGACATTTTAAAGATTATTTTTATGATTTTTGTAGGATTACAAGATAATTTATGCTACAAGATTTTTTTTTCTTGTTTTAAGAATTCTTAACAAGCTAACTTTTCTCACTATACTGGCAGAAAAATTAGCTTGATTCAAGAATTTTTTGCAGTGTGTGTCTTTTCCAGAGGGCAAAATATTGACTGACAGCCCAGATCTTATTTTTTAAAACAGTGATCAGAATCAGAAATACTTTATTGATCCCAGGGGGAAATTACAGTTATTACAGTAGCAGCTTATGTAGAAGAATAAACACTCTAATAATAATTTACAACAAAAAAGAAATTTGCAATATGTACACAAATATAAAGTCTTAAATATATATTTATTTATATAATATATAATACATATGGACTAACCAGGCTTGGAGGCTGTCTTCTGTGTTTGAGTCTCTCTTTTGGGCGCTTTCACTGCAGCTTTCCTCTTTTTCCTCAAGGGGGCTTCAGTGTCCAGGATAACTGGCGCTTCAACAGGTCTTTCTTAGCAGAGCAGTTGTTCTTCTGCCCTGCAGGACAGTCTGACTACAGCCCTCCTCTGAACGTTTTCTCTTTCTCTCTGAATACAGGATATTAAATGCAATTTCATACAAAATAAGATAAACGTATTATAATATTCATACCACCATTAATACACTACAGTATCTACAGTAATGATAATACTAGGAAGATACATTCTATTAACAGTTGATTTTAAAAACCTTTTAACTTTTTTAACTGCACAGATGATCATTTAAGTTTCTGATTAATCTTGTTTTTTATCCAAAACACAGTTTAAACTGTTAGACGTGTTGAACAACCTTTGCGTGCAGTGCGCTGCTCCATCATCTGCTGTACGAACTCAAAACTACCTGCAGATACACAGTTTTCAGGATAGAGTTCACTGATAATCTCTCAGACAAGACGTATGAAACGTTATCTTCTGGTCGTCTGACTGGAATCTGAGAAACTCCTCACTCAGACACTCAGTCACTGATTCTAATCCATTATGACATCATAATGACTGCTCTCAAGTTAGGATCAATGTAGGTTGCCATGATGCTGTTTAGAATTTTCCCCATGTATATCAGTTCTTTCAGATTTTATACCCTAAACCCTAAACAGACTGAACTCTGACTCTGTAATCTCACTTTTGCTTTGCTCAGTATAGCAAACCACATACTGTATACCTCTTACTGCATCAGTACATACTGTATACCAGGGTGTCACCAAAGATTCATAGATATGGGGGATAAGCCTGTATTGGGGGTCTCAGGGAATGGCCCCCGTAGAACATGTTATCTTTCCGGCTCCAGAATTTTTACAAGTGTATCAAAAATGGTTATTTATTCAACTTGACAGACAGTAGATGTTTCTGTTTATAGTTTGCATCAAGCACAGAGCTAATATGAATATGAAATCCATCCACTTACAATACACACAGATCAATCAAAGATACTGAAGTCCAGCAGTGCTCTGTCCCTCTCTCTAAGATAAGCTGTGGCTCATCAACACACTGCTCATAACAATTATAGAAACGTTTAAATCACTCATCAGATCTCGATGAACCAAAATCACAAGATGAAAATCTTTAATGATAACTGTGTAAGAACAACATGACAAAACAGTCACTGGAAATCATATACACACTGAGGAGCAGATTCAAAATTGGCACATGCCATTTGCACCCAGGTATATCCAGCAGTGTGTGCTAATTGCACCCGGGTATCTGCAGCAGTGTGTGCTAATTGCACCCGGGTATCTGCAGCAGTGTGTGCTAATTGCACCCGGGTACCTGCAGCAGTGGTGTGCTATTTGCACCCGGGTATCTGCAGCAGTGTGTGCTATTAGCACCCGGGTATATCCAGCAGTGTGTGCTATTTGCACCCGGGTGTATATAGCAGTGTATGCTATTTGCACCCAGCTATACATAGCAGTGTGTGCTATTTGCACCTTGGTGTACATAGCAGTGTGTGCTGTTGGCACCCGGGTGTACATAGCAGTGTGTGCTATTTGCACCCAAGTATATGCAGCAGTGTGTAGGCTTATGTATGTGCGAAACGGGCATAGGTGTGGACAAGGATTTAGCAAGACAGATCACATTAAGAGAGAACACTCTGTGTAATATAACTTTGCTTGTAGCCATGTAAGGTTGATAACTGTTGTGTGACCAGGGTGGAGCTAGAGGTATAAGGGCTTTCAGGGAATGATTAGTTTAACTAGAATTTATCTGAAAATGGCTGATTTGAAATTATTTGGACATGGTTAAGCCAACTAATACATATAAAACCATAATGTAGAGCTTTATTATTATTAATTATGTGTATTGTTGTTGGTTGTCTGCTTAATGTCTGCATTAAGCTGATGATAATTCCAGAACATCATTTTTAACTCTTTATGCAGTACACAATTACTGTTCTTCATTTTACATTATTGTCAAGATTTCTTACACGCAGAATCAATGTTTGCTTTTACATGACCCAATTTTTATTTTGAAAGGATAAACAAAAACTAGTTTACATTAACCTTAAAATGAATAACTGACAATACTGCTTGCTTCTATCATTTAAACAGACAATTTCTTCAGAAGACAGTGAAGACGGAGGCAGTGAGACAATAGTAACACAAATTTTAAAGTAACATGGCTAAAGCAAATGTAACTGTTAATAAATTGATGAAACCAACTGATCCACATAAACTGTGAAGGATGCACATAACTAGGAAAAACTGTCAACAGTAAAACAAATTTTAATTACACTGTTGTCTTTTGAATCTTTGTACAGACTTGTCTGGAAGACAGTGCAGGAGAGTGTCACACAGGCAAAATGGTAACGCAAATATGATAAAAGGGAAGTTTTTTGACACAAATATGGTCTCTTGTATGCAAAGCTTTAAAATGCTATTTGTGCTAACTATTCATTGACTGATTTTCTAGAAAAAAATATACATTTTGCATCATATAATATTCAAGCAGTAATTCATTTAGAAAGGATTGAACTTACAACGACTACAATTTGGTTTAAATAGGCAAATAAGATAACTGACATTCAGACAATCAAGCAGTGGATGAAAAAAACACAGAAGGATGTTCCACTCCAGCATCCTTTGACCACGCTTCCTGTCAATGATCCCAGAAGAAGCTGAAGCTGCGTTACACCTGCTCAGTTCTGCAGAGAACAATATTGAATCTGAGGTAAAGGAATAGATCATAATTCCCTTTGCCTTTGTGTGCAAAGACAAAAGAGACATGGAAATTCTCCTGCAAGAAATTGTTGACCAGAGAAAGCTACATATATTCTGTGTCATCGAAATGCTTAAAATATAATGTATATTTTAAAGCAAATGTAAAGGTAAGAAATGTTTAAAGTTCCACTTTACTGTTAACTTTTACAAGTTTTATTTTTTTATAATTGAGTTTTAATTAATACAATTTGTAAATAAATAATTACAAAGTATTACAATGTGCAGCAGTTTTTTAGTCTACATACTATCGGTTCTTTTAGATTTTTTAATTAATTTAAATTATTTACTCATAGCAATATTGAAGAGTATTTTCCTAACTTATTTACTGGCCACTGTTCATCAACAACTCATTAGAACTTTACAATCTTTTTTTTAACTTTTTTTTGCATTACTGTGCTTTTTTTAATAGCATACTTATATATTGCTAGTCAGAGCAAATATGCAGTAAAATCAGTAAGATTTATAGTAAGAATATAATAGAAATGGAAATTGGAAGATAATGCTGTTGAAAATAATCAAAAAGAGCTGTTTTTAAAATATTCTGACGTGCCATGTGGAATGCTGAATTTGGGTAACTTGTGTACCTTATGAAACTTGAACGACACCCCTATTTAAAAGATTACTATGGGCCTTCATGACTACAGAAAGTTGGAAGGCATTATACTGGGCCATCACACAGAGGTAAGTAACTCTGCTAGCCTTACGAAAACAATAGCACTTCAAGCAGCAACACAAGCAAAAGCCTTCCTATTCTAGGACTTGCTTTTCACAAACCAGTTTAATGTTAGTGGATTACGTGTTCAGAAGTGCAGTTGATATGGCATTTAGATAATCTGGATGAAATCAAGATAAACAACAAACAAATACTGTTTGTCTACTTATGCGCAAATTTACTTTTCTTCAGGTTTTATTGAGTCTGTGCCTAGAAACTGTCCAAAATATTTTAAATATGTTTTCATATTTATAACATAAAGAGTGAACTAGAAACAACAAGAAGTCCAACTGGGAAATTTAATAATTAATAATTAATTGTTGTATAATTACCCTTACAGTCAGATATTTAAACATTTTCAGAATCTGAAGATGGAGACCTATGAAAAATCACAAAAGTAGAATATGCCCGACTGTATCACCTAACATGCCAAGTTCACAGGTTGATTATAAAAATATTCTACAGTAAAAATACTTATTTTTCTGGACTAATACAATCACATATGTGGTGACTGAAACATGACTGAATCAGGAGATACAGCCATAGAAACTTAGAAAAATATACTGTATGTACAATAACTTTTGTCG
Organism: Megaleporinus macrocephalus; assembly: GCA_021613375.1. Lineage (NCBI taxonomy): Eukaryota > Metazoa > Chordata > Actinopteri > Characiformes > Anostomidae > Megaleporinus > Megaleporinus macrocephalus. The sequence goes on from CM038705.1 coordinate 12,721,281, forward strand.
CCTGACATGCCAAGTTCACAGGATTATTATAAAAATATTCTACAGTAAAAATTCTTCTTCTTCTGGATTTATACAGTTAGTTATGTGCTGACTGAAACCTGCTTCTCAGATTTCTGAGACGATGTAAGAATCAGGAGATACAGCCATAGAAACTAAGACAAATATACTGTATGTACAATAAATTTTATCACCTGACATGCCAAGTTCACAGGATGATTACAAAAATATTCTACAGTATAAATTCGTCTTGTTCAGGATTTATATGTAGTCATTAACTGATTAACTTAAACCTGACTGTCAGATTTTTGAGACACTGTAGACCTATAACAAAACAAAAGTACTATTTCTATTTTTTTTTCTTAATTGTAAATATCTATGAGACATATTTAGATTCAGGACATATCTCTGTGAAAAACATCTACGATGCTCATTTTAAGGTGAAACAGTCACCGTGCATGTTTTTTCTTTTTATTCAGAGCGTTTACAGCGCATCCTATCCACAAATGTAATCTGCAGTGTTAACAATGTGCCATCTACAGGCGACAGAATGTAACTACTGCATTATTTAAGGTGGAACGCTTATTTAAGACGCTGGCGAATAAGGAACCAACTTCACCTCGTTAACTTTGGCTGGTTTGCCGGTTTGTCACTGCTGGGCTATGGCATTTTGCTCTAATACAGCACAACTATGCATTCTTGCCTCTCACTATCGCCTGGATCCCGCTACATACAGGTTATGCCAATCACTCTGAATCACTCGTCACCCCTCGCTATATCCACCGCTCCTCCAGAACTCGACTCACTGTCCACCGCACTTTGGATTGTTCAATCCCTGTCATCTGGACAAATCAACGCGTATGCAAAACTATTGCCTCCACCAGCCCTCGACTAATTAACTTTGATGTCCTCCGTTCTCTGCCTCGTTCCACCTCACTGCTGACTCCAAACAACTTTAGAAATCCTAATAGACACAAACTGGCATTGCTTAACTGTCGTTCTATAACTGACAAAGGTTCTTTTCTAAATGACCTCATTGTCCATAACAGATTTTACATGTTTTTTTTTTTTTTCTGAGACATGGCAGAAACCTGGAGACTATTTCCATCTCAATCTTATGCTACCAAGTGACTATAGTTATCTAAGTAAGCCTAGGCCACAAGGGGAAGGTGGTGGCTTGGCCACTGTGTACAATAGTACACTTAAAATTAAAGCCTGTGAACTTCAAAAAGTTACATCTTTTGAATTTATGGCCTTGAAACTAACTGATTCAGCTCCTGTGTTGTTCTTGTTAATTTATTGCCCCCCAAATCATCTTCAAGCTTCATGTCTGAGTTCAGTGAATTGCTCACTCTAGCCAGCTCTCTGTGCCCAGCTATGATTGTACTTGGGGATTTCAATATCCATGTTGACACAGACTGTCGAATGATCGAATGAGTTTTTGGCTGTGCTTAAATGTTTTAGCTTGACACAACATGTTGACTTCCCCACTCATTCCCACGACCACACACAGATTTAATCTGTTCTGCTGGTCTTCCTATCTCCTCTGTTTCTGGCTGTCTTGTTGGTGTCTCCGACCACAAGCTCATTGAAGCCATAGCTAACGTTTCATTCTCTCGTCCTCGAGTTAAATCTTTGGTCTCTTTTCGTAATTTGAAGGCTGTTGATTCTCACTCTTTTTAATGCTCTTCTTCAGTCTTCACCTCTCTCTCTATCCAGGGCTGTCTTGCCCTGATGATATTCTGTCTTTGTTTAATGACTCCATCTCCCATACCTGTGACCAGCTTGCCCCTTTAAAGACTAGGCTGCTCTCCTCTAGCCATTCCTCCCCTTGGTTTACCCCCGAACTCCGTGCGCTGAAAACCACTGGCAGGCGTTTAGAATGCCTTTACAAAAAACCTGCCCTTACTGTTTATACGTTAGCATACTCAGACCACATGCTTAAATGTAGAACTGCCTTAAATGCTGCCTGTTCTCAATATCTTTCATCTGTCATCAACAGTACAGGACATAAGCCCAAAATACTTTTCTCTACTATTAACAAACTTCTTTATCCTCCCTCTGCCACACCTGCCAGCACTGCTGACCAATGTGAAGTCTTTCACAGATTTTTCAGACAAAATTAGTAAAATATACCAACATTTCTCATCAATCTCCACAACACCTGTCTGTAGTGACACTCCTCTTCACTCAGCTGCTGAACCTCTGTCCTAATGTCTTGTATCCAAGACCTCAGACAATGGATAACGAGAAATTTTCTAAAACTAAACACTGATAAAACTGAAATCTTATTTGTTGGCCCCAAGTCTGTGGTTTCTCATCTCACTGACTTCTCTCTTAATTTTGATGGTGTGACTTTAAAACCTTTACCAGTAGTCTATAACTTGGGTGTACTCTTTGACTCTGTCCTTTCTTTCGAATCACACATTAAGGCTCTGGTAAAATCAGCTTTTTTCCATCTCTGTTATATTTCTCGTCTTAGACCCTTACTCTGTATAAAACATACTGAAACTCTGGTCCATCATCCTGATTAGACTACTGTAACTCTCTACTTATTGGCATTCCAAACAGAGCTATCCATCCCCTTCAATATGTACAAAACTCAGCAGCTAGAATACTCACTCGTTCTTAAAATTCAGTTCATATCACCCCAGTTCTATTACAGTTACACTGGCTACCTGTCAAGCTTCGGATCCAGTTTAAACTCCTCCTGCTAACATATAAATCTCTTCATGGTTTAGCTCCTGCCTACTCAGCTGAGCTCCTGCATCCATACTGCACTGTCCGTACTCTTAGGCCCTCTGAAGCAGGTTGCCTGTCTGTTCCCAAATTCAGACTGGTCACTGTTGGGGGGAGAGCTTTCAGCATTATGGACCCCAAACTGTGAAACTCCTTACCACAATCTCTTCGTGACTGTCACTAACTTTCCTCATTTAAAGCTCAACTTAAAACATACCTCTTTTCTCAGTACTTTTTCTGTGCTGCTCACTGATTTTTTTTATTTATTTATTTTTATTTTTAATTCATTTTTTATTGTTTTTTTTCCCCCCGATGTAAAGCGTGCTTGGGTATGACAAAGGCGCTATATAAATTTATTTTATTATTATATTATTATTAAACAATTTCTGCTTTTTCTGTGGTACAACCTCTACAATGCAAATATTTTCATCCCAAGCTGCCAATCAACCAACATGTGTCTTTGGGAGGTTTTCTATGTAGTTGAAGATGATAAAAGTGGTGAATCTGGTAAAATTCTGTCAGTTATCTGATTATTCACGTGGTAGTTTAAACAATAGATACTGACTCCTTAGATCAGAATAAAATCTAAATAAACCTGATTAAGAAATCTGATACAGTAAAGAATAAATCATGTTTCTCCAACGTTGGCATGACGTTTAAGTTTTTTGTTATATTTACCTCTTAGTATGTAAATGTGCTGGCAGAAATCTGATTACTGACTGACTCATGTAGACCTGGAGGTTTCCCATTTTCTGATTACTCAGTTGGATAAAATTTTTTCCACGTTTATGTCTGTGTAATCACACTCACTGTCACAATCATCAGACAATATAATTAGAACCATATCTTGTAATAACTTTCTAAGAGGGAGCTTTTAGAGGCATTAAGCTCTTCAGACATCTGGTTCCCATCAACACCACTGTGAGTCGATCAGCTTCTGTAGGAAGCATTTTACATCAAACCACTATAAATGACTTTTAGATCTTAGCACCTGAATTTTGTTGGTGAAAAGTAGCTGGAATTCTCCTTTAATTGTTATAACATGGAACATAAACAAAAACACATGCATTAGACAGAGAAGCTTTTCTGATCTGCTTTTTATATTTACAGTATGTACATATATTACAATATCTTGTTTGTTTGCACAAGACAAACACAAGATAACTGAGCTTTGCTGCTTCTTCTGTTGGTTTTGTTGGCTGGCTAACATGATCCTATGTTGACACGATGCACTGAAACCAATCGTGCTGCTGTGTCTACTGCAAATTAGGCCTCCTGGTTGGGTTGCGCTGCAGTCACCAGCCAATTAGATCACGGCATTCTGTACAGAGAGATGGGATTGAGAGAGATGCATCACCACCAAATCAATCTCTGAAGCGCAGTTGCCCACCAATTAGGTCATCATCCCCAACATCAGTACCCCTAGGAACCAAACAGTTGCAGGACCTCCATTATACCTCCCTTCCAGAAGAAACTCAGGAGGGCAGTATTCACACAGACATTCATTACTGTACTAACATTTAACAGCTAAGTTGCAGGTCTTACCTTCAAAAACATTTAATCCAAACTTCCTGATGACATCACTGCAAACTAAGCCAATCAGCTTGACCTCCAAGGTGTCCAGCTTAATCAACAGCTCTTCTGGTTTGATGTTGCGGTGCAGGACACCTCGATCATGGCACTGGACTGCTGCCGCTATCAACTGCCACATTATGAGTCGTGCGATGTGCTCAGTGACGTAACCTCCACAGACCTCAAGTTCACTGAGCAAGCTCTCGCAAGGCTCTGGGTGCTCCTACACTGAAGCGTTGCATTGAAACCAATCGTGCTGCTGGATCTGCTGCAAGTTAGGCCTCCTGGTCGGATTGCGCTGCAGGCACCAGCCAATTAGATCGCGGCACTCTGTACAGAGGGATGGGATTGGATGTGAGAGAGAAGCTTCACCACCAAATCAATCTTCTCTTTCATTCTCTACATTTCAAAAGCACCACCAAGAATATACATTTAGGGATGTCAGGCCTGTACTGCACAATTCTTCAGTCTTTTAATATTCACCTCCAAATGTAGCTTTTTTCTTTGTTCTTCTTTTATAAGTTACAAGCTTAATGGTATAAACCATTTGTTTACCAGGATGATGTTATTTATCTTACCATCAGACAGGCCATCACTGAAGCGAAGCTCCCTACCAATTATTTCATCGTCGTTGAAGAAGGGAAGGTACCCACAAACCATCCCGAACATCAGTACCCCTAGGGACCAAACAGTTGCAGGACCTGCATGATACCTCCCTTCCAGAAGAAACTCAGGAGGGCAGTATTCGTTTGTGCCTAAGAAACATGAAAGAGGAAGAGAAATAAACAGAGCTGAGCACAGACATTTGGTTCTGTACTAATAATTAACAGCTAAGTTGCAGGTCTTACCTGAAAAAGCGTTGTATCCAGATTCCTTGATGACATCACCACAACCTAAGTCAATCAGCTTGACCTCCATGGTGTCCAGCTTGATCAACAGGTTCTCTGGCTTGATGTCGCGGTGCAGGACACCTCGCTCATGGCACTGGACTGTTGCCTCCACCGACTGCCACATTAAAAGTCGTGCGATGCGCTCACTGATGTGACCTCCACAGACCTCAATTACATAGCGCAAGCTCTCGCACGGCTCAGGGTGCTCCAGAACCAAGATGTAGCGGTTAGGCTCATCAAACCACTCAATGAGTTGGACGATGGCTTGGCTGATGGGTTGCTGGCAGATCTGCAGCAGAGCCACCTCCACAGGCACAACCTTAAGCTCATTAGGCTGCAGGAGGATAGATAGATGGTGAGGAATTATAATGAAGAACATGGGGAGAACCTCATGGCAGTTTGGGATCTCTATGTTTTACTACTAGTATTTAATTCAGTCTAAGGTTGCAGGTGCACTTACACTTTGAATATATCGGCCACCATCATATTTCTGTACAAATTTGATGGCCACCTGCACAAAAACACAACAACATAATAAGACTTGAAGAACTGAAAGGACAAGAGAAGAGATGATGAGCGTAAAATTGAATTTGGGGAGTGAATGAGCTCAGAACCTGTAGGCCGTCGGATACCCGTTGTCCTTTAAAGACAGATCCGAAGCCTCCTTCTCCCAGTTTCGCTCCAACAGTGTAACGTGTGGCGAAGGTGTCTATGGAAAACAGAGTTACAGATGAATAACAGCTGCTTTTAGATACCCTAGCATGAAAGTGAAGTGTGGATGATTTCGGTGAACTGGACATTGGACTGACCAGTCTTGGAGGCTGTCTTCTCTTTACGAGCCCCTCTTTTAGGCGGTTTCACTGCCACTTTCCTCTTTTTTCTTGTCGGGGCTTCAGTGTCCAGGAGATCTGGCGCTTCAACATGTCCTTTCTTAGCAGAGCAATTGTTTGTGCCCTGCAGGACAGTCTGGCTACAGCCCTCCTCTGATCGTTTTCTCTTTCCCTCTGAATACACGACCATCATTTGAACATTAAAAGCAATTTCATATAAAATAAGCTAAACATATTATTTTAGATTTACTGGTTGTGATTTAGATTCTAGTATCACACCAGCTCACTGTAAATATGAATCATTTGAATAATTATAGTACATTGACGATGAAGTAAAGTGAAGTGTGGATGATTTTGGTGAACTGGGCATTGGACTAACCAGGCTTGGAGGCTGTGTTCTGTGTTTGAGTCTCTCTTTTGGGCGCTTTCACTGCCACTTTCCTCTTTTTCCTCAAGGGGGCTTCAGTATCCAGGATATCCGGCCCATTCTTAGCAGAGCAGTTGTTTTTGCCCCGCAGGACATTCTGGCTACAGCCCTCCTCTGACCGTTTTCTCTTTCGATCTGAACACAGGATATTAAATAGAATTTCATACAAAATAAGATAAACATATTATAGTATTCATACCACCATTAATACATTACAGTAATGATACCTCTAGGGAGATACACTCTATTATCAGTTGATTTTCAAAAACCTTTTAACTTTTTTTAACTGCACAGATGATCATATAAGTTTCTAAATAATCTTGTTTTTTCATCCAAAACACAGTTAAACTGTTAGACGTGTTGAACAACCTTTGCGTGCAGTGCGCTGGTCCATTATCTGCTGTACGAACTCAAAGCTACCTGCAGATTCACAGTTTTCAGGATAGAGTTCACTGATAATCGCTCAGACAAGACGTATGAAACGTTATCTTCTGGTCGTCTGACTGGAATCTGAGAAACTCCTCACTCAGACTGTCATGATTCTAATCCATTATGACATCATAAAGACTGCTTTCTCATCAGGATCAATGTAGGTTGCCATGGCGCTGTTTAGAATTTTCCCCATGTATATCAGTTCTTTCAGATTTTATACCCTAAAGTCTAAACAGACTGAACTCTGACTCTGTAATCTCACTTTTGCTTTGCTTAGTATAGCAAACCACATACTGTATACCTCTTACTGCATCAATATATACTGTATACCAAGGTGTCACTAAAGATTCATGGATAAGCCTGTATTGGGGGTCTCAGGGAATGGGCCCCATAGAATATTTTTTTTTTCCGGCTTCAGAATCTTTACAAGTGTATCAAAAATGGTTATTTATTCAACTTGACAGACAGTAGCTGTTTCTGTTCATAGTTTGTATTAAGTACAGAGCTAATATGAATATGAATATGAAATCCATTCACTTACAATACACACAGATCAATCAAAGGTACTGAAGTCCAGCAGTGCTCTGTCCTCTCTCTAAGATAAGCTGCGGCTCATCAACACACTGCTCCAAATATATAAGGGAACGCTTAAATCACACATCAGATCTCGATGAACCAAAATCACAAGTTGAACATCTTTAATAATAACTGTGTAAGAACAACATGACAAAACAGTCACTGGAAATCATCTACACACTAAGGACCGGATTCAATATTACACCCAAAGTAAACTAATGAAATCACAGACTGATCCAATTTCATGAATTATATCACTGCAACCATGTGACTCGGTAGAGTGTATGACCCCTTTGTACCTGTATGCGCTCCTGATGAGAGGATGGATGTTGTCCTGGGGGTTTGTCCTCCCAGACCTGGATCAGTGATCTCCTGGACAGTCTATGGTGCTATTTGGTGGAACCAGTTATACTGATACACAATGTTTCAGAGGATCAGTTGGATTCAGGTTTGTGGATGTGAGAGCCAGTGTTGGAATTTGGTATGGGATTTTTTTTTCCACACTGCTGGAAAAACAGGGAAGTCTATCATCTTACTATCAGTGCTCATGAAGCAAATCTCTCAACTTCTTATGTGGAGTTCTGCTAGAGTTTCTTAAAGACCTTCATTCATACCAGTACAGAACAAAGTTCAAATTTCCAGAAAGCCTCCCTCTGTAATAATCTTTCATCCTCATCTCTTCTTTTCAACAAAACCTTCTCAATGCCAGGACACACGTCTAACAGAGAATGTTTATCTGATTCAAAATGCTGAAATATGTATGGAGCTGTATGTTCAGTCATTCTGGTCCACAAAGCACGTGTAGTTTTACCAACAAACAGTAACCAACAAAAACACATGATGATATAACAACATGTGCAGATCAACAGGTTATGAATCGTCTATTCTTGTAGAGAACAGCTTATACGACCCGCTAGGGTTCATTGCTCCAGTCATACTGCAAGGGAAAGCATTAGTGCGAGAAATCTCAACAGAACAGTAGTGGGACACTCCACTCAACTCGGAAAAAGAATCAAAATGAGAAATGTGGAGAGATTCACTAAATGCCCTGGAAGATCTAATAAAGAAGTAAAGTTAAATAAAGAGGTGCTATATCCCCTTCCCTTCCACACATAGAAAAGTACTCTGCATTTTCTGCAATGCATCTACAGCAGCAATGGGGCGGTTTCCTACCTGACAACAATTGATGCCAATGGCAACCTGCATGTGGGTTCATAATTGGAAAGTCCAAGCTGGCCCCCCGGCCTGCCCATACCATCCCCCGCCTTGAACTTTGCGTAGTCAGACTGGCAGTTCAGATGTATGAGCTGATCAGGGATGAAATGGACATTCATGTGAATACTGTCAGGTTTTTCACTGACAGCAGAATTGTGCTGGGCTACATTCATAATTCATCCAGACATTTTTACGTGTATGTGTCCAACAGGGTGACCCGCATCAGAGGATCCACTCACCCAGACCAGTGGTCATACATCCACACAAACCAAAACCCTGCAGACCATGCAACCAGATTTATGCCAGCAGAGCAGCTTCAGCAAAGCAGTTGGCCCTCCGGTCCCAGTTTCCTATCACGCAACAGCCCAGAGGAAATTCCGAAGTCTCACAACTTCACCTTGGTGGAGCCTGACACAGATGCAGAGATTAGGCCCGAAGTCACCACCCTGGCTACCAGATCCTTGAGCTCCCAGCTGGGCTCACAGCAGTTTGAAAGATTCTCCCAGTGGAAAAATCTCTGCAGGACAACAGCCAGACTCATCCACAGTGCTGCAGCCTTCAAGGGAAGCCCTGCCAGTTCAAAGCATAAAGAGTGGAACTGTTTCACAGACAGACTCTCCATAAGCGAACTGTCAAAGGCAAAGAGTGTGATTATTCATGCCATTTAACAGGATGCTTTGGAAGAGGAATTGAATCGCCTGAAGGAAGGCAAGACCCTTCCAAAACAAAGCCCACTCAAAAAGCTCAACATAGTCACCGTCAAAGACAACCTTCTGCAGGTCGGAGGTCGTCTGTCATCAGCACCTGATCTGTCAAGAGAGGAAAACATCCTTTGATTATCCCACATACACACCACATTGCTACACTTCTGGTGAGACCCTACCATGAGCAGGTAGTGCACCAGGGCGACACATAACTGAGGGAGCAGTCAGAGCAGCAGGGTACTGGATTATTGGTGGAAAGCACCTTGTGTCCTCCGTCAATCACAAGTGTGTGACCTGCCGAAGGCTTCGTGGGCAGCTGCTGGACCAGAAAATGGCAGACCTGCCCGCCGACAGACTCACACCTGAGCCTCCATTCACCCACGTAGGCCTGGATGTCTAAGGGCCGTGGGCCATCGTGACGCGGAGTACAAGAGGAGTAAGCGCAGACAGTAAGAGCTGGGCAGTCATTTTCACCTGCATGGCCACCAGAGCTGTTCACTTGGAGCTGCTTGAATCCATGACAACTGACAGCTTCATCAATGCTCTAAGAAGATATATTGCACTACGTGGGCCGGCCAGGCTTCTCCGTTCTGACAGAGGCACTAACTTTGTTGGAGCCTGTAAAGAACTGGGCATTAACATGGAAGACACAACCATAACGGCTTACCTGCAAAGCAAGGGGTGCTCTTGGGTTTTCAACCCGCCACATGCCTCACATATGGGGGGTGCATGGGAAAGGCCTATTGGTATTGCCAGACGCATCCTAGATGTGATGCTACTTCAGACTGGATACGCTCACCTCACACACGAGGTCTTAAGCACTCTCATGGCTGAAGTGATGGCTGTCATCAACGCCAGACCCCTGGTGTCCATGTCCTCTGACCCCGATATGCCAACAGTCCTCACACCTGCAATGCTGCTCACCCAGAAAATAAGCACTGTCTCAGCACCTTCTGGAAACTTCCAAATGGACGAGCTGCATGGAAAACAGTGGAAGCACGTGCAATACCTAGCGAATACCTTTTGGAAAAGATGGAAAAGGGACTACTTGTCCACGTTGCAAGGTCGGCGAAAGTGGACTGAAGATTGGCCGAATGTCAAGCCCGGTGATGTCGTTCTGTTAAAAAACAGCAAAGCCCACAGGAATGAATGGCCTGTGGGAGTGGTCATGAACACCCTGCTAAGCAGTGACAAGAGGATCCGTAAGGTGGAAGTTAAAGTAGTAAAAGACGGGACTATTAAGGTGCTCTTAAGGCCAATCTCAGAACTAGTTGCTCTTCTCTCTGAGTGAAGTAAGAAATGTCTTTGCCACTAGAGTTTGAGTACAATTTCAGTTTAATTAAGGAAGTTTGTAGTGGCATAATAGTATTATACCAAGTAGGGAGTGTTCTGCCTTCCCTAAGGAAAGGATTGTTGAATTCATTTTCTAGAGAAACTTGCCTTTAGACAGTTAGATACTGCCACCTAGTGGCTATTTTGTTATTAGGAACAGCAAGCATTCTGTCCCCACCTATTTCCTGGTTTGTTTTGGGGGGGAGTGGAGGCCATTTTCAGTGTTCAGACTTAATTTTCAGACTTCAGTGTTCCGCTCTGAGTATCCATCTTAGCCTTTTGAGTTTTGGACATTATTTGTCTTTTTATCTTTTTCAACCAAGTCTGTATTACGCTTGCTGATTTCTTCAAGTAAACACGTGAAAAGTGGAGTTATTTGAAGACCTGGGGTTAACTAGCCCTGATAATTCATCAAGACGCAGTGCGAGGCATAGGAGGCATCCACCTCCACAACGAAAGGTCACATGGGATCTGTGTGCTGTAGTATAGGTGTAGTTTTTCAAAAGCCCTCTCGGCCTGGAGATTGTAGTCTAACCTCTTGGTATTGCCCTTAAGTAGGGAAGTTAGAGAAGATCCAACTTCGTGAACTCTGTGGCTCTTCTGAGTTGTACCAGAGCAGTAAGGATATGATTTGTTAATAGAGTTTAGGCCCCGATAGTCTATACAAGGTCTGAGACCACCATCCTTTTCCATAACGAAGAAAAAGCTGGCAGCTGCAGGAGAGGTAGAAAGATGTATATAATCCTGGGCTACTGCCTACTGTATGGCTGTCTCCTCCACTTGAGTAAGTAGGTATACGGAGGTAGGCTCCGGAGCAGATGAGATGTTAACTTGATCTATTTGATCAAAGATATTGTGTAGATTCATGGATATCTGTGATAGATGGTTGTGCTGTTCAATTTGTTGTTTTGCAAATGCCACCAGAACAAGTGAGTCGGGGAAGCAGAGGGTGAGAGAGAGTTGTGATTGATATGTTGTGAACATGTGGGGGTGATGTCATCGGGAAGTGCACTCTAGGAATTAATGCCAGGAGTCAGGAATTGCTGTCAGCGGGACGTACTGATACTGTGCTGGATTAAAATTATTTTCTAAACATATTTATGAAGGATAACAAAAGAAAAAAATTAAGAAAAAGAAGTAAATTGGACTGAAAGTGTAAAAGCAGCAATGAAAAGTCACTTTTTGTTTTACGTTCAGGAAAACGCCAGTGAACCGCCATTCTTCAAGATTTCTAGTCAAGTTTATTTATATAGCGCTTTTTACAACAATGTTGTCTCAAAGCAGCTTTACAGAGTTTTGAAAACAGACAGTTACAACATATTTCCCCCAGTGAGCAAGCCAGAGGCAACAGTGGCAAGAAAAAACTCAGACTGGAGGAAGAAACCTTGAGAGGAACCAGACTCACAAGGGGAGACCCATCCTCTCCTGGTCAAACAGTATTTACAATTTAATAAACTAAATATCAAAGAAAAGAGTCTCTGTTTGAAATCTGGATAGCAAAGATTTAGAAGCTGCACAGGTAGAGGCAGTCTCTGACTGAGGCAGTCTCTGACTGAGTATGTAAAGTGGGCGTGAGCTGAAACAGTCCCATCCTATCTCAATGCTGGTGCATCTGGATGGCACAGTGATGTAACTGAGGGTGTAGCAGTTGACACAAATGGGCAGGAGAGCTGGCTGGTAATGGCTGGGGAGGAGGCCCTGATGGTCAGTCCTTCAACAGCGTTTAACAGACAGGAGGACAGTCATTACCTCAGGAAGAGTAAAGAGAGAAAGTTAGTTGGGCTCAGGAGTATGACTGTAAAGAATATGAATATTCAGAATTTTAGAGTGTGGCTGGAGACTCCGGCAGTTCTAACTATAACAACCTAAACTAAATGGAGAGAACCAGAAGGTAACATGGACATGAAAGCACCCTGAGACACTGGGATCCCCCCACCGTCAACAAACCTGTGTGTTCGCGTGAAGTGGTGGGACAAGAGCACCAACATCTCAGTTTACTATAAACCTCTGTGTCTAAGAACCCCCAGATCTCCTGCCTTTATCTAAAACGGAAGATTAATTACCAAAAGCTAAACTAAACAAATATGTTTTCAGTCTAGACTTAAAAGTTGAGACAATGTCAGAATCCCGAACATTAACTGGGAGATTATTCCACAATTTAGGGTCTTTGTAGGAAAAAGCTCCCCCCCCTATGGAAGTCTTCTGAATTATAGGAACCAATAGAAGACCAGCATCCTGTGATCTAAGTAAGTGGCAGTTCATAATAAGAAATAAGATTTTGCAGGTACTCTGGTGCGAGACCATGCACGGCTTTATACGTCAGTAAAAGAATTTTATAGTCGATGCAGAATTTAACAGGAAGCCAGTGTAGCTGATAAAACTGGACTGATGTGATGGAATGTTCTGGTTTTAGTTAGTACTCTAGCTGCAGCATTCTGAACTAACTGAAGATTATTCAGGTTCCAGCTGGAGCATCCTGACAATAATGCCTTACAGTAATCTAGCCTTGAGGTTATAAAGGCATGCACTAACTTTTCAGCATTAAACATAGATAATGCATTTCTTAACTTTAAAATGTTTCTCAGGTGAAGAAACGCTGTCCTTGTAATATTAGCTATGTGTTGATTAAATGTCATTTCTACACCAACCAACCACAGACATGTAAACAAAATCATTCAGAATGTTTTAATGATAGTTAATTGAAGAAACATTTGCTAACTCATATTTACTTTGCACTGTCACAACGTCTACAAAGCAAATATTGTCATCCCAAGTTGCCAATCAACCAACATGTGTTTATATGATGTTGAAGATAATAAAAGTGGTGAATCTGGTAAAGTTCTGGCAGTTATCTGATTACTCACGTGGTAGTGTAACCAACAGGATCTGTCTCCTTAGATCAGAATAAAATCTAAATAAACCTGAGAAATCTTATACAGTAATCAATAAATCACGTTTCTTTTTTTTGTGAACAATTGTTTTATTGATTTTGGTAAATTATTATTTTCACAGTATAACAATATAATATAACAACATACAACCCTCTCCCCCCCTCCTCTCCACCTTCCCCCAACCCCTCCCTCCCCTTCCCTGGGTGTGTTGAAGGATCATTGTGCAAAACAAAGTACACCAACATTCAGGACAGTACACTAAAAAAAAACAAAATAAATCATATCCTTACCAAGGTGAACTGAAAAGACATGAAAATGCTAATAATTAACAGTAAACAACACAGTCATTCAATCAAAACTATGAAGTGTGCAGCATTAGAAAGAGGATAATAAAGCCTCCATAGCCTTGAGCGCATCCCTCCAGGCATTGATAGTTTTTGATTTGGCGCCATGCATACGGGCAACTGACAACTCCATTGAAATGATATCAAGCGATGACAAAATACACTGACGTCTTGAGACATGATGTGGAGGATTCCACCGGCTGACCAGAAGTTTTTTTGCCGCTGTTAGAGCACAAAGTAACAGCCTCTTTTGCTGCATGGAGATTACAAGTGAGGAGAAATCATTTGAAAGAAAAATAGGTGCAGAGCATGGAATATTATGGTCCAATACAGCTGTGAGATCCATAGAAATTTGATGCCAAAGATTCTGAACTTGTTCACAATACCAAAAATAGTGGAGAAAAGTGCCAAGCTCCCCTGAGGAGCACAAGTTACAAATCGGAGATTGGGCTTAACGCATATGAAACCGTCTTAGTGGAGTCAAATCAAATCTATGTAGAAATTTTCAATGTATTATTTGGTGATTAGGATTCTTTGAAGCTAAACTGATAATTTCCCACGCAGAATTCTCGAAGAATTCTGAATCCTCCAAAACGAGGTCGTTGGGCCAGACTGCACAGAGCCCAAGCTGTTTGTAAGAGGCTTTAATTAAAAAAGTATAAATATTAGAGGCCGAGCTAGACTGGTTACTGGAATAGACCGCTTCAAGCACTGGATGGAGCTGTAATACAAAGTTTAAGGAGGCTCTATGTGAGCTAAGGGCCGATTTAAGCTGGAGATACCTAAAGAAAGAGGAACCAGGTAAATTAAATTGCTCTCTGATGTCCCTAATGAATGACGTTTCTTAAACGGTGGCATGACGTTTGAGTTTTTTGTTATATTTACCACTTATTCTGCAAATGTACGGGCAGAAATCTGATTACTGCCTGACTCACGTAGACCTGGAGTTTACCCATTATCTGATTAGTTGGATAAAATGTGTCCAGATGTTTATGTCTGTGTAATCACACTCACTGTCACAATCATCAGACAATGTAATCAGAACCATATCTTGTAATAACTTTCTAAGAGGGAGCTTTAAAGGCATTAAGCTTTTCAGACATCTGGTTCCCATCAACACCACTGTGAGTCGATCAGCTTCTGTAGAATGAGCCATTTCACATCAAACCACTATAAATTACTTTTAGATCTTAGCACCTGAATTTTACAGAGTTGTTGAAAAGTAGCTGGAATTCTCCTTTAATTGTTATAACATGGTACATAAACAAAAACACATGCATTAGACAGAGAAGCTTTTCTGATCTGCTTTTTATATTTACAGTATGTACATATATTACAATATCTTGTTTGTTTGCACAAGACAAACACAAGATAACTGAGCTTTGCTGCTTCTTCTGTTGGTTTTCTTCGCTGGCTAACATGATCCTATGTTGACACGATGCACTGAAACCAATCGTGCTGCTGTGTCTGCTGCAAATTAGGCCTCCTGGTTGGGTTGTGCTGCAGTCACCAGCCAATTAGATCGCAGCATTCTGTACAAAGAGATGGGATTGAGAGAGATGCATCACCACCAAATCAATCTCTGAAGCGCAGTTGCCCACCAATTAGGTCATCATCCCCAACATCAGTACCCCTGGGGACAAAACAGTTGCAGGACCTCCATTATACCTCCCTTCCAGAAGAAACTCAGGAGGGCAGTATTCACACAGACATTCATTATTGTATTAACATTTAACAGCTAAGTTGCAGGTCTTACCTTCAAAATCGTTCTATACCAACTTCCTGATGACATCACTGCAACCAAAGCCAATCAGCATGACCTCCAAGGTGTGCAGCTTGATCAACAGCTCCTCTGGCTTGATGTTTCAGTGCAGGACACCTCGATCGTGGCACTGGACTGCTGCCGCCATCAACTGCCACATCATAAGTCGTGCGATGTGCTCAGTGACGTAACCTCCACAGACCTCAAGTTCACTGAGCAAGCTCTCGCAAGACTCTGGGTGCTCCTACATTGAAACGTTGCATTGAAACCAATTGTGCTGCTGGATCTGCTGCAAGTTAGGCCTCCTGGTCGGGTTGTGCTGCAGGCACCAGCCAATTAGATCGCGGCACTCTGTACAGAGGGATGAGATTGGATGTGAGAGAGAAGCTTCACCGCCAAATCAGTCTTCTCTCTCATTCTCTACATTTCAAAAGCACCACCAAGAAGATACATTTAGGGACGTCATGCCTGTACTGCACAATTCTTCAGTCTTTTAATATTCACCTCCAAATATAGCTTTTTTCTTTGTTCTTCTTTTATAAGTTACAAGCTTAATGGCATGAACTATTTGTTTACCAGGATGATGTTATTTATCTTACCGTCAGACAGGCCATCACTGAAGCGAAGCTCCCTACCAATTATTTCATCTTCGTTGAAGAAGGGAAGGTACCCACAAACCGTCCCGAACATCAGTACCCCTAGGGACCAAACAGTTGCAGGACCTGCATGATACCTCCCTTCCAGAAGAAACTCAGGAGGGCAGTATTCATCTGTGCCTGAGAACATGAAAGAGGAAGAGAAATAAACAGAGCTGAGCACAGACATTTGGTTCTGTAATAATAATTAACAGCTAAGTTGCAGGTCTTACCTGAAAAAGCGTTGTATCCAGAGTCCTTGATGACATCACCGCAACCAAAGTCAATCAGCTTGACCTCCATGGTGTTCAGCTTGATCAACAGGTTCTCTGGCTTGATGTCGCGGTGCAGGACACCTCGCTCATGGCACTGGACTGCTGCCTCCACCGACTGCCGCATTAAAAGTCGTGCGATGCGCTCACTGACGTGACCTCCACAGACCTCGAGTACATAGCGCAAGCTCTCGCACGGCTCAGGGTGCTCCAGAACCAAGATATAGCGGTCAGGCTCATCAAACCACTCAATGAGTTGGACGATGGCTTGGCTGATGGGTTGCTGGCTCATGATCTGCAGCAGAGCCACCTCCACAGGCACAACCTTAAGCTCATTAGGCTGCAGGAGGATAGATAGATGGTGAGGAATTATTAGTGAAGAACATGGGGAGAACCTCATGGCAGTTTGGGATCTCTATGTTTTACTACTAGTATTTAATTCAGTCTAAGGTTGCAGGTGCACTTACACTTTGAATATATCGGCCACCATCATATTTCAGTACAAATTTGATGGCCACCTGCACAAAAACACAACAACATAATAAGACTTGAAGAACTGAAAGGACAAGAGAAGAGATGAGCGTAAAAATGAGTTTGGGGAATGAATGAGCTCAGAACCTGTAGGCCGTCGGATGCCCGTTGTCCTTTAAAGACAGATCCGAAGCCTCCTTCTCCCAGTTTCGCTCCAACAGTGTAAAGTGTGGCGAAGGTGTCTATGGAAAACAGAGTTACAGATGAATATCAGCTGCCTTTAGATACCCTAGCATGAGTTTACCAGACATTTACTGGTTGTGATTTAGATAGGTCACTGTAAATATGAATCATTTAAATAATTACAGGACATTTACAGTAAAGTGAAGTGTGGATGATTTTGGTGAACTGGGCATTGGACTGACCAGGCTTGGAGGCTGTCTTCTGTCTACGAGCCCCTCTTCTCTTTTTTCTTGTTGGGGCTTCTGTGTCCAGGATATCTGTCGCTTCAACATGTCCTTTCTTAGCAGAGCAGTTGTTTGTGCCCTGCAGGACAGTCTGGCTACAGCCCTCCTCTGAGTGTTTTCTCTTTCTCTCTGAATACACGACCATCATTTGAATATTAAAAGTAATTTCATACAAAATAAGCTAAACATATTATTTTAGATTTAATGTTTGTGATTTAGATTCTAGTATCACACCAGCTCACTGTAAATATGAATCATTTGAATAATTATAGTACATTGACGATGAAGTAAAGTGAAGTGTGGATGATTTTGGTGAATCTGGGCATTGGACTAACCAGGCTTGGAGGCTGTGTTCTGTGTTTGAGTCTCTCTTTTGGGTGCATTCACTGCAGCTTTCCTCTTTTTCTTCAAGGGGGCTTCAGTTTCCAGGATAACTGGCGCTTCAACAGGTCCTTTCTTAGCAGAGCAGTTGTTTGTGCCCTGCAGGACAGTCTGGCTACAGCCCTCCTCTGAACGTTTTCTCTTTCTCTCTGAATACAGGATATTAAATGCAATTTCACACAAAATAAGATAAACATATTATAGTATTCATACCACTATTAATACACTACAGTATCTACAGTAATGATAATACTAGGGAGATATACTCTATTATCAGTTGATTTTTAAAAATCTTTTAATTTTTTTAACTGCACAGATGATCATATAAGTTTCTGATTAATCTTGTTTTTTTATCCAAAACATAGTTAAACTGTTAGACGTGTTGAATAACCTTTGCGTGCAGTGCGCTGCTCCATCATCTGCTGTACGAACTCAAAACTACCTGCAGATTCACAGTTTTCAGGATAGAGTTCACTGATAATCGCTCAGACAAGACGTATGAAACGTTATCTTCTGGTCGTCTGACTGGAATCTGAGAAACTTCTCACTCAGACACTCAGTCACTGATTCTAATCCATTATGACATCATAATGACTGCTGTCTAGTCAGCATTAATGTAGGTTGCCATGGCGCTGTTTAGAATTTTCCCCATGTATATACGTTCTTTCAGATTTTATACCCTTAACAGACTGAATTCTGACTCTGTAATCTCACTTTTGCTTTGCTCAGTATATCAAACCACATACTGTATACCTCTTACTGCATCAGTATATACTGTATACCAGGGTGTGACCAAAGGTTCATAGATATGGGGGATAAGCCTGTATTGGGGGTCTCGGGGAATGGTCCCCATAGAACTTGTGTTCTTTTCGGTTACAGAATTTTCACAAGTGTATCAAAAATGGTTATTTATTCAACCTGACAGACAGTAGATGTGTCTGTTCATTAGACCCAACTCAAAGTAAACAAATGAAATCACAGAATGATCCAATTTTCATGAATTATATCACTGTGTCAAAAATCTGATCTGGGCTGTCAGTCAACATTTTGTCATCTGGAAAAGACACAGAGAGGAGGATCTTTCAACAGAACCAAGAGTTAATCATCACTTTTTCACATGTGCCAATGATTGTTGATCAAATTTAAACAAAACATAAAATAAATATCATGAAACAGGGTTGGCAGCAAAGGGTAAGTCTTGATTAA
Organism: Megaleporinus macrocephalus; assembly: GCA_021613375.1. Classification (NCBI taxonomy): domain Eukaryota; kingdom Metazoa; phylum Chordata; class Actinopteri; order Characiformes; family Anostomidae; genus Megaleporinus; species Megaleporinus macrocephalus. The sequence continues at coordinate 12,740,424 of CM038705.1, forward strand.
GGCACTGTAAAAAGACCATCATTAATCTGATCTGTAGCCGGCAGCAAGTATTTTATTTCAGAAAACATTGGGTATTTATAACCTCATCTCCTATAAACCTAATCTCACCTCGTACCTCCTTCATCATCATACTCATCACCACCATTATTTCCAAATGTACTCCTTATTGTAGCTTCCTAAGCCACTATTGTTTCCAAACCCTCCAGTGGAAATACACTGTCTCCCCAAAGACCAGAGATCATACATTTTTAAAAAATAGATCAATCAATCAATCAACCTTTATTTAATCTCGGAAATACATTGAGGGGTGACCCTCATTTTCAATGTAGCCGAGCATATACAATTAAAGGGATTGAAAGCAAAATGAGCAAAAAATAATAAGTAAAATACAAATTTTAAATAAATATTTAATATAGATGCATAGAATACAATGTAAAAAATGTTAGAAAATTTTAATAATAAAAAAAAGAATATAAAATAAACATAAAATACACATGATCCTCTGTGTTCTTTCAGGCTCCAGAATTTTCACAAGTGTATCAAAAATGGTTATTTATTCAACCTGACAGACAGTAGATGTTTCTGTTTATAATTTGTATTAAGCACAGAGCTAATATGATTATGAATACGAAATACATCCACTTACAATACACACAGATCAATCAAAGGTACTGGAGTCCAGCAGTGCTCTGTCCTCTCTCTAAGATAAGCTGCGGCTCATCAACAAACTGCTCATAACAATTATAGAAACGTTTAAATCACTCATCAGATCTCGATGAACCAAAATCACAAGTTGAAAATCTTTAATGATAACTGTGTAAGAACAACATGACAAAACAGTCACTGGAAATCATCTACACACTGAGGAGCAAAATTCAAAATTACTCCCAACTCAAAATAAACTAATGAAATCACAGCCTGATCCAATTTTCATGAATTATATATTATGTAAACATATATATTTAAGACTTTATATATGTGTACATATTGCAAATTTCTTTTTTGTGGTAAATTATTATTAGAGTGTTTATTCTTCTACATAAGCTGCTACTGTAATAACTGTAATTTCCCCCTGGGATCAATAAAGTATTTCTGATTCTGATCACTGTTTAAAAAAATAAGATCTGGGCTGTCAGTCAACATTTTGCCTTTTGGAAAAGACACACTGCAAAAAAATCAATGTCAAAAATAAGAAAAATAAAAACAAAATGAAAAAATTCTTGAATCAAGCAAATTTAACTGCTAGTATAGTGAGAAAAGTTAGCTTGTTAAGAATTCTTGAAACAAGAAAAAAAAATACTGAAAAAATCTGAATTATCTTGTATTATTACAAAAACAGTCAATATTAACTAATATAAGACATTATGACTAGATTTAGGCAAAACCAACTTGATCAAACATCATAAAAATAATCTATAAAATGCCTATTAAATTAATCTTGTTTTGAGAATTTTCATAAAACTTCATTTGGTCAAAAAAATTATAATCCTTTAATAATTTATTGTTTTCTAATTTAAAACAAAGTCTTATAATAAGACTTATGCAATAATGTTGTACTCTATATAAGGAACAGTAAAACAACCACATGCAGTATGGTCAATCTTTTTTTTTTTTAATTAATTCCAGAGACATGAAATATGTGCTTACAAAAATAGTTCCAATGAGGCAACATAGAATTTAACAAAAGAGAAGTGTGCAGTATGTATGGTGGTAGTAACTCAACCTCATTTTAAAACTGACAACAAACGATACATTTCTCTTTTGGCTTAGATAAACAAAAGAACACCGTGTTCCTGAATTTGTTATGGTGTTTTATTTTTAACAATTAAACTCCTCTGAGAACGAGCATTTTTATGAACCAAGATACCTAACGCAGCTCTGTTATTTAAACACCAAACTTAGCAAACAACCAGCTCTATTATTTACACATCAAACATTTTAAACAATCAGAACTGATTTTTCCTCAACCAAAGTTATGTCATGCACCACATACCACCACTTTTTTCTGTTTAATAGAAAAATATGGATAAACCCAATTACATTTTTTATCTGAATTGTTTGAATACACCAAATAATGATGTCAGCAATATAAATCAAATCACATTATCAGTAGGGATGTAACAAATACCTGTAATGACAGCAACTGCTGTATGGCCATAGGATACTTTCTCTACTCCCCAATTAACTTTTTCTACTCTGACAAAGTTTTTTTGTAGGATGAAGTTGCATCCCGATCATGAATGGTATCCTGCAGAACTTCTGTCTGAAGTATGGACAGGAGTGTTGCGATGCACTTTGGATAGGTCAGATGAAATGCGTAGTAGTTTGCTAAAAGATAGAGCACACCTGTGTCGATGTTTTCTTTTAAAAAAGTTGTCACAGGTGTAGACTCAATGGCCAGCATGCAGTTGTTATTACAAACGATCAGAACTGGACTGAAGACTGGTCTTCTCTGAATACAGAGTATGGAATAATGCTGTCTGAAACATTCATTTAAATCAAAGTTTGAATCTAAATTTGGTTTTTAATGATTATGAAGTTTAAAATACAAATTGCAATCAAACTACATTCAGAGAAATCTAGAACCTGATGATTAAAATAAAAATTGAAATGGAATGGTGAATTCACCATTACACAGGATAGAGCACACAACCTTGCTCAATTCACTACTCATGCAAGACAAGTTTTATTATATATCACTTGCAGACCACAAACAAAAGTTTTACAAAAGGCATTCCCTATCTCCTAATTTTGTCTTAGATAAATTTCACATACAAGGCATTTCTTATACATTTCTTACCTCAAGAACATGCACTCACTTGCATGTCCCAACTTTCTGGGTAGGACCACAGGTGAAGGGAACATCTCAGGCAGAGCCTTCATCATGGCTACAGAGCGTGTCACTGTTACAGACATAAGTAGATTCATTATTAAATATATTTTTTTGTGTGTTGACCATTTAATTACCATTTTTTAATTACCATGTTTAAATAATAATTTATAAAATTTTGCACAAAAAGTTGGATCAACTGGGGTGCAGGGTAGTGTGTAGTCTGTATTAATGAATTAAAAAAATAATGTTTACACATTTTGTTTTAAACATCAAGCTCACCCAGCATAAGTGTATAAGCAGCTGTTTTAAAAAAATCCTGAAAAGTTTCTAATCTTTGTTCTGTGTTGTTGGTTGTCCCAGAACCTTTTTAAAAACCCCATAGAACTGAGCTTTGCCATAAAAGCTTTCCCAGTGGGTCTTCAGGTCAGAAATAAAGTCAACTAAATATTTAGACTGTACATTTTTTTACTAAGGGGTAATTTTTGTATACCATGTATTCTAGATCCTAACTAGAGCAAATTGGGTTAAAAAAACTCTACTGTTAATAAATAATTCAGCCAGCATGTGGGAGATTTCATGAAAACAGAATTAAATGACATTAAATAACACGTTTACAGTACTGCCCAGCACTAAATTAATATATTAAATATTTTACCAGCTGAGAAGTATGCAAACATTTATACTATATATAATAGTTATATACATAGGGGTTCAGTTTTCATGAGCAATCATTGATGGTGTACTGTGTTTTTAATCAGTGAAACTTAAAACTGGCTTTTGTGACATTAATGAAAGGTTGGTTCACAAACTGAACAAACACTTAACCAAGTGAGTCTGCAGTTCACAGAGTTATCACAAAGCATTGGATAATACTCCACAAGATGCTTTGCCATAGCCTGGACATCATTTTTGGATGGATACATAAATTCAGTAATAGTTGTTGGATCCCACAACTAGAAGAGCATGAAAGACCTTACTTTATACCTATGATGGTGTGTTTTTATTCTATGACAGTTTATTGAATTGTAACCCCTGTAATGTGATGTTTTGTATCAACAAGTTTTAGCCAATACACAGCCTTAAAACAATGACTGGCCAATTTACATGAAATTTAATTTCTACACTCAATGTTCATATTTTCAGCTCTGTATACTTTATCACCCTGTCGGTGTCACTGCAGTGCTGATCCACAACCCAAATAATAATAGCTGTCCTGTGGTGGTCTATCCTGTGGGGTCCGGAGTACTGAAGAACAGAGTTAAAATAATAAAGGTCTGGGATTATAGATCTACAAAGTGCTCAGTGGAGCTGAAAGATATACAGTGTGTGTAGGAGGTGGTTTTTAATGAAGTGGCTGGTCAATGTTTGTAAAAATGTTCTGAAGATAAGACATACTGTATGTTTATACAGAATGTTTTTACACTGTTGTATTAATGTTATTTACTCTGTTTGTTATAAAAGCAATGTACTCTGCCACAATGGCAAACAAAATAATAAATTACTTTTTAGTCACAAAGTGTCATCAGTTTTATTGGAAAATATGTTAAATCTTTTTCTCCCACCAGACACTGTTAGGTAGTGTCACAGCCACACAATGAGCACCATACTACAGTAGAATATCTGTGAGAAGTCCCAAAATGTTCTCAATCACTAAATGCAGCTTTCAAAGTACAACAAAATCATCTTTTTATTTATTTCTGGGGTCCTACATGTTGTAAAGGCACAACACTTCTTTTAAGCAGAATCATGCCAATCCTTTGGATACCCACCGACATGAAGGCCCCTAAATCTGGGCTCAGGCCTAAAAATCAGCTGTGTCTAAATAAGTATATTGAGGTATTTTATAAACTGACTACAGGACAAGCCCTATTTTAATTAACTTGATGGGCAGTTTTTACTTTCTGTGTAGAGAACAGACAATTTTTTTCATCACTAATTTTAATACAGGTGTGACACAATTTGGGTTAACACAAAAATGATGACACTCCTAGTAAATACTGAAAATAACTTGAACATAGAATTTATAGACTAACATGTTAAGGGTAAAGACTATAAGATCATCTTCAAACAGCTTGATGTTCCTGTTACTTCAGTCGCATATAAAAGCTAGTTTAGTACGTAGGACAATAATCTTGGTGGTCTGAGGGAGGAGGTCAGTGGATTCAAAGCAAAGAAAGAACGTTCAGGAATGCAAACTGGGTTGAAACAAAGTATGTATGTGTGAGGTTTATGTGGTGTTTGTATTGAGGAACAGCTTTGAAAACAGAATATGTTTAGAGTTACCCTGCTCATTGGATTTAACCTCAAATAATCGTGACAGAGTATCCGCCTTGGTTTTGCATGTGCCTGGACGATAAGGAATCTGAACATCAAAACGAGATAAAAACAACGGCCAACAAGCCTGACGTGAATTTAGGCATTTTGCCGAACGTAGATACTCTAAATGTTTATGATCTGTTAGTACAAGAAAGGTGTGTTGAGCACCCTCTAGCCAGTGGTGCTGGTTCTCAAAAGCTAGCTTAATTTAACCATAATTTCATTCTAGAGGGAAAAATTTGTGTGAAAAATAAGCAATTAGTTTCAGTTTTGGAGGTTCACCACTTTGTTGCGAAAGAACAGCACCCACTCCCACACCTCCACAACGAAAGGTCACGTGGGATCTGTGTGCTGTAGTACAGGTGCAGTGGTGAATCTCCTCCCAAGTTCCTCAAAAGCCCTCTCAGCCTGGAGATTTTAGTCTAACCTCTTAGTTTTGCCCTTAAGTAGGGAAGTTAGAGGAGCGGCGACGAGCTGTAATTTCTAATAAAGTGTTTGTAAAAGTTTGTAAACCCTAAAACCTTCAAAAGACTGCAGATAGACTGGCCAATTTGTCACTGCATCTTACTATCCTCCAAACACATAACCAGGTGTTTGTAGTGATCTCTTGTGGTGAGGAAGGCTGTTTCATTTATCATCCTCTCAAGTCCAAACAAGACTATATGAGCTGCAAAGATCCAACTTTGTGAACACTGTGGCTCTTCTGAGTTGTACCAGAGCAGTAAGGATATGATTAATAGATATATGATATAGGATATAGATGGTAATAGAGTTTAGGCCACGATAGTCTATACCAGGTCTGAGACCGCCATCCTTTTCCTTAACAAAGAAAACGCTGGCAGCCGCAGCAGAGGTAGAGGGACGTGTATAACCCTGGGCTAATGCCTCCTGTATGTAATTTCATGGCTGTCTCCTCCACTTGTGTAAGTAGGTATTCAACTGATTTCAGGGGCATTTGATTGTCAATGAACTCATACAATCATATGGTCTATGGATGGGTAATTTACTGCCATTGAGCTTATAGTATTCTCTGGACTCTTAATGGTAGTAGAGGATACAGACAGCTGCTAAAATAAAACACAGTTATAAAAACAATGACCAGACCACTTAACATTCTCCCATTTAGACCAAGAAATAACAGTATCATGAGTGTTTCACTAGGGGACTCCAATTGTAACAGAGGTACATGTGGTATAATTGACTATGCATTTTTGTATATAGTTTATACCCTTTCTATTCCAAATAGCATGTTTGCAAAATGGTATGTTTAGTAAGATAGAGGAATGATTCACTCTATTATCTTGTGTATTTCCCCATTGTGGTCACATGGAGCGATGTCAGGACCACATTGGCATATCAAATAAGACTATGACAATATAAACAGGAAGTAAAAAAAAGAAAGCGAGGAAGAGGGTGAAGTGGAGTGTGCAGCGTTTTAAAGCTAAAAACTCGTGTTGGAAGTTTTATTTGTCCTGTTGGTACGAGTTCGTGTTGGAGTATTTTCGCGCTGGGATGCATGAACTTGTGGATACCCAAGTGGATTTACAGAGCATCGCGGACTGCTTCCTAACTTTCGCGGTGTTGACGACTGTTGGGTGAGCTGCTGGAGTTTTAAGTAGACACCGCTTGTTCGACGATGTCCAACTCTCTGCCTCTTATTTTATCTCTCGCTGGACTATATACTCATGCATATAGCGGACTTCTATCGGAAGGGTTTTTGTGAATAAGTGGGGATTATTATGCATCTGGGGTGCAGGCAGCTAACGATGTTTTTTTTGACAGATTGGTGTTTGTGTACATTCATATATATATCTTGTTTTGGTGTTTATCATTGGATTTAAACTTGAAAATACTCACTCGGATGGTTGTGAACATGGTAAGTGCCGCAGGAGAGAAAAAATACGCCGCCCGACCTCTTCTGAGGTGTTTGTAACTCAATTAGCTAAAGTTTATTTGACTCTTTTTACATCAGAGTTCTCATAAATAAATAGGGGTGAGTTACACAATGATCACAGCAAATTTGGAACATTCTAACACAAAGAAACAAATCTACTCTGAATGCAGAGCACTAATGTCCATGGAAATAGTTACAGTAGTTTGTGAGATGGTCCCTTGGCCAACCGGTTCTCCATCAACGGCAGGCAGTCCTAGGGATTTCTTAAGTGGAACAGTAGGTATTTGAAGCTGCTTGGCCACACGTGATTGAATAAAGTTTCCCTCAGCTCCAGAATCAATCAAGGCAGGAAATATAGCAGAGAATCCCTGATATTGGAGGGTGACGGGTATGAGCAAAGACCTTGTGACCATTTTAACCGTGGAGTTACTCACCCTGTTGATTTGTGTGATGAATTCTACATGTTTTTGTGTAGCTGCGGTCTTTGTGGACAGATTTGACAGTTCTGAATAACATGTCCAGAATCTTCACAGTACAGGCACAGACCACCGCGATGTCAGCAATTCCTCTCCTCTAGAGACTGACGCAACGTATCGATTTGCCTGTGCTTCTCTGTAGTGTGGTTGAAGTAGGCTCTGGAAGCTGTGGAGCGGCGTGGATCTAAGCGAAGGTTTGCTGGAAGTGGGTGTGACAGGACATTGTAGATCGGTGTCGACATCGCTCCGTGCTTGAGATGATCCAGCCGGATGGCGAGAGAAACAAGAGAATGTCCTTGAGAATGTCCTGGATGAGACCACTGTGGAAAACAATGATCCTAGCAGGTTCGTCTAGTCCACTGCCGGCAGCCAGTGTGTGGAATTCCCCCGACATAACTTAACCAGTAATTCCCCAGATGACTCCTTAGAGTCCTGAAGAAAATGCTTGTAAGTCCCGAGTTCATAAGTTAGCCAAACAGCAGTAGCAGTAGTCCAATCCAGGGCAAGGAGATACAAGATTTGCCAGAACTGGGAGAAGAGTTAGAAAAATAAATAGAGCACTGAAGAAGAAAAACTCAAAATTGATTTGGAACTCTGTCAAACTTATCTGGTTTGCTTACCGGGAATGAACCAGCCAACGAGGTAGAATGTGTGATTGGATCAGGCTCCGGAGCAGATGAGATGATAACTCGATCTATTTGATCAAAGATATTGTGTAGATTCACGGATATCTGTGATAGATGGTTGTGCTGTTCAGTTTGTTGTTTTGCACAATGCCACCAGAACAAGTAAGAGAGTCAAACAACTGATTATGTCGGGGAAGCAGAGGGTGAGAGAGAGTTGTGATTGATATGTTGTAAATATGCGGGTGTGACATCATCGGGATGTCGGGAGTTAGGAATTGCTGGAAGGAACAGTCAGCTGGACATTTTGATACAGTGCTAGATTAAAATTATTTTCTAAACATATTTATGAAGGACAACGAAAGAAGTAAATTAAACTGTAAGTGTAAAAGCAGTAATAAAAAAGTGACTTTTTGTTTTCCGTTTAGGAAAATGCCAGTAAATCACCAGCTTTTCTGTCACCAGATTATTACTTTCTTCTATCAGGGAAACTGTTATTTGTTATTGTAAATTGTGAAAAGTTTCAGAAAATAATTTTTATAGTAATAACAATAATAAGAACAATTTTCTGATGGTTCTGTTCTGAAGGATGTGGTGGAATGGGGGGACCATTTGCTTATATGAATCAAAGCCCACCCTATCCCCTAAATATTACCTATAACCTGATTCCACTGTAGGTAAGGTAGTAAAATCACTGTATATATATTTACTTAGAACAACACTTGTGGAATTACAGTAAATTGTAAAATAAATAAACAAACAACATTATCTGTACTTCTGTTTATTATTAGATAAATCCAGTTAAAGCTCACTTTACAAACTAAACAGGATACTCCACATTCCATGGTACTGCAGTCAGAAAACTTTTAAATTACACATGTAGTGTCTAGATCATAGACTTATACAACCAAAACAATTATTATTTTCTTTGGTTGTATAAAGTTGAAATGAAATGACAAAACAATGTATGTTGAGGTTTCCTGACTAGACAAGACTAACATTAACGTTAGACAGTAAGGCTGTGTCCTAAACAGCACCCTCTGGAACATTGGATATGTGACGAATCAGGATGACGAAGCCGCTTGCAGATAAAAAGTGAGGCTTTAATATCCAAATCGAGATCCACACATGTAGTCAAAAACAAGCGAAAGTCAACATCCAGTAAATACGAAAGACACAGGCAAATAAAGTCCAGAGGGAAATACAAAAGGGAAACCAGATGGAAAATAGAGTCGAAAACCGGAAAAAGCAATAACAATAATTGAATAATATGAACCGCTCAGTTGTTCAAAGAGAAACAAAACCTCGCAAAACCCCAGTCTTTATATCAAACAGATCTCTCTCCAACAGGTGCAGCTATTTAGTATTCAGGTGACCGAAAACTGTGTTTGGAGCAGAAAGGTGAGTTGGCAAGCATTTGATTTCTCTGGGCATTCTGGGAAGTGGAGTCCCTAAAGGCCTCTGAGCCTAAGGGATGCGTGACAGTACCCCCTTCCAAAGAGTCCAGGTAGGTCTCAGAAAGATTCCAAACAGGACGACTACCACATCCCTGACCAGAGGCCTGGACAGGAACGGACACAAAGCTGCCATGGCGCTGGACAAAAGGAGACTGTCTCTGACGGCCCCCAAGGCGGGCAGGGATTGAGCTGGACAGGGTTTTCTTAGGGCGACCCCCCCTTGGATGAGGAGCTGGTCTAGTGGGATGCGGACTATGAAAATTAGCAATAAGGCCAGGGTCTAGGATGTCTCGAACTGAGACCCAACACTGCTCCTCAGGGCCATAACCCTCCCAGTCCACCAGATACTGGAGCTCTCCTCGACGTCTCCGGGAATCCAGCAACCTATGGACAGCATAAATGGGTGTTCCGTCCACCTCCCCTGGTGATGCCGGAGTGCCATTTGCCATGACCTCCTCTAAAGGACCTGAAACAACAGGTTTTAATAAAGAAACATGAAATGAACGTGGAACACGAAAAGGGGAAGATAAATCAAGTTTATAAGTGTCTTCATTAATTCGTTGAGAAAGCACGCCCCCAATTCCTGTCTCCGAAGCATCTACTTCCACTACGAAAGGCTCAGAGGGATCAGGGTGCTTCAAAATAGGAGCAGTAGTAAAGGAATTTTTCAATTTTACAAAAGCCTATACCGCTTGCATATTCCAGGTCAATCTCCTAGGATTGCCCTTCAGTAATGTAGTCATAGGGGAAGCAATACTGCTAAAATTCCTGATGAACCGGCGATAGAAATTAGCAAAGCCTAGAAATCTTTGTAATTCCTTTACATACGAAGGAGTAGGCCAATTCACTACTGCTTTACTTTGTTGTCATCCATGACTACCACATTAGCGCTAATGATATAACCCAAAAAGGCAACTGACTGCAAGTGAAATTCACATTTCTCACCTTTTAAATAAAGATGGTTCTCTAGGAGCAGTTTGAGGACAGAGCGAACATGTTTCACATGTGTTTTGAAGTCCGAGGAATAGATAAGTATGTCATCTAGGTAAGATATGGTATTTTGACCTATTATCTCTCTGAGAACATTGTTAATGAAAGCCTGGAAGACAGGTGGCGCTATAGAGAGGCCGAAAGCCATTACCAAGTGCTCATAGTGTCCGCTAGTGGTCACAAATGCTGTTTTCCACTCATCCCCCTGTTTAATTCTAATTGTAGACACTCCTCAGATTTAATTTCCTGAACTATTTGGCTTCTTTTAACTGTTCTAGGGTGACAGGAATGAGAGGAAGAGGGTAAGGATAGGTCTTGGTGATTTGATTAAGACCTCTATAATCTATACATGGGCGCAAACCACCATCTTCTTAACATTCTTCTTAACAAAAAAGAACCCTGAAGCTACAGGTGACATGTAAGGTTGAATAAAAGTTTCTTGTATATAATTATCCATATAGCATTCTTCCTCCTGAGTCAAGAGGTAAACTAGGGAATTAGGCAGGATGGGGTTTTCAACTAAGTCTATTGCGCCATCACAGGCACGGTAAGGAGGTAGTTTAAACTGCTATTGTTAAGGTCATAATAAAGTCTTGGAGGCATTGTTCCTTTTAAAATAGCATGTTCTGACCACATTTTAATCACTGAATATTCAGCTTCTGTGGGCTAGCGTGACCAGATGAGAATGAGAGAAATACAGGGTATGAGACTTGAGATGAGTGTGTCATGACAGAATAATTAGAATAATTTAGATCAGATACACCAATTCTAATAATCAGTTATCAATATTATTACGATTATCAACCGATACTGAGCATATGATCACAATCATGTTGGCCTTACTTGAATATAAGAAGTCAACCCCCCCCCCCCCCCCCAATGCCATAGTTACGTTATGGCATCATCTCTTCATATCTTATCATTCTGTAACATTAATTGGCTAATACACATATAGGCAGCACTACTCTAACACCTTAACTTTAATAACACACAGACTAACCGACAGCACAGCAGCTACAGCTTCTCTCACTCCTTTATAAACAGTAAACAGACCACCTGCTGCATTAGCCTGCTAAACTAAAATAAACCCTCAGATAGTCACTCCTAGCTAACAATAACAGAATAAAGAGTGATCAGAAATAGGGATTGCTGATAATGACTGCAATGTGTTGGTTCTGAGTGATAAAGTATAAAAATACTCCTTTACAAAACTTACTAGACTCACAACACCAGCCAGATAAACACTGACACCGTGTGTGCGCACAATGTGAAAAGAGAAGCTGGATCATACCATTTTGCAAGGCTGGGTGGGCTGCTGTCTTTTCATTGTTAAAATAATTGGTTTAAGCGTATACTCTCTATGTTTTAACATTTCCAGCTTGTTAGAGATGAATTAAAGTTAAAATAAAAAATAATACTATAATCTTTAGGGGTGCTGGGACTTGGTTTAACCGTATACTTTCTATGGTTTTAACATTTCCAGCTTTTCTGAGACAAATTAACGTTAAAAGAAGAAAAACGTTTTTTAACTATAATCTTTAGGGGTGCTGGGAATGAATTTAAATCTAAACTAGGGCTAGGTACCCCTCTGGTCTGCAGTTTGGGACGTGGTCAGAGAGTAATGTAACTTTACGTTACAGAGTGCTTTCTGACTAAAGTTAATATAAACGTTATCTAACCCAAACCCTCCTAGTCTGTTACCATAACAACACATTATACTAAAGCTGTTTTTATTGCAGTATATTTTGATATTCATTGCTCTCATCACTGACCTCGCGTTTAAAGCTGGCTGAGCTACCCGACGCTGCAACGAGGCGAGAGCTCCGGTCAGTGAATCTGCCGACAGCAGGATATTTCTGAACAGGCATCTCAACACAAGCCTTAACTAAGTTAAAGACCACCTAACAACCAGAGTCTGTTGCTAACAACAAACACAGGGCGTGAATTGCGAAGGCTGTCAAAACACGCTTTTAAAATAAAGTGTTTTTAAACAGTTTCCGCTTTTTCTGTAGTTTAATTTTTGGGTGGGACAAATCTACCTGTTTCTGATATTGGGTGGGTTATGACTGTCACAACATCTAAACACCTTAGATCTGAATAAAATCTAAAAAACCTGATTAAGAAATCTGATACAGTAGTCAATAAATCATGTGTGGCGGGGGTGCTTTGCCCCGCCTAGTGGGGGTAGTAGTGAGTAACTCTATTTTGGACGACTGGAGAGAGAAAGGATCTAAGTCCCCATCCCCCAGTACAATTAGCCTCAGTACTTAAGTGTGTACGTATGGTTTTGCCTATCCTGTTATTTGGAATCGTTCTTGGCTCTCTAATATATCTAGACCGGGGGTGTCAAACTCATTTTCACCGAGGGCCACATCGGCATAATGGCTGTCCTCAAAGGGCCAGATGTAACTTATAAATGTAACAAAATGTAACCAAATGTAATATAAAATAAATGTAAGTACTCCTTAATGTTAAATAACTCTAATAGGAAGGCTGCTGTGAGATCTCTCAATTTATACCAATCATAGAAAGTCCACTAAGGCGTTCTTGACCCATAGTGGATCTCAGGTATGTTTCAATGAGTTTGAGTGTAGAGAAGCTCCTTTCAGCAGCAGCCACTGTGACAAGAAGAGTGGCAGAGATTCTAAAAGCTACCCACATATTTTGGTAAATTTCTGCCAGCTTCTTCTCATGAAGGAAGGTCAAGAGTTCCATGCTTGTCATATTTTTTGAAGGCAAATGAGGAAAATTTTGCATCTCCATAGCAAGTTCCCTGCCATCAATATCTGGCTATCAATCATGGGTCAGAGCAGTGCCCAGGGATTCACATCGCTCTGACATGTTGGGGAAGTTGAGGAGCACTCCAAATTTGTCATTAACATCTGTCAGATATTGAATTCTCTCATGAAGAAAAGCGAGAGCTTCATCCACGACCACATTAAAAAATGTGGTTTCTATTTGTTTAAGTGCATCGCCAATAGACTCATCTGGAGCCTCATAACTAAAGTGCCTTTTTCACATTTCTTTAATGAGTTTAGGGAACGGGGTAACAGACACTATCACTTGCTAGCTAGTAACTATTTTTCTGAAGGGAACTTTTACTGTACAACATACAGTATAGTGTTAATTCACCAGATACTTTTACCTCTGTTTTCTCCGCCTTTCTTCATCCTCTGTTCTCCCTTTTCTGCCCTAGGCACCAGAGGACTTCTGGCTTTTTGACATCTTTACGGAAAGCTGCCACTCACCCCGTGGTGTTGTTTTGTTCCCCACAGAGTAACAGTAACGAGGTGCGCAGGGCCCGCGGGGGGATGGGGGTTGTCTGGGAGGGCATGGCGAGCGGGTGATTTATTATAATAATTGTGTGGTTATTATAATAATTATTAATTTGACTAATGTTGTTAAACAATGAAGTTATGATTATGTGGACTTTGCTTGATTTTATATTTATTAATTGTTCATTTGTAAAAAAAAAAAAAAAAAGCATACACGCGAGCGCCCCCCTGGACAGACGGCGCCCCTAGCATTTGCCTATATTGCTTAATGGAAGGGCCAGCCCGGATCCCATGAACTTTAAACTGTGAGTTCAGAAAGTTTGAAACGGAATGGACTCAGTCTGTGTTTATGATGCAAAAAAGAAGAAAAATAGTCTCTTAGTTCTCTGTAGTTAAACCTCACACATACTTCATAATAACTGGAAACAGTACAAAGAAGTCACTTCCCTTTAACAGAGGAGATACGCCACTGAGAGGATGACGTCTGAATGGCAGGGCACACGCAGAAGCAGCAACTTCTGAGCATAAAGAGGCAGTCTTTAGGACCCAGGAACGCCTCAGAAGCTCTGTCTGACATTTTCCCACAGATGCTGGACAGCAGACATGATCCCGCACTCTCGCTGTTTATGTGACTGCAAACTCAGAGCAAGCTACTAGCTAGGTGCACCGTTTCAGTCCAATCTCAGAGCAAGGAAAACAAACGTTCAGCTCCAGTCTCTCTTCAGTGCGCTGAACGTAAAGCACTGCACACATCACTGACACAGCCTCGAACACAACAAAGTATTCACGCTATTTTCCATGACAACACTTTGGGGGGCATCTTTGTTTACTTTGTGTTAGAACTTTCCGTGCGCCCTCGAATATGTTGATACGAATTACAAGCAAAACGACAATAAACATATAAAATGACTAGCATAATATGTTCAGTTAGAGGGAGTCAGTAATTGAAAGAAGAGGAAAACTTGTCTTGAACAACAGAGTTATGAACACATCACATAAAGATCAGACTGTTGTAAAGCCGCCTTCCAAAGAAGAGAACCTGCGTCTCTGGCTGAAGGCACTAAATTTAAAATATCCACCCAAACCTCCGTATGTCGGTTCTTACCATTCTGTGGAGGAGAACCAGCACCAGAGCATCCTTATCCAGAGAAATGAAGCTCAGAGAAAGCAGACACGTTGGGTGTTTGCGAGTTAAGTAACTGTTTTCTGATGAGTGTCCACCGTGCTAGGCTATCTGGGCTGTAGCTAACACCCACGCAGAGTGGCTCGGGCAGCTGGCTTGACTTAGGTTTAACTGGCTTTCAGAAATATAAACACACCGTCTTTATGTAGGAGTACACGACCCACCTTCCCACTGTACAGGTACTGATACGCTTCAGTAGTTTTTCATTGCCGAACAGTCTACACCTTCTGAGTACAAAATAATTAAAAACGTGGTACCACTTTAAAATAAGGCTACCTTTATAAAGGGTTTATAAATGGTTTATAAATGCATTTACAAATGTTTATTAATTAGGTTGTAAACCCTTTAAAAGTCATTAAAAACCAGTTACAATGCATAAATAGAACGGGAAATAGTAACCTGTTGTTAGCCAAATAGTGATCCCCCATCCGTCTATAGTGTTAAACCTCATATCTTGCTGAGATTTCTGTCCTACTGTGTCTTCTACATTTAGTCAGCTTTAAACTTGCCTGCTTTATCACAGACATGTTAACAAGATTAACCATTTAATCACCAAGTTTAATAATTTAACCACCAACATGATCTTATTTAATAATTAATGACAATGTTGTAGGCAACAACATGTTAAATTACTAAGTTTACATTCATGGCAACATTCTATACCATGATCTTTTCATGTGATTCTCACAGGTATTGATTTGATACCTCCAAAAGGGAGCCTTATAATAAAGTGTAAACCACATCACTATTTGTTAATGAGTTATTAACCCTTATAACTGCCAAAAGGGAGCCTTAAAGTAAAGTGTACACCACATTACCATTTGTTAATGAGTTATTAACCCTTATAACCACCAAAAGGGAGCCTTATAATAAAGTGTAAACCACATCACTATTTGTTAATGAGTTATTAACCCTTATAACTGCCAAAAGGGAGCCTTATAGTAAAGTGTAAACCACATTACCATTTGTTAATGAGTTATTAACACTTATAATTGCCAAAAGGGAGCCTTAAAATAAAGTGTAAAGCACATTACCATTTGTTAATGAGTTATTAACACTTATAATTGCCAAAAGGGAGCCTTAAAATAAAGTGTAAAGCACATTACCATTTGTTAATGAGTTATTAACCCTTATAACTGCCAAAAGGGAGCCTTAAAATAAAGTGTAAAGCACATCACCATTTGTTAATGAGTTATTAACACTTATAATTGCCAAAAGGGAGCCTTAAAATAAAGTGTAAAGCACATTACCATTTGTTAATGAGTTATTAACCCTTATAACTGCCAAAAGGGAGCCTTAAAATAAAGTGTAAAGCACATCACCATTTGTTAATGAGTTATTAACACTTATAATTGCCAAAAGGGAGCCTTAAAATAAAGTGTAAAGCACATTACCATTTGTTAATGAGTTATTAACACTTATAACTGCCAAAAGGGAGCATTAAAATAAAATGTAAACCACATTACCATTTGTTAATGAGTTATTAATACCTAAAAACACCAAAAGGGAGACTTATTGTAAAGTATAAAACATATCACCATTTGGTAATGAGTTATTAACACATATAACCACCACATGGAAGCCTTATTGTAAAGTATAAAACACATGACCAATCAATGAGTCACATTTATGTGATAAAAAATATTTTTAAAATATTATTTGCACAAAACAGATTTATTTGCACAATAGAATAAAACAGAGTGCAAAGTAGCCTGAAATACAAACTGTCCTAAACGGACCCTTTATTATGGTAATTTAAAAAAATGTCCCTAAAATAAATTAGCTTTCATGTTTTCTGTTTTATCTTTTAAATCTTCAACTCTTTGAATAGCAGCCTCACACCACCAGCAAAACACCAAAAGCCAGCACTGTCTCTTCACTAGTCCTTTCGGCCAGTTCCTCTTCATATGCTTCAGCTGCAATAGCGAGCTCTCCAATCGCTGAAGTGGGCACCACAGTATCCTGTTAATGGTGTGCTTCCGGAAGGCCCTGGTCATGGTTTTGGCCTTTGGTAATGTTTTAAGGATGGATTTGTAGCGGTGTACAATTTCACTTGGTGTTTGTTCTAGGCAGGGGGAAAAAAATCTAAATTTAGGTGCAAGTCGTAAAAATACTTCATTCTACAGAAACCATAAGTCAATCCAAGTTGCCACATTTAAAAAGCATTATCAACAAACATGCATTCAGTGGTTTGTAGTCAATATTTAACATATTGCAGTACCCTATGTCTAGTTAAACATACACTAATTATGCTCACTTTTTAATCGAACACACAGCTGGAAAGTGTTTTCAAATCACTTACCTCTACATATTGGTTATTAAAAATCAGTAAACTATACGCTCCTAATGTCATTGTTGTTAATATTGGTAAGCCTGTGTGCTTCTAAAGCTGTCCTGGAAATTACATTCTATTCATTAAATTGAAAATTTAAACGCACCTTCCCACTTCAATAACTTTACTGTTAATTGAATTGTGTCTGGTTTATTATTATCATAACTAGAGATGGAAGGATCAATCGGCTATGTATCGGTATCTGCCAATTTTTAATCAAAATATGTGATCGGTGATCAGCCGATATTTCTCAATTTAGAGCCGATCCCGAGAGCCGATCGATGGCGTTAAACAAATGAGCTTATTTCTGTATTTCCAGCTAGCGTTTCATCCAGGAAGAGGAGAACCCCCTCCCTCCAATTCCTATCTGAACCACTAGGTGGAAATACATACCCTTTCATTTTCCACAGACTAACTGAAGCGGCAGCGTCTCAGAAAAAAAATGCACTGAAAGTAAGCTTGTCCGTCTGGCAATGTTTTACCGTATGTGACAGACTCATCCATGCCGTTTTTAAAATGTGTAAAATCAGCATGCGGCTTAATTCAGTGAGTATCAGCAAACAGCAGAGCTAGCACGTGTAAACTGCTCAAACTGCAAAAGTAGCCTTTATTTTTTTATCTGTTAATAGCGTATAATACCTAATTGCTTACTTTTAGCTAATCTACCAGATTTTGAAAACTGGAAAATAGGAAAAATGTACACCTGAATCAGTATATTCTTAAGTAAGCAGGCTATCTCATTTTCTTATGTTTTTTCCTGGATGTCAATGCAGAGGTGTACCAGGGCTAGCTGCTCTAAGATTATATCAGTCCTGGGGAGTCATGAGGATAAAGCAGAGAGCAAGAGACGTTTCTAACAGACTTTTTCTCTCTTTCACTCCTTCTCAGCAATAGCAGAAAAAAACAGGGGTACCTTCATCCTTCACAAAGGCACATAGGCCCCATTCCCCCAAAAACATTTGACATTACATTACAGCCACAACATTATATTTGACCATATTTTGTTTGTATTTACAGGTAATTAAATATGCTACTTTTCAAGTTTACTGGATACATTTTCCACTCAAAAGCGTAAACAACATTTGTTTTTACAAATATTCTGAATTGGTATATAGCCCCAATTATAGAACTTAGGTCTGTTAAACCGGGCTAGTAATGGGCAGAAAAAACACTGCCTGACAGTGTTAATGACATTGTATCCCCAGTATGTTGGGCCTTATGCTTCATATGCATGCTTATGCCTGGCCCAACCTACAACACAACTGATTTCAGAAATATATATAATGATGGGTTGTGTTCTTTTAAATGTTAGTGGCAACAATCTGAATTCTGAAATCAAGACATAACTGTAAAACTAATTAAGAGAATGTTTTTTTTACATGATATATACATTATGCCAATGCAAACGCACCTTCGTAACAATTATTTACTGCTTACCACGCTGCCGAAACTTCTTGTGCTCTTTCTTGTGTTTCTTGGCTCCCTTGCTGTGCGTTTCTTTATATTTGTGCTTACACTTCTTGGGGGTTGAAGAAGAGGATGAGGATAAAGAGAATGAGGATGAGGACACGGATGATGTATCAGAGGTTTTAGAATCATTCACAGTATCTGGCTTGTCCATGGTTTGTTTCTTCCTTTGTTTTAACTGAAAGGTGCAAAAAGAATCCCTAAGATTTTACCTTCAATTATTTAACAGAACGCCTGAAATACACTGTAAATATCTTAGATCAAGTTTCCCATGTATTAAGAAGTGAAACTAGATTATTTTCTTGCCCCAGAACATGATATCACATAATACCAACTAGCAAATCTAACTAATTCCAGCTACTCACCTGTCAGGGCGGACAACTGAGCACAAAGAAAATCTCTTTCTTTTTCCAGTTCTTCTTATTCTGCCACTCCAACTTTTCCTTTAGAAATTTCAGCTCTTGTTTCTCCTTGTTCAGAAGTACTTTTTCAGTAGGGGCTAGGTCAGAAGCTAAGCCTAAAAACAGATATTACAAAAATTAGAACGGCAGAATATCCTGTGTCTTAGTGGGTACCATTTATAAAACCTAACCTTAAAATGAACCTTAGCAATCAGAAAAGTAACCTACTCTTCATACTCCTACTCCAAGCTGTTATTTTGAGTTGCTCATGCCATTTGCTGCAATAGACTGGTTGACTGGATCTCAAAGACAAAACATTGGTCAGAACCAATCAATCAGTTCTCAGCATGTAAAAAATCGAATAATTCGCAACTTTGCAAGTTCCCACAGTACGACATATTTAATAGCCATATTCATGAACATATTCATGAACATCATGAACATTCATCTTCTGAACATCAAGGCCATAAATATGCAAAAGACTATTACGAAGTGCATACATTTTGTTGAAGTTAGGAGTATGACAGTGTAATGTAAAAGGATAATAATAATAATAATAATAATAATAATAATAATAATAATAATAATAATAATTAACCTTTTAATTGAGATGTATATACTTTTTTATTTAATCTAAAAACGTCTTTCACATAGCATTTTAAATATTTCTTATGGTGAAGTTTTGGGATTTTGTGTAAATATGCTGCAGATGGTAGAGATGTTGACATGCAGTAAGGTAACAACCCCAATGTAATGTATAGCAGTAGGGTTTATTTCTTTAAAGATATAAGATATAATTTTATACAAAAAGCTCATAATATGTCTTTTATTACAACTCCTGACAAGTGTGTACACCAAGTCTGGATCAGGTGTACAGTTGGTTTTCACGATCTAATGCATCTCAATGTGTACCATATTTGCAAATACATATGCACCTGACACTATATCTTTAAACCTCATTATTTGTTCTTAATGCCAACTTGACATTCTACAATAGATTCAACAATATATTCTACAATAGATTTAAGTGTCATATCATTCTAAAATCTACAAATACATCTTACTTTTTTGTTCAATTCCTAAAGAATTACTACATCAAATCGTAACTACATTTATGTCTATCTGGGGCTCTTATTCTGTACTTAAACATGCACCTGGGCTTAAATGTTTGTTAAACTTGTGTATCCCTGATTCTAATTTGATTATACACTGTAATATCAGACAAGTGTACACACGAGTCAGATCAATGGTAGAAATTTGAGTTTGACAGGTACTTATACACCAATCAGCCATAACATTAAAACCACCTCCTTGTACTTACACTCTTACTTTATCGGCTCCACCTACCATATAGGACCACTTTGTAGTTCTACAATTAAAGACTGTAGTCCATCTGATTCTCTGCATACATTGCTAGGCCCCTTTCATCCTGTTCCACAATGGTCAAGACTCCCACAGCAGTGGGGGTGTGTTAGTGTGTGTGACTCTGATACTATTGGATAAGACACAGCAGTGCTGCTGGAGTTTTTAAGCACCTCAGTGTTACTGCTGGACATCCTCTAGTCCTGATGAAGGACTAGAGAATGACCAACACAAACTGTGCAGCAACAGACGGGCTATCGTCTCTTACATCTACAAGTGGACTGGCAAGGTAAGAATGTCTATTAGAATGGACAGTGAGCGGACACAGTGTTTAAACACTCCAGCAGCAGCAGCAGCAGCAGCAGCAGCACTGCTTTGTCTGATCCACTCACACCAGCACAACACATACTAACACACCACCACTATGTCGGTGTCACTGCAGTGGTGAGAATGATCCACCTCCCTAATAGTACCTGCTCTGTGGTGGTCCTGACTATTGAAGAACATGGTATCAAAGTATACAGAGAAACGGACAACTGTCTGTAACTGCAGGACTACCAAGTGCTCCTATATGGTCAGTGGAGCTAAGAATAATGAGTGTAGATACAAGGAGGTGGGTTTAATGTTATGTTATTATTATTTTGGTTTTCAATCAAATGTACCCTTTTGGTTGTAGCAGAAATGTGTTTTCAGTTTATTACTAATTTATTTATAAATAGGGATGGTTACTACAACTCAATTTATCAACCATAGATCTGTTGCAAGGTATCGATTTCCTTTGGGAATTCTGTAACACATTTAAACACAAATACAAACTCTGACATAAGAAGCCTTGTAAACACTTTTTAGTTTAAACAGAAATATATACACCTTACAACTGAAACCCAATGTTATTATTGTTTTTGTAGTTCATAGCAAAAAGGTTGGCTAGAAGTATAGTCATGAAGCGCAAGGCGTTTGCAATATCCTACTGATATAGCTACTAACATTTCAACAAGAGATTTTGTTGAAAAAAATACACTAAACACATTAATATAACCAAACTGTAAACGAAAACTTTTTTTATTAATTTCTGTGGAAAGTACCTGCACTTTAGTGACAGTGAAATATGCCATACGCAGTAAAACCGTTAGGCATGTTAGCTAACGTTAGCTAGTTTACCAGTCTCTGCTACGAGCCTAGGTAACTAGCTAGCTGCTGCCCTGCCAAGTAAGGTCAGCTAACGGCAGAGAGCTACAGAAAAGTTTAATTATCTGAGGGACAGACAAATAAAAAAACTTACTTTGTCGCTCATTTGTTGAAACTTGGCTCCTCTGTTGACGCTTTGGGCTCCTCTTGGGACGAGTACTGGCAGCTGAAGTCGCAGAGGAAGACAATTCTTCTTCTTTTCGGCTCTTCGTTGTTGTTCTGAAAAATCCGTTGCTCTACGGTTTGCAAGCAGGCCCGGATGTGACGGTAGGATACGTCATTAACAAGTTCTCCTGTGATTGGATGTTTCTACATCGCTGTCTGTGGTTGGATGTTCACCTTCTAGCGACAAAATATTGCTCTTTTTTTTCGTCTTCGCGTAAATCGACTTGAAACAGATGGCGCCATATACTCTGTTCTAAGAGACAGCTCCAAACAGGTAAGGAGCATAAAATTTAAATATAGAAATCATTTAAATATTATTTTATTTTATTATTTTTTTTTTATTTAATATTATTATTTTATTACTATAAGGCTCCCTTTTGGCAGTTATAAAGGTTAACAACTCCTTAACAAATAGTGATGTGGTTTACACTTTACTATAAGGTTCCTATTTGGCAGTTATAAGGGTTAATAACTCATTAACAAATAGTGATGTGGTTTACACTTTACAATAAGGCTCCCTTTTGGCAGTTATAAGGATTAATAACTCATCAATAAATGGTGGCTATAAATGTTGATACCTCATTAACAAATGATGGGAGACCATTTGAGATAATGAGATACCTCAAACTTAACATGGATGTCAAATCTGTGGATCAGCAAATGCAAAAACAGCAGTAAACCAGTAAAGGACGTCACACCTGGAATGTTGTCCTAAAGAAGATGCTACTCGACCTCATGGATCATAGTTGTGCCACCTTCATGTCCAGTGTGCTTTACTACCTGGAATGCTGTCCTGAAGAAGATGACATTCAACCTCAAGAGTACAATGTATACATCAGCACCTTACAACATCAAATCAATACCTGTGAGAATCACATGAAAAGATCATGGTATAGAATGTTGCCATGAATGTAAACTTAGTAATTTAACATGTTGTTGCCTACAACATTGTCATTAATTATTAAATAAGATCATGTTGGTGGTTAAATTATTAAACTTGGTGATTAAATGGTTAATCTTGTTAACATGTCTGTGATAAAGCAGGCAAGTTTAAAGCTGACTAAATGTAGAAGACACAGTAGGACAGAAATCTCAGCAAGATATGAGGTTTAACACTATAGACGGATGGGGGATCACTATTTGGCAAACAACAGGTTACTATTTCCTGTTATATTTATGCATTATAACGGGTTATTAATGACTTTTAAAGGGTTTACAACCTAATTAATAAACATTTGTAAATGCATTTATAAACCATTTATAAACCCTTTATAAAGGTAGCCTTTTTTTAAAGAGGTACCAAAAACATTGCCGTAGTTGACCTCAGACCACCTTTTCATATAACCCACACACTGTTATTAACCTTGGATGAGACATTGTTGTCCCATTCGAAATTCTTATTACCTCTCTGCTCTCCTCCCATGTAACTGTATTCATTTTGGTTAGCTGAGCAGAACTTTTAACACAAAGGCGGGAAAAAAAACAAAACACACGCTTAAAAGTGGGTGTGGCAAAATACGGTAAATAGTGGTCCGCCATTTCGCGCGTGGCAGAACAACTGAATTTCTCCCGAGCCGGGTCCTGACTCAAACCTCACTTGAAAGCGACTCTCTCCAAGCTGGTGCTCGCAATCGCTCGACTTCCAAAGCTATAAACCGAGCTGTTTTACCGGAAAAACAACAACCGCGAAGCTGCTCTGTACTAACACCGAAATCGTCTCTCTCTAGTGCTTTTTTTGTCCCGTCCCCAAAACAAAACAACAACTTCTCATTGGAGTTCGCAAAAAAATAAACTTTAAATCTATGAATGTCCTGAAATGCTGCACATAGGCACTCTGCTGATTTTAGAATTTTAGAAAAACACATATGAAATACAGCTTATATTTTTGTACAAGCCACACATGTTTCTCCAACATTGGCATGACGTTTGAGTTTTTTGTTATATTTACCTCTTATTCTGTAAATGTACTGGCAGAAATCTGATTACTGACTGACTCATGTAGACCTGGAGTTTTCCCTTTATCTGATTACTCAGTTGGATAAAATTTGTCCAGATGTTTATATCTGTGTAATCACACTCACTGTCGCATTCATCAGACAATGTAATCAGAACCATATCTTGTAAAAACTTTCGAAGAGGGAGCTTTAAAAGGCATTAAGCTCTTCAGACATCTGGTTCCCATCAACACCACTGTGAGTCGATCAGTTTCTATAGAACGAGCTATTTCACATCAAACGACTATAAATGACTTTTAGATCTTAGCACCTGAATTTTACAGAGTTGTTGAACATTAGCTGTAATTCTCCTTTAATTGTTATAACATGTAAGATAAACAAAAACACATGCATTAGACAGAGAAGTTTTTTGAGCTGCTTTTTATGTTTACAGTATGTACATATATTATAATATCTTGTTTGTTTGCACAAGACAAACACAAGATAACTGAGTTTTGCTGCTTCTTCTGTTGGTTTTGTTGGCTGGCTAACGTGATCCTCTGTTGACACGATGCACTGAAACAGATCGTGCTGCTGTGTCTACTGCAAATTAGGCCTCCTGGTTGGGTTGTGCTGAAGTCACCAGCCAATTAGATTGCGGCATTCTGTACAGAGAGATAGGATTGAGAGAGATGCTTCACCACCAAATCAATCTCTGAAGCGCAGTTGCCCACCAATTAGGTCATCATCGCCAACATCAGTACCCCTCGGAAGCAAACAGTTGCAGGACCTCCATTATACCTCCCTTCCAGAAGAAACTCAGAAGGGCAGTAATCACACAGACATTCATTACTGTACTAACATTTAACAGCTAAGTTGCAGGTCTTACCTTCAAAAATATTCAATCCAGACTTCCTGATGACATCAATGCAACCAAAGCCAAGGTGACCAGCTTGATCAACAGCTCCTCTGGTTTGATGTCATGGTGCAAGACACCTCTATCATGGCACTGGACTGTTGCCGCCATCAACTGCCACATTATGAGTCATGCGATGTGCTCAGTGACGTAACCTCCACAGCCCTCAAGTTCACTGAGCAAGCTCTCGCAAGGCTCTGGGTGCTCCTACATTGAAAAGTTGCATTCAAACCAATCGTGCTGCTGGATCTGCTGCAAGTTAGGCCTCCTGGTCGGGTTGTGCTGCAGGCACCAGCCAATTAGATCGCGGCACTCTGTACAGAGGGATGGGATTGGATGTGAGAGAGAAGCTTCACCACCAAATCAATCTTCTCTTTCCTTCTCTACATTTCAAAAGCACCACCAAGAAGATACATTTAGGGATGTCAGGCCTGTACTGCACAATTCTTCAGTCTTTTAATATTCACCTCCAAATATAGCTTTTTTCTTTGTTCTTCTTTTATAAGTTACAAGCTTAATGGTATGAACCATTTGTTTACCAGGATAATGTTATTTATCTTACCGTCAGACAGGCCATCACTGAAGTGAAGTTGCCCATCAATTATTTCATCATCGTCAACGAAGGGAAGGTACCCACAAACCATCCTGAACACCAGTACCCCTAGGGACCAAACAGTTGCAGGACCTGCATGATACCTCCCTTTAAGAAGAAACTCAGGAGGGCAGTATGCATCTGTGCCTGAGAACATGAAAGAGGAAGAGAAATAAACAGAGCTGAGCACAGACATTTGGTTCTGTACTAATAATTAACAGCTAAGTTGCAGGTCTTACCTGAAAAAGCGTTGTATCCAAATTTCTTGATGACATCACCGCAACCAAAGTCAATCAGCTTGACCTTCAAAGTGTCCAGCTTGATCAGCAGGTTCTCTGGCTTGATGTCACGGTGCAGGACACCTCGCTCATGGCACTGGACTGCTGCCTCCACTGAGTGCCGCATTATAATTTGTGCAATGCCCTCAGTGACGAAACCTCCACAGCCCTGAAGCACACAGCGCAAGCTCTCGCACGGCTCAGGGTGCTCCAGAATCAAGATGTAGCGGTCAGGCTCATCAAACCACTCAATCAGTTGGACGATGGCTTCGCTGATGGGTTGCTGGTTCATGATCTGCAGCAGAGCCACCTCCACAGGCACGACCTTAAGCTCATTAGGCTGCAGGAGGATAGATAGATGGTGAGGAATTAAAAGTGAAGAACATGGGGAGAACCTCATGGCAGTTTAGGATCTCTGAGTTTTACTACTAGTATTTAATTCAGTCTAAGGTTGCAGGTGCACTTACACTTTGAACATATCGGCCACCTTCATATTTCTGAGCAAATTTTATGGCCACCTGCACAAAAACACAACAACATAATAAGACTTGAAGAACTGAGAGGACAAGAGAAGAGATGATGAGCGTAAATTTGAACTTAGGGAGTGAATGAGCTCACAACCTGTAGGCCGTCGGATACCCGTTGTCCTTTAAAGACAGATCCGAAGCCTCCTTCTCCCAGTTTCACTCCAACAGTGTAACGTGAGGCGAAGGTGTCTATGGAAAACAAATATGAATCATTTAAATAATTACAGGACATTTACAGTAAAGTGAAGTGTGGATGATTTTGGTGAACTGGGCATTGGACTGACCAGGCTTGGAGGTCTTCTGTCTACGAGCCCCTCTTCTCTTTTTTCTTGTCGGGGCTTGTGTGTCCAGCATATCTGGCGCTTCAACAGGTCCTTTCTTAGCAGAGCAGTTGTTTGTGCCCTGCAGGACAGTCTGGCTACAGCCCTCCTCTGAGCGTTTTCTCTTTCTCTCTGAATACACGACCATCATTTGAATATTAAAAGCAATTTCATACAAAATAAGCTAAACATATTATTTTAGATTTACTGGTTGTGATTTAGATTCTAGTATCACATCAGCTCACTGTAAATATGAATCATTTGAATAATTATAGTACATTGACAATGAAGTAAAGTGAATTGTGGGTGATTTTGGTGAACTGGGCATTGGACTAACCAGGCTTGGAGGCTGTGTTCTGTATTTGAGTCTCTCTTTTGGGCGCTTTCACTGCAACTTTCCTCTTTTTCCTCAAGGGGGCTTCAACAGGTCCTTTCTTAGCAGAGCAGTTGTTTGTGCCCTGCAGGACAGTCTGGCTACAGCCCTCCTCTGAATGTTTTCCCTTTCTCTCTGAATACAGGATATTAAATGCAATTTCACACAAAATAAGATAAACATATTATAGTATTCATACCACCATTAATACACTACAGTATCTACAGTAATGTTAATACTAGGAAGATACACTCTATTAACAGTTGATTTTTAAAAAACTTAAATTTTTTAACTGCACAGATGATCATATAAGTTTCTGATTAATCTTGTTTTTTTATCCAAAACACAGTTAAACTGTTAGACGTGTTGAACAACCTTTGCGTGCAGTGCGCTGCTCCATCATCTGCTGTACGAATTCAAAACTACCTGCAGATTCACAGTTTTCAGGATAGAGTTCACTGATAATCGCTCAGACAAGACGTATGAAACGTTATCTTCTGGTCGTCTGACTAGAATCTGAGAAACTCCTCAATCAGCCACTGATTCTAATCCATTATGACATCATAATGACTGCTGTCTAGTCAGCATTAATGTAGGTTGCCATGGCGCTGTTTAGAATTTTCCCCATGTATATCAGTTCTTTCAGATTTTATACCCTAAACAGACTGAACTCTGACTCTGTAATCTCACTTTTGCTTTATTCAGTATATCAAACCACATACTGTATACCTCTTACTGCATCAGTATATACTGTATACCAAGGTGTCACCAAAGGTTCATATATATGGGGGATAAGCCTGTATTGGGGGTCTCGGGGAATGGTCCCCATAGAACATGTGTTCTTTTCTGTTACAGAATTTTCACAAGTGTATTAAAAATGGTTATTTATTCAACCTGACAGACAGTAGACGTGTCTGTTCATTACACCAAACTTAAAGTAGACAAATGAAATCAAAGAATGATCCAGTTTTCATGAATTATATCACTGCGTCAAAAATCAGATCTGGGCTGTCAGTCAACATTTTGTCATCTGGAAAAGACACAGAGGGGAGGATCTTTCAACAGAACTAAGAGTTAGTCATCTCTTTTTCACACGTGCCAATGATTGTTGATGAAATTTAAACAAAACATAAAATAAATATCATAAAACAGGGTTGGCAGCAAAGGGTAAGTCTTGATTAAGGCACTGTAAAAAGACCAGCATTAAACTGATCTGTAGCCGGCAGCAAGTATTTTATTCCAGAAAACATTGGGTATTTATAACCTCATCTCCTATAAACCTTATCTCACCTTGTACCTCCTTCATCATTTCATACTCATCACCACCATTATTTCCAAATGTACTCCTTATTGTAGCTTCCTAAGCCACTATTGTGGATATACCCTCCAGTGGATATACACAGTCTCCCCAAAGACGTCAGTCTAATTATTTTATAAAAACCTCCCCTATTTCCAAACCAGAGATCATACATTTTTTTAAAATAGATCAATCAATCAATCAATCAATCAATCAAACTTCATTTAATCTCGGAAATACATTGAGGGGTGACCCTCATTTTCAATGTAGCCGAGCATATACAATTAAAGGGATTGAAAGAAAAATGAGCAAAAAATAATAAGTAAAATACAAATTTTAAATAAACATTTAATATAGATGCATAAAATACAATGTAAAAAATGTTAGAAAAATTTAATAATAAAAAAAAGAATATAAAATAAACATAAAATACATACAACAAGATAATAAAAACATGATTCTGTGTGTTCTTTCCGGCTCTAGAAATTTCACAAGTGTATCAAAAATGGTTATTTATTCAACCGGACAGATAGTAGATGTTTCTGTTTATAGTTTGTATTAAGCACAGAGCTAATATGATTATGAATACGAATCAATCAAAGGTACTGAAGTCCAGCAGTGCTCTGTCCTCTCTCTAAGATAAGCTGCGGCTCATCAACAAACTGCTCATAACAATTATAGAAACGTTTAAATCACTCATCAGATCTCAAAGAACCAAAATCACAAGTTGAAAATCTTTAATGATAACTGTGTAAGAACAACATGACAAAACAGTCACTGAAAATCATCTACACACTGAGGAGCAAAATTCAAAATTACTCCCAACTCAAAGTAAACTAATGAAATCACAGCCTGATCCAATTTTCATGAATTATATTTTATGTAAATATATATATTTAAGACTTTATATATGTGTACATATTGCACATTTCTTTTTTGTGGTAAATTATTATTAGAGTGTTTATTCTTCTACATAAGCTGCTACTGTAATAACTGTATCAATAAAGTATTTCTGATTCTGATCACTGTTTAAAAAAATAAGATCTGGGCTGTCAGTCAACATTTTGCCAATGTCAAAAAATAAGAAAAATAAAAACAAAATAAAAAAATTCTTGAATCAAGCAAATTTAACTGCTAGTATAGTGAGAAAAGTTAGCTTGTTAAGAATTCTTGAAACAAGAAAAAAAATACTTGTAGTCTGAATTATCTTGTATTATTACAAAAACACTCAATATTAACTAATATAAGACATTATGACTAGATTTAGGCAAAACCAACTTGATCAAACATAATAAAAATAATCTATAAAATGCCTATTAAATTAATTTTGTTTTGAGAATTTTCATAAAACTTCATTTGGTCAAAAAAAAATTTAAATTATAATCCTTTAATAATTTATTGTTTTCTAATTTACAACTAATTCTTATAATAAGACTTATGCAATAATGTTGTACTCTATATAAGGAACAGTAAAACAACCACATGCAGTATGGTCAATTTTTTTTTTTTTTTATTAATTCCAGAGACATGACATATGTGCTTAGAAAAAAAGTTCCAATGAGGCTACATAGAATTTAACAAAAGAGAAGTGTGCAGTATGTATGGTGGTGGTAACTCAACCTCACTTTAAAACTGACAACAAACGATACATTTCTCTTTTGGCTTAGATAAACAAAAGAACAACATGTTCCTGAATTTGTTATGGTGTTTTATTTTTAACAATTAAACTCCTCTGAGAACGAGAACACCAAACGAACAGCAAACAACCAGCTCTATTATTTACATATCAAACGTTTTAAACAATCAGAACTGATTTTTCCTCAACCAAAGTCATGTCATGCACCACATACCACCACTTCTTTCTGTTTAATAGAAAAATATGGATAAACCCAATTACATTTTTTAACTGAATTGTTTAACTACACCAAATAATGATGTCAGTAATATAAATCAAATCACATTATCAGTAGGGGTGTAACAAATACCTGTAATGACAGCAACTGCTGTATGGCCATAGGATACTTTCTACTCTCCCAACTAACTTTTTCCACTCTGACAAAGTTTTTTTGTAGGATGAAGTTGCATCCTGATCATGAATGGTATCCTGCAGAACTTCTGTCTGAGGTATTGACAGGAGTGTTGCGATGCACTTTGGATAGGTCAGATGAAATGCATAGTAGTTTGCTAAAAGATAGAGCACACCTGTGTCGATGTTTTCTTTTGAAAAATGTTGTCACAGGTGTAGACTCAATGGCCAGCATGCAGTTGTTATTACAAACGATCAGAACTGGACTGAAGACTGGTCTTCTCTGAATACAGAGTATGGAATAATGCTGTCTGAAACATTCATTTAAATCAAAGTTTGAATCTAAATTTGGTTTCTAATGATTATGAAGTTTAGAATACAAATTGTAATCAAACTACATTCAGAAAAATCTAGAACCTGATGATTAAAATAAAAATTGAAATGGAATGGTGAATTCACCATTACACAGGATAGAGCACACAACCTTGCTCAATTCACTACTCATGCAAGACAAGTTTTATTACATATCACTTGCAGACCACAAACAAAAGTATTCCAAAAGGCATTCCCTATCTCCTAATTTTGTCTTAGATAAATTTCACATACAAGGCATTTCTTATACATTTCTTACCTCAAGAACATGCACCATCGGCTCACTTGCATGTCCCAACTTCTTGGGTAGGACCACAGGTGAAGGGAACATCTCAGGCAGAGCCTTCATCATGGCTACAGAGCGTGTCACTGTTACAGACATAAGTAGATTAATTATTAAATATATTTTATTTGTGTTGACCATTTAATTACCATTTTTAATTACCATGTTTAAATAATAATTTATACAATTTTGCACAAAAAGTTGGATCAACTGGGGTGCAGGGTAGTGTGTAGTCTGTATTAATGAATTAAAAAAATAATGTTTACACATTTTGTTTTAAACATCAAGCTCACCCAGCATAAGTGTATAGCAGCTGTTTAAAAAAAATCCTGAAAAGTTTCTAATCTTTGTTCTGTGTTGTTGTCGGTCCCAGAACCTTTTTAAAAACCCCATAGAACTGAGCTTTACCATAAAAGCTCTCCCAGTGGGTCTTCAGGTCAGAAATAAAGTCAACTAAATATTTAGACTGTACATTTTTTTTTTCTATGGGGTAATTTTTGTTTACCATGTATTCTAGATCCTAACTAGAGCAAATTGGGTTAAAAAAACTCTACTGTTAATAAATAATTTAGACAGCATGTGGGAGATTTCATGAAAACAGAATTAAATGACATTAAATAACACGTTTACAGTACTGCCCAGCACTAAATTAATATATTAAATATTTTACCAGCTGAGAAGTATGCAAACATTTATACTATATATTATAGTTATATACATAGAGGTTCAGTTTTCATAAGCAATCATTGATGGTGTACTGTGTTTTTAATCAGTGAAACTTAAAACTGGCTTTTGTGACATTAATAAAATGTTGGTTCACAAATGGAACAAACACTTAACCAAGTGAGTCTGCAGTTTACAGAGTTATCACGAAGCATTTGATAATACTCCACAAGCTGCTTTGCCATAGCCCGGACATCATTTTTGGATGGATACATAAATTCAGTAGTAGTTGCTCTGATGATGGACACCATGTTGGTCACCGTGTTCCTCACTAATCGGCAGTGAAGTTCTTTTGAAAGAGTGCATCCACCTTCTTGGCCAACACGCTGCATTTTAAAATACTGCTTTCTAATATGTTCCAGCTCACTGTCAGTATACACAACATACTCATGTTGTGGAGGTGTAGGATTGATGGACAAGGAATTTCTGAAACACAGCAGGGGTTGACTTGTACAGTGGCCAGCCCTCCGCCATTCGAACCATTCTCTTGATTAGAAGATGCTGCCTGCTGCCCCTGCTAAAGAACATTAAGCTGATAATACAATTCATAAACTGAAACACTTGGCTGGTAATCAAAAGTTTACAAAAGTTTTTAACTAAAATATAAATAAATAAATATATATATATATATATATATATATATATATATATATATATATATATATATATATATATATATATATATTAGCAGCCAAGTGTTTCAGTGTCGTCCAGTGTTCATTTTTGAAAAAAAGTAACTATTCTGTTCTGTTGCATTTTTTTGTTTCATCCAATTTTTCATTACATCAAGAATTCCTGTGTGTGCTTTTGTATAAAGACATACAATGTAGGGTTGTTGGGCCCAAAAGTACAGTTTTTATTTTTAATTAATAGTTTACATGTAAAGATTGGTGTCAGACAGTGGTTTATTTAGTGTTGTGTTTAAACTCAGACCACTATATAGCAGTGTTGTACTCTTGTTGGATCCCACTACTAGGAGAGCATAAAAGACCTTACTTTATACATATGATGGTATGTTTTTATTCTATGACAGTTTATTGAATTGTAACCCCTGTAATGTGATGTTTTGTATCAACAAGTTTTAGCCAACACACAGCCTTAATACAATGACTGGCCAATTTACATGAAATTTAATTTCTACACTCAATGTTCATATTTTCAGCTCTGTATACTTTATCACCCTGTCAGTGTCACTGCAGTGCTGATCCACAACCCAAATAATAATAGCTGTCCTGTGGTGGTCTATCCTGTGGGGTCCGGAGTACTGAAGAACAGAGTTAAAATAATAAAGGTCTGGGATTATAGATCTACAAAGTGCTCAGTGGAGCTGAAAGATATACAGTGTGTGTAGGAGGTGGTTTTTAATGAAGTGGCTGGTCAATGTTTGTAAAAAATGTTCTGAAGATAAGACATACTGTATGTTTATACAAAATGTTTTTACACTGTTGTATTAATGTTATTTACTCTGTTTGTTATAAAAGCAATGTACTCTGCCACAATGGCAAACAAAATAATAAATTACTTTTTAGTCACAAAGTGTCATCAGTTTTATTGGAAAATATGTTAAATCTTTTTCTCCCACCAGACACTGTTAGGTAGTGTCACAGCCACACAATGAGCACCATACTACAGTACAAGATCTGTGAGAAGTCCCAAAATGTTCTCAATCACTAAATGCAGCTTTCAAAGTACAACAAAATCATCTTTTTATTTATTTCCTGGGTCCTGCATGTTGTAAAGGCACAACATTTCTTTTAAGCAGAATCATGCCAATCCTTTGGATACCCAACGACATGAAGGCCCTTAAATCTGGGCTCAGGTCTAAAAATCAGCCATGTCTAAATAAATATATTGAGGTATTTTATAAACTGACTAGAGGACAAGCCCCATTTTAATTAGCTTGATGGGCAGTTTTTACTTTCTTTGTAGAGAATAGACAATTTTTTTTTTATCACTAATTTTAATACAGGTGTGACACAATTTGGGTTAACACAAAAATGATGACACTCCTAGTAAATACTGAAAATAACTTGACCATAGAATTTATAGACTAACATGTTAAGGGTAAAGACTATAAGATCATCTTCAAACAGCTTGATGTTCCTGTTACTTCAGTCGCATATAAGAGCTAGTTTAGTACGTAGGACAATAATCTTGGTGGTCTGAGGGAGGAGGTCAGTGGATTCAAAGCAAAGAAAGAACGTTCAGGATTGCAAACTGGGTTGAAACATAGTATGTATATGTGAGGTTTATGTTGTTTTTTTATTGAGGAACAGCTTTGAAAACAGAACATGTTTAGAGTTACCCTGCTCATTGGATTTAACCTCAAATAATCGTGACAGAGTATCTGCCTTGGTTTTGCATGTGCCTGGACGATAAGGAATCTGAACATCAAAACGAGATCAAAACAACGGCCAACAAGCCTGACAAGAATTTAGGCATTTTGCCGAATGTAGATACTCTAAATGTTTATGATCTGTTAGTACAAGAAAGGTGTGTTGAGCACCCTCTAGCCAGTGGTGCTGGTTCTCAAAAGCTAGCTTAATTTAACCATAATTTCATTCAACAGGGAAAAATTTGTGTGAAAAATAAGCAATTAGTTTCAGTTTTGGAGGTTCACCACTGTGTTGCGAAAGAACA
The DNA here is from genome assembly GCA_021613375.1 of Megaleporinus macrocephalus. Taxonomy (NCBI): domain Eukaryota; kingdom Metazoa; phylum Chordata; class Actinopteri; order Characiformes; family Anostomidae; genus Megaleporinus; species Megaleporinus macrocephalus. Next base: position 12,774,667 of record CM038705.1, read on the forward strand.
GCACCCACTCCCACACCTCCACAACGAAAGGTCACATGGGATCTGTGTGCTGTAGTATAGGTGCAGTGGTGAATCTCCTCCCAAGTTCCTCAAAAGCCCTCTCAGCCTGGAGATTTTAGTCTAACCTCTTGGTATTGCCCTTAAGTAGGGAAGTTAGAGGAGCAGCGACGAGCTGTAATTTCTAATAAAGTGTTTGTAAAAGTTTGTAAACCCTAAAAACTTCAAAAGACTGCAGATAGGCTGGCCAATTTGTCACTGCATCTTACTATCCTCCAAACACAAAAGACATAGCCAGGTGTTTGTAGTGATCTTTTGTGGTGAGGAAGGCTGTTTCCTTTATCATCCTCTCAAGTCCAAACAAGACTATATGAGCTGCAAAGATCCAACTTCGTGAACACTGTGGCTCTTCTGAGTTGTACCAGAGCAGTAAGGATATGATTAATAGATATATGATATAGGATATAGATGTTAATAGAGTTTAGGCCATGATAGTCTATACCAGGTCTGAGACCGCCATCCTTTTCCTTAACAAAGAAAACGCTGGCAGCCGCAGCAGAGGTAGAGGGACGTATATAACCCTGGGCTAATGCCTCCTGTATGTAATTTCATGGCTGTCTCCTCCACTTGTGTAAGAGGGTATACAACTGATTTCAGGGGCATTTGATTGTCAATTAACTCTATCGTACAATCATATGGTCTATGGATGGGTAATTTACTGGCATTGAGCTTATAGTATTCTCTGGACTCTTAATGGTAGTAGAGGATACAGACAGCTGGTAAAATAAAACACAGTTATGAAAACAATGACCAGACCACTTAACATTCTCCCATTTAGACCAAGTATCACGAGTGTTTCACTAGGGGACTCCAATTGTAACAGAGTTACATGTGGTATAATTGACTATGCTTTTTTGTATATAGTTTATACCCTTTCTATTCCAAATAGCATGTTTGCAAAATGGTATGTTTAGTAAGATAGAGGAATGATTCACTCCACTATCTTGTGTATTTCCCCATTGTGGTCACATGGAGCGATGTCAGGACCACATTGGTGTATCAAATAAGACTATGACAATATAAACAGGAAGTAAAAAAAGAAAGCGAGGAAGAGGGTGAAGTGGAGTGTGCAGCGTTTTAAAGCTAAAAACTCGTGTTGGAAGTTCTATTTGTCCTGTTGGTACGAGTTCGTGTTGGGGTGCATCTGGGGTGCGGGAAGCTAACAATGTTTTTTTTGACAGATTGGTGTTTGTGTACATTCATATATATATCTTGTTTTGGTGTTTATAATTGGATTTAAACTTGAAAATACTCACTCGGATGGTTGTGAACATGGTAAGTGCCGCAGGAGAGAAAAAATACACCGCCCGACCTCTTCTAAGGTGTTTGTAACTCAATTAACTAAAGTTTATTTGACTCTTTTTACATCAGAGTTCTCATAAATAATTAGGGGCGAGTTACACAATGATCACAGCAAATTTGGAACATTCTAACACAAAGAAACTAATCTACTCTGAATGTAGAGCACTAACGTCAATGGAAATAGTTACAGTAGTTTGTGAGATGGTCCCTTGGCCAACCGGTTCTCCATCAACGGCAGGCAGTCCTAGGGATTTCTTAAGTGGAACAGTAGGTATTTGAAGCTGCTTGGCCACATGTGATTGGATAACGTTTCCCTCAGCTCCAGAATCAATCAAGACAGGAAATATAGCAGAGAATCCCTGATATTGGAGGGTGACCGGTATGAGCAAAGACCTCGTGACCATATAAACCGTGAAGTTACTCACCCTGTTGATTTGTGTTGACGTGTTTTTGTGTAGCTGGGGTCTTTGTGGACAGATTTGACAGTTCCGAATAACATGTCCAGAGTCTTCACAGTACAGGCACAGACCACCGCGATGTCAGCAATTCCTCTCCTCTGGAGACTGACGCAATGTATCGACTTGCCTGGGCTTCTCTGTAGTGTGGTTGAAGTAGGCTCTGGAAGCTGTGGAGTGGCGTGGATATAAGCGAAGGTTTGCTGGAAGTGGGTGTGACAGGACATTGTAGATCGGTGTCGACACCGCTCCGTGCTTGAGATGATCCAGCCGGATGGTGAGAGAAACAAGATCCTCCTGTGATAGACCCTCATCACGGCAAGCCAGCTCCTTGAGAATGTCCTGGATGAGACCACTGTGGAAAACAATGATCCTAGCAGGTTCGTTTAGTCCACTGCCGGCAGGCAGTGTGTGGAATTCCCCTGACATAACTTAACCAGTAATTCCCCAGATGACTCCTTAAAGTCCTGAAAAAAATGCTTGTAAGTCCCAAGTTCATAAGTTAGCCAAACAGCAGTAGCAGTAGTCCAATCCAGGGCAAGGAGATACAAGATTTGCCAGAACTGGGAGAAGAGTTAGAAAAATAAATAGAGCACTGAAGAAGAAAAACTCAAAATTGATTTGGAGCTCTGTCAAACTTATCTGGTTTGCTTACCGGGAATGAACCAGCCAACGAGGTAGAATGTGTGATTGGATCAGGCTCCGGAGCAGATGAGATGTTAACTTGATCTATTTGATCAAAGATATTGTGTAGATTCACGGATATCTGTGATAGATGGTTGTGCTGTTCAGTTTGTTGTTTCGCACAATGCTACCAGAACAAGTGAGAGAGTCAAACAACTGATTATGTCGGGGAAGCAGAGGGTGAGAGAGAGTTGTGATTGATATGTTGTAAACATGCGGGTGTGACATCATCAGGAAGTCAGGAGTTAGGCATTGCTGGAAGGAACAGTCAGCTGGACATTTTGATACAGTGCTAGATTAAAATTATTTTCTAAACATATTTATGAAGGACAACGAAAGAAGTAAATTGGACTGAAAGTGTAAAAGCAGTAGTGAAAAGTGACTTTTTGTTTTACGTTTAGGAAAATGCCAGTAAACCGCCAGCTTTTCCGTCACCAGATTATTATTTTCTTCTATCAGGAAAACTGTTATTTGTTATTGTAAATTGTGAAAAGCTTCAGAAAATAATTTTTATAGTAATAACAATAATAAGAACAATTTTCTGATGCTTCTGTTCTGAAGGATGTGGTGGAATGGGGGTACCATTTGCTTATATGAATCAAAGCCCACCCTATCCCCTAAATATTACCTATAACCTGATTCTACTGTAGGTAAGGTAGTAAAATCACTGTATGTATATTTGTATATTTACTTAGAACAACATTTGTGGAATTACAGTGAATTGTATATACATAAACAAACAACATTATGTGTACTTCTGTTTATTATTAGATAAATCCAATTAAAGCTTACTTTACAGACTAAACAAGATACCCCAAATTCCATGGTACTGCTGTCAGAAAACTTTTAAATTACACATGCTGTGTCTGTATTATATACTTATACAACCAAAACAATTATTATTTTCTTTGGTTGCATGAAGCTGAAATGAAATGACAAAACAATGTATGTTGAGGTTTCCTGACTAGACAAGACTAACATGAACGTTAGACAGTAAGGCTGTGTCCTAAACAGCACACTCTAGAACATTGCATATGTGACGAATCAGGATGACGAAGCCGCTTGCAGATACAAAGTGAGGCTTTAATATCCAAATCGAGATCCACACACGTAGTCAAAAACAAGCGAAAGTCAAAATCCAGTAAATACGAAAGACACAGGCAAACAAAGTCCAGGGGGAAATACAAAAGGGAAACCATATGGAAAACAGAGTCGAAAACCAGAAAAAGCAATAACAATAATTATATGAACCGCTCAGTTGTTCAAAGAGAAACAAAACCTCGCAAAACCCCAGGCTTTATATCAAACAGACCTCTCTCCAACAGGTGCAGCTATTTAGTTATGAGGCGACTGAGAACGGTGATTGGAGCAGAAAGGAGAGTTGGCAAGCATGTGATTCCCCTGGGCATTCTGGGAAGTGGAGTCCCTATAGGCCTCTGAGCCTAAGGGATGCGTGACAGTACCCCCTCCAGGTAGGTCTCAGAAAGAAACCGACCAGGACGACTACCACATCCCCAACCAGAGGTCTGGACAGGAACTGGACATAAGGAGACTGTCTTTGATGGCCCACAAGACGGGCAGGGATTGAGCTGGACAGGGTTTTCTTAGGGCGACCCCCCCTTGGATGAGGAGCTGGTCTAGTGGGATGCTGACTATGAAAATCAGCAATAAGGCCAGGGTCTAGGATGTCTCGAACTAAGACCCAACACTGCTCCTCAGGGCCATAACCCTCCCAGTCCACCAGATACTGGAGCTCTTCTCTACGTCTCCGGGAATCCAGCAACCTACAGACAGCATAAATGGGTGTTCCGTCCACCTCCCCTGGTGGAGCACGAGTGCCATTTGCCATGACCTCCTCTAAAGGACCTGAAACAACAGGTTTTAATAAAGAAACATGAAATGAACGTGAAACACGAAAACAGGAAGGTAAATCAAGTTTATAAGTGTCTTCATTAATTCTCTTCAACGCTTTAAAAGGAGCAATATACTTGGAGTTTCTTACTCCCCTCTATGGTTTGCCAGACCGCTGAGAAAGCACGCCCCCAATCCCTGTCTCCGAAGCATCTACTTCCACTACGAAAGGCTCAGAGGGATCAGGGTGCTTCAAAATAGGAGCAGTAGTGAAGGAATTTTTCAATTTTACAAAAGCCTCTACCGCTTGCATATTCCAGGTCAATCTCCTAGGATTGCCCTTCAGTAATGTAGTCATAGGGGAAGCAATACTGCTAAAATTCCTGATGAACCGGCGATAGAAATTAGCAAAGCCTAGAAATCTTTGTAATTCCTTTACAGACGAAGGAGTAGGCCAAGTCACTACTGCTTTACTTTGTTGTTGTCCATGACTACCACGTTAGTGCTAATGATATAACCCAAAAAGGCAACTGACTGCAAGTGAAATTCACATTTCTCACCTTTTACATAAAGATGGTTCTCTAGGAGTGTTTTGAGGACAGAGAGAACATGGTTTTATTCGTGTTTTGAAGTCCAGGGAATAGATGAGTATGTCATCTAGGTAAGCTATAGTATATTTACCTATGATCTCTCTGAGAAAATCGTTAATGAAAGCCTGGAAGACAGATGGTGCTATAGAGAGAGACCGAAAGCCATTACCAAGTACTCATAGTGTCCCCTAGTGGTCACAACTGCTGTTTTCCACTCATCCCCCTGTTTAATTCCGATCAGGTTGTAGGCACTCCTCAGATCTAATTTCCTGAAATATTTGGCTCCTTTTAACTGTTCTAGGGTGACAGGAATGAGAGGAAGAGAGTAAGGATAGGTCTCGGTGAGTTGATTGAGACCTCTTTAATCTAAACATGGGCGCAAACCACCATCTTCTTAACATTCTTCTTAACAAAAAAGAACCCTGAAGCTACAGATGACGTGGAAGGTTGAATGAAATCTTGATCTAGGGCTTCTTGTATATAAGTATCCATATAGCGTTCTTCCTCCAGAGTCAAGGGGTAAACTCGGGAATTAGGCAGGATGGGGTTTTCAACCAAGTCTATGGCGCAATCACAGGCACGGTGAGGAGGTAGTTTGGTGGCGTTATTCTTACTAAACTCCTCTGATAAATCAGAGTACTCAGGAGGGACGTTAACAGATGTGTCAGCATGGGGACTCTCCACTGAGGTGGATCTAACTGCTATTTTTAAGGTCATAATAAAGTCTTGGAGGCATTGTTCATTTTAAAATAGCATGTTCTGACCACATTTTAATCACTGATTATTCAGCTTCTGTGGGCTAGCGTGACCAGATGAGAATGAGAGAAATTCAGGGCATGAGACTTGAGATGAGTGTGTCATGACAGAATAATTCGAATAATTTAGATCAAATACAACAATTCTAATAATCAGTTATCAATATTATTACAATTATCGACAGATACTGAGCATATGATCACAATCATGTTGGCCATACTTGAATATAAGAATTCAACATCTATAGCTGACCTGCTGACCCCCCCCCCACACACCCCCCCCCCCACACACACACATACACACCTCCCCAGTTTTCTTTATTTTGTACATTTTTCTTGTGTGTTTATTGTAATTTATTGTGATGCTACTGGAATCTTAATTTCCCTGAGGGAACCCTCCCAAAGGGATCAATAAAGATCTATCTATCTATCTATCTATCTACACACACACAGTTACGTTATGGCATCATCTCTTCATATCTTATCGTTCTGTATCATTTATTAGCTAATACACATACAGACAGCACTACTCTAACACCTTAGCTTTAATAACACACAGACTAACCAACAACACCGCAGCTACAGCTTCTCTCACTCCTTTATAAACAGTAAACAGACCACCTGCAGCATTAGCCTGCTAAACTAAAATAAACCCTCAGAGAGTCACTCCTAGCTAACAATAACAGAATAAAGAGTGATCAGAAATGTGGACTGCTGATAATGACTGCAATGTGTTGGTTCTGAGTGATAAAGTATAAAAATACTCCTTTACAAAACTAACTAGACTCACAACACCAGTCAGATAAACACTGACACTGTGTGTGCGTGCGATGTGAAAAGAGAAGCTGGATCATACCATTTTGCAAGGCTGGGGGGGCTGCTGTCTTTTCATTGTTAAAATAATTGGTTTAACCGTATACTCTCTATGTTTTAACATTTCCAGCTTGTCAGAGCTAAATTAACGTTAAAAGAGAAAAAAAAGTTTTTTTTACTATAATCTTTAGGGGTGCTGGGACTCAATTTAAATCTAAACTAGGGCTAGCTACGCCCCTGGTCTGCAGTTTGGGACGTGGTCAGAGAGTAATGTAACTTTACGTTTCAGAGTGTTTCTGACTAAAGTTAATATAAACGTTAGCTAACCAAAACCCTCCTAGTCTGTTACCATAACAACATATTATACTAAAGCTGTTTTTATTGCAGTATATTTTGATCATTGCTCTCATCACTGACTTCGCGTTTAAAGCTGGCTGAGCTACCCGATGCTGCAACGAGGCGAGAGCTCCGGTCAGTGAATCAACAATCACATTGACTGACTGGGCTTCACCCTCCCCGTCAAAATAAAATGTGGTAAACATTTACTCATTCCATATACTTAATTCACTTAACTCCTTGTTGGTAAATATTCACAATAGCATTATTTCTCCCTTAGACAATGTTTTCTATTAGCAGAGATACCAATGTAACCAAATATTCTTTCATATTCTTTTTTTTTAGAATAAGTCCAACAACAATTATCTGAAGGATGCTGCCTATACCCTTCAGTCCTTTGCACATCATATGAGTTCAGTTATGCATATTTTGCTTTATCAGTTCTGAGAGTTCTTAACAGTTTATTCTTGTTTTATTTGTTCAACACAGTCCAAGGCCGCCACAGTCCATTGGCATGCCGAGGATTAGTATCCAACTGCAACTTGACAATTTCTGCTTCCACAGTGCAAGGTTTACCCAGTTCTTCATATGTCAGGATCTTTGGTCGATGCCGCTCTCTTTGTGGATGACGATTTGCAGGCTGAGGGTCGGACTCTACATCACTAGAGGCGTCCTCTACTGGCACAAGGTTTCTGGTCTCATTCAACTCCATAATATTTGTCCCATCGTCCTCCACTTCTGCAGAGTCGGTTAACTCAACATTGCTTTCACCTTGTCCTGGTTGCTTATCTCGTTTCTCTTTCTCGGGAACATAGGGTTGTGCATCCGGGTTGAGGGCAAGATTTCTTTTAGCCTGAGGTTCATCAAGTGGAAATCTGCAGACATATTCACATTCCTCTGCACTTTCATTGTCAGAGTATTCTGCTGGCACTTTTCCTGTTTGTGCTACTCTTTTCTTAGGTCTTGTCTGTGCAACATTTGGGTCTGTTTGTTGTTTGAGTTTTATCCTCTGTCCGTTCTGGTCTGGTTTATCCAGGGGCAGACTGTCACATGGGAGTGACAAATTCCTGTGGAGCACCCGAGTTCTCCCACCTTCCCCAGGTCTAACCTCATAGACAGGACTGTTGCTGGCCTTTCTTCTTACCACAACGTGAACTCTGTCTTCCCATATGACCTAAGCTTACCCGGTCCACCTCTCTCAGACATGTTTCTGACTAACACTCTCCCTCCTGAGTGTAGGTCAACTTCATAAATTGTTTTGTCATAATTTCTCTTTCCTCTTAAAGCTTTTTAGGCAGCTGTCTTTGAAGCAATCTCATATGCTTGTCGCATTTTTGTTTGCCAGTTCTCCACATAGTCTGAGTAACTTCCTTGTTTCTCACTTGGTTTCAGACTGAAAAGGAGGTCTATTGGCAGTCTTGGGGAGCGACCAAAAAGTAAATAATATCGAGCAAACCCTGTGGCTTCACTGCGGCTGCAGTTGTAGGCATGTACCATCTTAGCCAGAGAGTTCTTTCAATCAGCCTTTTCACTGTCAGTCAAGGTGCGGAGCATAAACAAAAGAGTTCTGTTGAATCGTACCACTTGTCCATTTCCTTGTTGGTGGTAGCAGGTCGTATGAGAGCCTCGCACGCCATAGCATTTCTCCAGCTGGGACATTAATTGATTCTCAAATTCTTTCCCCATGTCGTGATGGATTCTCTCAGGGAACCCAAAGCGAAGTGCAAAATCATTGAAGATCTTGTCGACCACCGTTTTTGATGATTTGTTCTTAGTGGCATATGCCTGGGCAAAGCGTGATCCGTCACTACAAGGATATAGTCAAATCCATGTTTACATGTTTCCAGGTGTAGAAAATCCACTGATACCAATTCGAATGGGCGTGATGTTACGATGGGTGTGATGTTGCTCTGTGTCACTCTGCATCCTTGGCCAATAAAATCTCTCTCTAATAAGATCCATTGTCCTGTCCACTCCTGGGTGTCCCATTTCTTTATGTAGTTCTGTAAACACAATTTGATGATGTTCTTTAGGAAGGACAAGCTGATTTCTGTTCCCTGCCTTCCGGTAGAGCACACCCTCTGAGCTCATATAGAGTTTACTCCATTGGCGAGAAAGGGCTCTAACATCAGGGTGCTCTGATCTAAGAGACCTTTGAGTTGGATGCTGGTTGATCCTTTTCAACTGCATGACTGGCCCTATAACTGGATCTTTCTCTTGACTCTCTCTGATTTCTGCTGATGTTAACGGCTTATTCAGAGCAGGTGCATCACTCACTAAACTCAATGCATTCATACTCACTGAAGAGGCCCACAGGGGAAGTGGATCCCTGGGCATGGACACTCCTTGGACAGATGCATTAATGACCTCTTGGCTAATCTCTTCTGTACACTGTTTCATGAAACTGTCCATGTCCAAAGGCATTCTGGAGAGGCTGTCAGCATCAACGTGTCTGCCAGGGCGGTACTTAATAGAGAAGTTAAAATCTGCAAGTTGGGAAACCCAGCGATGCCCTGTGGCGTTTAGTTTGGCAGTTGTGAGGACGCATGTTAATGGGTTGTAATCTGTATATAATGTAAAATGTGGAGCATGATACAGATAATCACGAAATCGCTCACTGATCGCCCAATTGAGTGCCAAGAATTCCAACTTCCCAGAGAGCATGTGGTAATTCTTCTCTGGCGGTGTCAGGGTCCTTGATCCATAACCAATTACAACCAGTTTCCCATTCTGCCTCTGATACAGTACTGATCCAAGCCCCTCTTGAGATGCATCACAGTGGAGAATGAATGGCATAGTGAGATCTGGATAACCTAAGATGGGTGGTTTGGTTAACTTGTCTATAAGAGAATTCAGTGTCTCTTGGTGACTGTGTCCAGTTTATGGGAGTGTTTGATGGTGCATTCCCCTTTTTCCTGGTGTCCCCTCTTTTCCTGCCCCTTACCAGTTCTGTAGATGGGGGCTTATTAGGAGACCCTGACAGCAGCTGATAAAGTGGTTTGTCCAGCCTAGAAAAATTAGGTATGTATGATCTGTTGTAGGAGAGGAAACCAAGCATTTTCCGCAAGTCTCCCACGGTGCTAGGTGTTCTTTCCTTCAGTGCTTGTACAGGTGCGATTTCTGCAGGATCCATTGTATATCCTTCTTCTGACACCCTACGTCCAAGGAAACGCAGTGTCCTCTTAAACATCTCACACTTATGTGGACTCAGCTTGACCCAGGAGGTACCGCTGAGAGAGTCAAGCATATCTTGAATCTTGGGGATAGGGTGGTGATCAGGGACTAATTTTCGGTTTAGTTCCCGGTAATCACAACACAACCTTAGGCTCCCGTCTTTCTTCCTGACACAGACAACTGGAGAGGCATATGGTGATCGTGAGTGGGTGATCCAGTCACGGTTCAGCAAATCCTGTATGTACTCTTTAACTTCTTGATGTAGGGGTTTTGGCACAGACATGTATGTTTTCTTCACTGGAGTTGTGTCATGGAGAGTGATGTGCAATTTCAAAAAGGGAATACATCCAACATCTTTGTCATCATAAGCAAAGGCATGACACTCTTCCCGTAATAACTGCTTAACAATCTGTTGCTGTGAAACATCTAAGTGGTCTAAATTGACTGGCGGGTCCCACTGACATGGCTTTTGTGTCTGGTCTGGGTTTGCATTATCTGCAGATTGCTGCATTTGTGACGATGCATCTTTAACATCTTCCTTTTCAGCATCTGCCGCTTGCTAAGATGTGACTCCATATGTGCAAGTGACCAATGACAGTCCGTTGATTCAAGGTGACTTCATGTTTGTTTGTATTCATGATCGGGAGGATGTCGAACATTGGGTTTTCTGCTGTCACTGTAACTAAGCCTTCCTCCACAACTACACCCTCTGGCAAGAGAGATGGCTCACATGGTGTAAAGAGTAGACTTTGGCCTTTAAACTGTACACCTGTGCTAGCCCTGAAATGTATAGTAGTTACCTGATCTACTGCCAGGCGAAACCTTTTCTTGACAGTATAAACTGTTCCCACTTCACAATCTGAGTCAGTTTTGATTAGTCTTGACAAGGATTTTGCTGTCCTGAGTGTCACTGAAAAAGCTTGACTAAGTCTTTGAATCATCTCTGGTTTGGCTTGTCCCTTTCCACACCCACTTATTATGGCTTCTATTACATTAAATCCAATGATGGGCTGTTCGGCTACCTTTGGATCACTAGAGATAAGTATTGGGGCCAAGAGGGGTGCTAATGAATTTGGAGCTTTATCCAATCGTAATTCTACCTCTATCCAACCTAAAAAGGGAATCTCGGTTTGATTTGCAGCTAAACCAATTAACGTACCTGGCCCTAGCAGCTCTTCTATGGGACGCACTGTGCTGTGGGGCAAGTTAATTTTTCTCCATTCCTCATTGATTAAACTGGCCTGTGCACCTGTGTCCCACAAGGCTTCCACGACAACACTATCAAGCTGACACTGCACCAGACATTTTCTCCCTATGAGGTTTAGGAGTTTATCCTGGCATCGAGGGGGGAGGTAACTTACAGAATTGTTATCCATCAAAGGGCTTTCACAACAGGCAGTAGACGGAGGCAGACCTTCACAACTGGTACTACATGTAAGCGGTTCTGAACTTTCTCCACGACTGCTCATTTCAAATGTCCTACTGCATGGAGACCCTTGATGTGGGGCTACTGGGGGTCCCGACCTGGTAGCCCCCTCCCGTTTCCCTGTTCTTTTCTCTGCCTGCAGTCCCGGGAGAGGTGCCCATCTTGACCACAGCTGTAGCAGTGCTTACATGACCAATCTGTGCTTCCTGACAAGCTCTACATCCAGCTGGCCTCCTGCGATTCCCATCCACTGCAGTGCCCACTGTCAGTTGTGGTTTGCTGGTCCCAACTGTCTCCAGGATCACCTTTTTCATCTCCAACATCTCAGCTCTGAGACCATCAATCATCCTGCTGGTGCTTGTGTCTCCATCGGTGTGACGTGTCTGGCTTTTACGGGGCTGAGTGTGGCCCTTTTCACCATCTGTGAGGTCAACTGCCTTATATTTAGATTCTGCTGCTTCTTTAGGATCTGACTGAGTTATACTGGAATGCAACTCAGTCTGGACCTCACTGATTCTGGGTGGTCATGCCAGCACAGCCCTTTTCAATTTCTGTTGTCGTTCTGTTTCTAAGTTAGCAGCTTTACAACAAGGCTCCCTTTTGGCAGTTATAAGGGTTAATAACTCATTAACAAATGGTGATGTGGTTTACACTTTATAATAAGGCTCCCTTTTGGCAGTTATAAGGGTTAATAACTCATTAACAAATGGTGATGTGGTTTAATCTGTGGATCAGCAAATGCAAAAACAGCAGTAAACCAGCAAAAGACGTCACACCTGGAATGTTGTCCTAAAGAAGATGCTACTCGACCTCAAGGATCATAGTTGTGCCACCTTCATGTCCAGTGTGCTTTACTACCTGGAATGCTGTCCCGAAGAAGATGACATTCAACCTCAAGAGTACAATGTATACATCAGCACCTTACAACATCAAATCAATACCTGTGAGAATCACATGAAAAGATCATGGTATAGAATGTTGCCATGAATGTAAACTTAGTAATTTAACATGTTGTTGCCTACAACATTGTCATTAATTATTAAATAAGATCATGTTAGTGGTTAAATTATTAAACTTGGTGATTAAATGGTTAATCTTGTTAACATGTTTGTGATAAAGCAGGCAAGTTTAAAGCTGACTAAATGTAGAAGACAAAGTAGGATAGAAATCTCAGCAAGATATGAGGTTTAACACTATAGACAGATGGGGGATCACTATTTGGCAAACAACAGGTTACTATTTCCCGTTCTATTTATGCGTTATAACTGGTTATTAATGACTTTTAAAGGGTTTACAACCTAATTAATAAACATTTGTAAATGCATTTATAAACCATTTATAAACCCTTTATAAAGGTAGCCTTATTTTAAAGTGGTACCAAAAACAATGCCGTAGTTGACCTCAGACCACCTTTTCATATAACCTACACACTGTGTTATTAACCTTGGATGAGACATTGTTGTCCCATTCAAAATTCTTATTACCTCTCTGCTCTCCTCCCATGTAACTGTATTCATTTTGGTTAGCTGAGCAGAACTTTTAACACAAAGGCCGAAAAAAAAACACACGCTTGAAAGTGGGTGTGGCAAAATACGGTAAATAGTGGTCTGCCATTTCGTGCGTGGCAGAACAACGGAATTTCTCCCGAGCCGGGTCCTGACTCAAACCTCACTTGAAAGCGACTCTCTCCAAGCTGGTGCTCGCAATCGCTCGACTTCCAAAGCTATAAACCGAGCTGTTTTACCGGAAAAACAACAGCCGCGAAGCTGCTCTGTCATAACACCGAAGTCGTCTCTCTCTAGTGCTTTTTTTGTCCCGTCCCCAAAACAAAACAACAACTTTTCATTGGATTTCGCAAAAAAATAAACTTTAAATCTATGAATGTCCTGAAATACTGCACATAGGCACTCTGCTGATTTTAGAATTTTAGAAACACACATGTGAAATACAGCTTATATTTTTGTACAAGCCACACATGTTTCTCCAACATTGGCATGACGTTTGAGTTTTTTGTTATATTTACCTCTTATTATGTAAATGTACTGGCAGAAATCTGATTACTGACTGACTCATGTAGACCTGGAGTTTTCTGATTACTCAGTTGGATAAAATTTGTCCAGATTTTTATGTCTGTGTAATCACACTCACTGTCACAATCATCAGACAATGTAATCAGAACCATATCTTGTAAAAACTTTCTAAGAGGGAGCTTTAAAAGGCATTAAGCTCTTCAGACATCTGATTCCCATCAACACCACTGTGAGTCGATCAGTTTCTATAGAACGAGCTATTTCACATCAAACCACTATAAATGACTTTTAGATCTTAGCACCTGAATTTTACAGAGTTGTTGAAAAGTAGCTGGAATTCTCCTTTAATTGTTATAACATGTAAGATAAACAAAAACACATGCATTAGACAGAGAAGCTTTTTGAGCTGCTTTTTATATTTACAGTATGTACATGTATTATAATATCTTGTTTGTTTGCACAAGACAAACACAAGATAACTGAGCTTTGCTGCTTCTTCTGTTGGTTTTGTTGGCTGGCTAACATGATCCTCTGTTGACACGATGCACTGAAACCAATCGTGCTGCTGTGTCTGCTGCAAATTAGGCCTCCTGGTTGGGTTGCAGCAGTCACCAGCCAATTAGATTGCGGCATTCTGCACAAAGAGATGGGATTGAGAGAGATGCTTCACCACCAAATCTCTGAAGCGCAGTTGCCCACCAGTTAGGTCATCATCCCGAACATCAGTACCCCTAGGAACCAAACAGTTGCAGGACCTCCATTATACCTCCCTTCCAGGAGAAACTCAGTATTCACACAGACATTCATTACTGTACTAACATTTAACAGCTAAGTTGCAGGTCTTACCTTCAAAAATGTTCAATCCAAACTTCCTGATGACATCAATGCAACCAAAGCCAAGGTGACCAGCTTGATCAACAGCTCCTCTGGTTTGATGTCATGGTGCAAGACACCTCTATCATGGCACTGGGCTGTTGCTGCCATCAACTGCCACATTATGAGCCGTGCGATGTGCTCAGTGACGTAACCTCCACAGACCTCAAGTTCACTGAGCAAACTCTCGCAAGGCTCTGGGTGCTCCTACATTGAAAAGTTGCATTCAAACCAATCGTGCTGCTGGATCTGCTGCAAGTTAGGCCTCCTGGTCGGGTTGTGCTGCAGGCACCAGCCAATTAGATCGCGGCACTCTGTACAGAGGGATGGGATTGGATGTGAGAGAGAAGCTTCGCCACCAAATCAATCTTCTCTTTCATTCTCTACATTTAAAAAGCACCACCAAGAATATGCATTTAGGGACGTCAGGCCTGTACTGCACAATTCTTCAGTCTTATAATATTCACCTCCAAATATAGCTTTTTTCTTTGTTCTTCTTTTATGAGTTACAAGCTTAATGGTATAAACCATTTGTTTACCAGGATAATGTTATTTATCTTACCGTCAGACAGGCCATCACTGAAGTGAAGTTGCCCATCAATTATTTCATCATCGTCAGAGAAGGGAAGGTACCCACAAACCATCCTGAACATCAGTACCCCTAGGGACCAAATAGTTGCAGGACCTGCATGATACCTCCCTTTAAGAAGAAACTCAGGAGGGCAGTATGCATCTGTGCCTGAGAACATGAAAGAGGAAGAGAAATAAACAGAGCTCAGCACAGACATTTGGTTCTGTACTAATAATTAACAGCTAAGTTGCAGGTCTTACCTGAAAAAGCGTTGTATCCAAATTTCTTGATGACATCACCGCAACCAAAGTCAATCAGCTTGACCTTCAAAGTGTCCAGCTTGATCAGCAGGTTCTCTGGTTTGATGTCGCGGTGCAGGACACCTCGCTCATGGCACTGGACTGCTGCCTCCACTGAGTGCCGCATTATAAGCTGTGCGATGCCCTCAGTGAGGAAACCTCCACAGCCCTGAAGCACACAGCGCAAGCTCTCACACGGCTCAGGGTGCTCCAGAATCAAGATGTAGCGGTCAGGCTCATCAAACCACTCAATGAGTTGGACGATGGCTTCGCTGATGGGTTGCTGGTTCATGATCTGCAGCAGAGCCACCTCCACAGGCACGACCTTAAGCTCATTAGGCTGCAGGAGGATAGATGGTAGATTGTGAGGAATTATAAGTGAAGAACATGGAGAGAACCTCATGGCAGTTTGAGATCTCTAAGTTTTACTGCTAGTATTTAATTCAGTCTAAGGTTGCAGGTGCACTTACACTTTGAACATATCGGCCACCATCATATTTCTGTACAAATTTGATGGCCACCTGCACAAAAACACAAAAACATAATAAGACTTGAAGAACTGAAAGGACAAGAGAAGAGATGATGAGCGTAAAATTGAGTTTGGGGAGTGAATGAGCTCAGAACCTGTAGACCGTCGGATACCCGTTGTCCTTTAAAGACAGATCCGAAGCCTCCTTCTCCCAGTTTCGCTCCAACAGTGTAACGTGTGGTGAAGGTGTCTATAGAAAACAGAGTTACAGATGAATATCAGCTGCCTTTAGATACTCTAGCATGAGTTTACCAGACATTAACTGGTTGTGATTTAGATAGGTCACTGTAAATATGAATCATTTAAATAACTACAGGACATTTACAGTAAAGTGAAGTGTGGATGATTTTGGTGAACTGGGCATTGGACTGACCAGGCTTGGAGGCTGTCTTCTGTCTATGAGCCCCTCTTCTCTTTTTTCTTGTCGGGGCTTCTGTGTCCAGGATATCTGGCGCTTCAACAGGTCCTTTCTTAGCAGAGCAGTTGTTTGTGCCCTGCAGGACAGTCTGACTACAGCCCTCCTCTGACCGCTTTCTCTTTCTCTCTGAATACACGACCATCATTTGAATATTAAAAGCAATTTCATACAAAATAAGCTAAACATATTATTTTAGATTTACTGGTTGTGATTTAGATTCTGGTATCACACCAGCTAACTGTAAATATGAATCATTTGAATAATTATAGTACATTGACGATGAAGTAAAGTAAAGTGAAGTGTGGATGATTTTGGTGAACTGGGCATTGGACTAACCAGGCTTGGAGGCTGTCTTCTGTGTTTGAGTCTCTCTTTTGGGCGCTTTCACTGCAGCTTTCCTCTTTTTCCTCAAGGGGGCTTCAGTGTCCAGGATAACTGGCGCTTCAACAGGTCCTTTCTTAGCAGAGCAGTTGTTCTTGCCCTGCAGGACAGTCTGACTACAGCCCTCCTCTGAACGTTTTCTCTTTCTCTCTGAATACAGGATATTAAATGCAATTTCATACAAAATAAGATAAACGTATTATAATATTCATACCACCATTAATACACTACAGTATCTACAGTAATGATAATACTAGGAAGATACATTCTATTAACAGTTGATTTTTAAAAACCTTTTAACTTTTTTAACTGCACAGATGATCATATAAGTTTCTGATTAATCTTGTTTTTTATCCAAAACACAGTTAAACTGTTAGACGTGTTGAACAACCTTTGCGTGCAGTGCGCTGCTCCATCATCTGCTGTACGAACTCAAAACTACCTGCAGATTCACAGTTTTCAGGATAGAGTTCACTGATAATCGCTCAGACAAGACGTATGAAACGTTATCTTCTGGTCGTCTGACTGGAATCTGAGAAACTCCTCACTCAGACTGTCATGATTCTAATCCATTATGACATCATAATGACTCCTGTCTAGTTAGCATCAATGTAGGTTGCCATGGCGCTGTTTAGAATTTTCCCCATGTATATCAGTTCTTTCAGATTTTATACCCTAAACAGACTGAACTCTGACTCTGTAATCTCACTTTTGCTTTGCTCAGTATAGCAAACCACATACTGTATACCTCTTACTGCATCAGTATATACTGTATACCAGGGTGTCACCAAAGGTTCATAGATATGGGGGATAAGCCTGTATTGGGGGTCTCGGGGAATGGCCCCCATAGAACATGTGTTCAGAATTTTCACAAGTGTATCAAAAATGGTTATTTATTCAACTTGACAGACAGTACATGTGTCTGTTTATAGTTTGTATTAAGTACAGAGCTAATATGAATATAAATATGAAAATGAAATCCATCCACTTACGATACACACAGATCAATCAAAGGTACTGAAGTCCAGCAGTGCTCTGTCCTCTCTCTAAGATAAGCTGCGGCAAATCAACACACTGCTCATAACAATTATGGAAACGTTTAAATCACTGATCAGATCTCGATGAACCAAAATCACAAGTTGAAAATCTTTAATGATAACTGTGTAAGAACAACATGACAAAACAGTCACTGGAAATCATCTACACACTAAGGAGCAGATTCAAAATTACAGCCAACTCAAAGTAAACTAATTAAATCAGAGCCTGATCCAATTTTCATTAATTATGTATTATATATTATATAAATAAATATATATTTAAGACTTTATATTTGTGTACATAGTGCAAATTTCTTTTTTGTTGTAAATTATTATTAGAGTGTTTATTCTTCTACATAAGCTGCTACTGTAATAACTGTAATTTCCCCCTGGGATCAATAAAGTATTTCTGATTCTGATTCTGATCACTGTTTTAAAAAATAAGATCTGGGCTGTCAGTCAATATTTTGCCCTCTGGAAAAGACACACACTGCAAAAAATTCTTGAATCAAGCTAATTTTTCTGCCAGTATAGTGAGAAAAGTTAGCTTGTTAAGAATTCTTAAAACAAGAAAAAAAATCTTGTAGCATAAATTATCTTGTAATCCTACAAAAATCATAAAAATAATCTTTAAAATGTCTATAAAATTAATCTTGTTTTGAGATTTTTCTTAAAATTTCATTCGGTCAAAAAAAAGCTTAAAATTAGAATCCTTTAATAATTTATAGTTTTCTAATTTAAGACTGTAATTCTTATAATAAGACATATGCAATAATGTTGTACTCTATATAAAGGACAGTAAAACAACCACATGCAGTATGGTCAATCTTTTTTTTTTTTTATTATTATTATTAATTCCAGAGACATGAAATATATGTTCTTACAAAAATAGTTCCAATGAGGCTACATAGAATTTAACAAAAGAGAAGTGTGCAGTATGTATGGTGGTGGTAACCCAACCTCATTTTAACACTTTTAACACTAACAACAAACGATACATTTCTCTTTTGGCTTAGATAAACAATTTGTTATGGTGTTTTATTTTTAACAATTAAACTCCTCTGAGAACGAGCATTTTTATGAACCAAGATACCTAACGCAGCTCTGTTATTTAAACACCAAACTTAGCAAACAACCAGCTCTATTATTTACACATCAAACATTTTAAACTATCAGAACTGATTTTTTCCTCAACCAAAGTCATGTCATGCACCACATACCACCACTATTTCTGTTTAATAGCAAAAATATGGATAAACCCAATTACATTTTTTATCTGAGTTGTTTGACTACACCAAATAATGATGTCAATAATATAAATCAAATCACATTATCAGTAGGGGTATAACAAATATGGCCACAGGATACTTTCTCTACTCCCCAATGAACTTTTTCCACTCTGACAAAAAAATTTTTGTAGGATGAAGTTGCATCCCAATCATGAATGGTATCCTGCAGAACTTCTGTCTGAAGTATGGACAGAGTGTTGCGATGCACTTTGGATAGGTCAGATGAAATGCGTAGTAGTTTGCTAAAAGATAGAGCACACCTGTGTCGATGTTTTCTTTTGAAAAATGTTGTCACAGGTGTAGACTCAATGGCCAGCATGCATATGTTATTACAAACGACCAGAACTGGACTGAAGACTGGTCTTCTCTGAATACAGAGTATGGAATAATGCTGTCTGAAACATTAATTTACTCCCGGGTATAAAATCTGAAAGAACTGATATACATGGGGAAAATTCTAAACAGCATCATGGCAACCTACATTGATCCTAACTTGAGAGCAGTCATTATGATGTCATAATGGATTAGAATCAGTGACTGAGTGTCTGAGTGAGGAGTTTCTCAGATTCCAGTCAGACGACCAGAAGATAACGTTTCATACGTCTTGTCTGAGAGATTATCAGTGAACTCTATCCTGAAAACTGTGTATCTGCAGGTAGTT
This sequence comes from Megaleporinus macrocephalus, assembly GCA_021613375.1. Lineage (NCBI taxonomy): Eukaryota > Metazoa > Chordata > Actinopteri > Characiformes > Anostomidae > Megaleporinus > Megaleporinus macrocephalus. The sequence continues at coordinate 12,794,198 of CM038705.1, forward strand.
TTGAGTTCGTACAGCAGATGATGGAGCAGCGCACTGCACGCAAAGGTTGTTCAACACGTCTAACAGCCAGACTGTCCTGCAGGGCATAAACAACTGCTCTGCTAAAAATGGGCCTGTTAAAGGACCGGATACCCAGGACACTGAAGCCCCCTTCAGAAAAAAGAGGAAAGTGGCAGTGAAAGCGCCCAAAAGAGAGACTCATAGACAGAACACAGCCTCCAAGCCTGGTTAGTCCAATGCCCAGTCCAGCAAAATCATCCACACTTCACTTTACTTCATCGTCAATGTACTATAATTATTCAAATGATTCATATTTACAGTGAGCTGGTGTGATACTAGAATCTAAATCACAACCAGTAAATCTAAAATAATATATTTAGCTTATTTTGAATGAAATTGCTTCTAATATTCAAATGATGGTTGTGTATTCAGAGAGAAAGAGAAAACGCTCAGAGGAGGGCTGTAGCCAGACTGTCCTGCAGGGCACAAACAACTGCTCTGCTAAGAAAGGACATGTTGAAGCACAAGATATCCTGGACACTGAAGCCCCGACAAGAAAAAAGAGAAAAGTGGCAGTGAAACCGCCTAAAAGAGGGGCTCGTAGACAGAAGACAGCCTCCAAGCCTGGTCAGTCCAATGCCCAGTTCACCAAAATCATCCACACTTCACTTTACTGTAAATGTCCTGTAATTATTTAAATGATTCATATTTACAGTGACCTATCTAAATCACTACCAGTAAATGTCTGGTAAACTCATGCTAGTGTATCTAAAAGCAGCTGATATTCATCTGTAACTGTTTTCCATAGACACCTTCGCCACACGTTACACTGTTGGAGCGAAACTGGGAGAAGGAGGCTTCGGATCTGTCTTTAAAGGACAACGGGTATCCGACGGCCTACAGGTTCTGAGCTCATTCATTCCCCAAATTCAATTTTACGCTCATCATCTCTTCTCTTGTCCTCTCAGTTTTTCAAGTCTTATGTTGTTGTGTTTTTGTGCAGGTGGCCATCAAATTTGTACAGAAATATGATGGTGGCCGATATGTTCAAAGTGTAAGTGCACCTGCAACCTTAGACTGAATTAAATACTAGCAGTAAAACTTCATCCCAAACTGTCATGAGGTTCTCCCCATGTTCTTCACTTATAATTCCTCACCATCTATCTATCATCCTGCAGCCTAATGAGCTTAAGGTCGTGCCTGTGGAGGTGGCTCTGCTGCAGATCATGAACCAGCAACCCATCAGTGAAGCCATCGTCCAACTCATTGAGTGGTTTGATGAGCCTGACCGCTACATCTTGGTTCTGGAGCACCCTGAGCCGTGTGAGAGCTTGCGCTGTGTACTTGAGGGCTGTGGAGGTTTCATCACTGAGGGCATCGCACAAATTATAATGCGGCACTCAGTGGAGGCAGCAGTCCAGTGCCATGAGCGAGGTGTCCTGCACCGCGACATCAAGCCAGAGAACCTGCTGATCAAGCTGGACACTTTGAAGGTCAAGCTGATTGACTTTGGTTGCGGTGATGTCATCAAGAAATTTGGATACAACGCTTTTTCAGGTAAGACCTGCAACTTAGCTGTTAATTATTAGTACAGAACCAAATGTCTGAGCTCAGCTCTGTTTATTTCTCTTCCTCTTTCATGTTCTCAGGCACAGATGAATACTGCCCTCCTGAGTTTCTTCTGAAAGGGAGGTATCATGCAGGTCCTGCAACTGTTTGGTCCCTAGGGGTACTGATGTTCAGGATGGTTTGCGGGTACCTTCCCTTCTCTGACGATGATGATATAATTGGTGGCCAACTTCACTTCAGTGATGGCCTGTCTGACGGTAAGATAAATAACATCATCCTGGTAAACAGATGGTTCATACCATTAAGCTTGTAACTTATAAAAGAAGAACAAAGAAAAAAGCTATGTTTGGATGTGAATATTATAAGACTGAAGAATTGTGCAGTACAGGCCTGACGTACCTAAATGTATATACTTGGTGGTACTTTTGAAATGTAGAGAATGTAAGAGAAGATTGATTTGGTGGTGAAGCTTCTCTCTCACATCCAATCTCATCCCTCTGTACAGAGTGCCGCGATCTAATTGGCTGGTGCCTGCAGCACAACCCGACCAGGAGGCCTAACTTGCAGCAGATCCAGCAGCACAACTGGTTTCAATGCAACGTTTCAATGTAGGAGCACCCAGAGACTTGCGAGAGCTTGCTCAGTGAACTTGAGGTCTGTGGAGGTTACGTCACTGAGCACATTGCACGACTCATAATGTGGCAGTTGATGGCGGCAGCAGTCCAGTGCCACGATCGAGGTGTCCTGCACCGCAACATCAAACCAGAAGAGCTGTTGATCAAGCTGGACACCTTGGAGGTCAAGCTGATTGGCTTTGGTTGCGTTGATGTCATCAGGGAGTTTGGATAGAACGATTTTGAAGGTAAGACCTGCAACTTAGCTGTTAAATGTTAGTACAGTAATGAATGTTTCTGTGAATACTGTCCTCCTGAGTTTCTTCTGGAAGGGAGGTATAATGGAGGTCCTGCAACTGTTTGGTTCCTAGAGGTACTGATGTTGGGGATGATAACCTAATTGGTGGGCAACTGTGCTTCAGAGATTGATTTGGTGGTGAAGCATCTCTCTTAATCCTATCTCTCTGTACAGAATGCCGCAATCTAATTGGCTGGTGACTGCAGCGCAACCCAACCAGGAGGCCTAAATTGCAGCAGACACAGCAGCACGATTGGTTTCAGTGCATCGTGTCAACATAGGATCATGTTAGCCAGCCAACAAAACCAACAGAAGAAGCAGCAAAGCTCAGTTATCTTGTGTTTGTCTTGTGCAAACAAACAAGATATTGTAATAAATGTACATACTGTAAATATAAAAAGCAGATCAGAAAAGCTTCTCTGTCTAATGCATGTGTTTTTGTTTATGTTCCATGTTATAACAATTAAAGTAGAATTCCAGCTACTTTTCAACAACTCTGTAATCTAAAAGTCATTTATAGTGGTTTGATGTAAAATGCTTCCTACAGAAGCTGATCAACTCACAGTGGTGTTGATGGGGACCAGATGTCTGAAGAGCTTAATGCCTTTTAAAGCTCCCTCTTAGAAAGTTATTATAAGATATGGTTCTGATTATATTGTCTGATGATTGCGACAGTGAGTGTGATTATACAGACATAACCATCTGGAAAAAAATGTATCCAACTGAGTAATCAGATAATGGGTAAACTCCAGGTCTACAGTCCGTCATTAATCAGATTTCTGCCAGTACATTTGCAGAATAAGAGGTAAATATTACAAAAAACTCAATTGCATGCTAACGTTGGAGAAACATGATTTATTGATTACTGTATCTTAATCAGGTTTATTTAGATTTTATTCTGATCTAAGAAGTCAGTCTATTGTTTACACTACCACTTAAATAATCAGATAACTGAAATAATTTTACCAGATTCACCACTTTTATCATCTTTAACATCATATAAAACCTCCCAAAGACACATGTTGGTTAATTGGCAGCTTGGGATGAAAATATTTGCATTGTAGAGATTGTACAGTCATTGGCGTAGAAACCTGGTGGGATGTGGGAGACGTGTTCCACCCAATATCAGAAACAGGTAGATTTGTCCCACCCAAAAATTAAACCACAGAAAAAGCAGAAATTGTTTAATAATAATATAATAATAAGTTCAATTTATATAGCGCCTCTGTCATACCCAAGCACGCTTTACATCGGGGGGGAAAATAACAATAAAATATAAATAAATGAATAAATAAATAAATAAATAAATCAGAAAAAGTATTGAGAAAAGAGGTATGTTTTAAGTTGAGCTTTAAATGAGGAAAGTGAGTGACAGTCATGAAGAGATTGTGGTAAGGAGTTTCACAGTTTGGGGTCCATAACGCTGAAAGCTCTCCCCCCAACAGTGACCAGTCTGAATTTAGGAACAGACAGGCGACCTGCTTCAGAGTACGGACAGTGCAGTATGGGTGCAGGAGCTCAGCTAAGTAGGCAGGAGCTAAACCATGAAGAGATTTATATGTTAGCAGGAGGAGTTTAAACTGGATCCGAAGCTTGACAGGTAGCCAGTAACTGTAATAGAACTGGGGTGATATGAACTGAATTTTAAGAACGAGTGAGTATTCTAGCTGCTGAGTTTTGTACATATTGAGGGGGATGGATAGCTCTGTTTGGAATGCCAATAAGTAGAGAGTTACAGTAGTCTAATCAGGATGATGGACCAGAGTTTCAGTATGTTTTATGCAGAGTAAGGGTCTAAGACGAGAAATATAACAGAGATGGAAAAAAAAGAATTTTACCAGAGCCTTAATGTGTGATTCGAAAGAAAGGACAGAGTCAAAGAGTGCACCCAAGTTATAGACTACTGGTAAAGGTTTTACAGTCACACCATCAAAATTAAGAGAGAAGTCAGTGAGATGAGAAACCACAGACTTGGGGCCAACAAATAAGATTTCAGTTTTATCAGTGTTTAGTTTTAGAAAATTTCTCGTTATCCATTGTCTGAGGTCTTGGATACAAGACTTTAAGACAGAGGTTCAGCAGCTGAGTGAAGAGTGTCACTACAGACAGGTGTTGTGGAGATTGATGAGAAATGTTGGTATATTTTACTGATTTTGTTTGAAAAATCTGTGAAAGACTTCACATTGGTCAGCAGTGCTGGCAGGTGTGGCAGAGGGAGGATAAAGAAGTTTGTTAATAGAAAAGTATTTTGGGCTTATGTCCTGTACTGTTGATGACAGATGAAAGATATTGAGAACGGGCAGCATTTAAGGCAGTTCTACATTTAAGCATGTGGTCTGAGTATGCTAACGTATAAACAGTAAGGGCAGGTTTTTTGTAAAGGCGTTCTAAACGCCTGCCAGTGGTTTTCAGCGCACGGAGTTCGGGGGTAAACCAAGGGGAGGAATGGCTAGAGGAGAGCAGCCTAGTCTTTAAAGGGGCAAGCTGGTCACAGGTATGGGAGATGGAGTCATTAAACAAAGACAGAATATCATCAGGGCAAGACAGCCCTGGATAGAGAGAGAGGTGAAGACTGAAGAAGAGCATTAAAAAGAGTGAGAATCAACAGCCTTCAAATTACGAAAAGAGACCCAAGATTTAACCCGAGGACGAGAGAATGAAACGTTAGCTATGGCTTCAATGAGCTTGTGGTCGGAGACACTAACAAGACAGCCAGAAACAGAGGAGATAGGAAGACCAGCAGAACAGATTAAATCTGTGTGTGGTCATGGGAATGAGTGGGGAAGTCAACATGTTGTGTCAAGCTAAAACATTTAAGCACAGCCAAAAACTCATTCGATAATGAACAGTCTGTGTCAACATGGATATTGAAATCCCCAAGTACAATCATAGCTGGGCACAGAGAGCTGGCTAGAGTGAGCAATTCACTGAACTCAGACATGAAGCTTGAAGATGATTTGGGGGGCAATAAATTAACAAGAACAACACAGGAGCTGAATCAGTTAGTTTCAAGGCCATAAATTCAAAAGATGTAACTTTTTGAAGTTCACAGGCTTTAATTTTAAGTGTACTATTGTACACAGTGGCCAAGCCACCACCTTTCCCTTGTGGCCTAGGCTTACTTAGATAACTATAGTCACTTGGTAGCATAAGATTGAGATGGAAATAGTCTCCAGGTTTCTGCCATGTCTCAGAAAAAAAAAAAACATGTAAAATCTGTTATGGACAATGAGGTAATTTAGAAAAGAACTTTTGTCAGTTATAGAACGACAGTTAAGCAATGCCAGTTTGTGTCTATTAGGATTTCTAAAGTTGTTTGGAGTCAGCAGTGAGGTGGAACGAGGCAGAGAACGGAGGACATCAAAGTTAATTAGTCGAGGGCTGGTGGAGGCAATAGTTTTGCATACGCGTTGATTTGTCCAGATGATAGGGATTGAACAATCCAAAGTGCGGTGGACAGTGAGTCGAGTTCTGGAGGAGCGGTGGATATAGCGAGGGGTGACGAGTGATTCAGAGTGATCTCGATAGTGAGAGGCAAGAATGCATAGTTGTGCTGTATTAGAGCAAAATGCCATAGCCCAGCAGTGACAAACCGGCAAACCAGCCAAAGTTAACGAGGTGAAGTTGGTTCCTTATTCGCCAGCGTCTTAAATAAGCGTTCCACCTTAAATAATGCAGTAGTTACATTCTGTCGCCTGTAGATGGCACATTGTTAACACTGCAGATTACATTTGTGGATAGGATGCGCTGTAAACGCTCTGAATAAAAAGAAAAAACATGCACGGTGACTGTTTCACCTTAAAATGAGCATCGTAGATGTTTTTCACAGAGATATGTCCTGAATCTAAATATGTCTCATAGATATTTACAATTAAGGAAAAAAAATAGAAATAGTACTTTTGTTTTGTTATAGGTCTACAGTGTCTCAAAAATCTGACAGTCAGGTTTAAGTTAATCAGTTAATGACTACATATAAATCCTGAACAAGACGAATTTATACTGTAGAATATTTTTGTAATCATCCTGTGAACTTGGCATGTCAGGTGATAAAATTTATTGTACATACAGTATATTTGTCTTAGTTTCTATGGCTGTATCTCCTGATTCTTACATCGTCTCAGAAATCTGAGAAGCAGGTTTCAGTCAGCACATAACTAACTGTATAAATCCAGAAGAAGAAGAATTTTTACTGTAGAATATTTTTATAATAATCCTGTGAACTTGGCATGTCAGGCGACAAAAGTTATTGTACATACAGTATATTTTTCTAAGTTTCTATGGCTGTATCTCCTGATTCAGTCATGTTTCAGTCACCACATATGTGATTGTATTAGTCCAGAAAAATAAGTATTTTTACTGTAGAATATTTTTATAATCATCCTGTGAACTTGGCATGTTAGGTGATACAGTCGGGCATATTCTACTTTTGTGATTTTTCATAGGTCTCCATCTTCAGATTCTGAAAATGTTTAAATATCTGACTGTAAGGGTAATTATACAACAATTAATTATTAATTATTAAATTTCCAGTTGGACTTCTTGTTGTTTCTAGTTCACTCTTTATGTTATAAATATGAAAACATATTTAAAATATTTTGGACAGTTTCTAGGCACAGACTCAATAAAACCTGAAGAAAAGTAAATTTGCGCATAAGTAGACAAACAGTATTTGTTTGTTGTTTATCTTGATTTCATCCAGATTATCTAAATGCCATATCAACTGCACTTCTGAACACGTAATCCACTAACATTAAACTGGTTTGTGAAAAGCAAGTCCTAGAATAGGAAGGCTTTTGCTTGTGTTGCTGCTTGAAGTGCTATTGTTTTCGTAAGGCTAGCAGAGTTACTTACCTCTGTGTGATGGCCCAGTATAATGCCTTCCAACTTTCTGTAGTCATGAAGGCCCATAGTAATCTTTTAAATAGGGGTGTCGTTCAAGTTTCATAAGGTACACAAGTTACCCAAATTCAGCATTCCACATGGCACGTCAGAATATTTTAAAAACAGCTCTTTTTGATTATTTTCAACAGCATTATCTTCCAATTTCCATTTCTATTATATTCTTACTATAAATCTTACTGATTTTACTGCATATTTGCTCTGACTAGCAATATATAAGTATGCTATTAAAAAAAGCACAGTAATGCAAAAAAAAGTTAAAAAAAAGATTGTAAAGTTCTAATGAGTTGTTGATGAACAGTGGCCAGTAAATAAGTTAGGAAAATACTCTTCAATATTGCTATGAGTAAATAATTTAAATTAATTAAAAAATCTAAAAAGAACCGATAGTATGTAGACTAAAAAACTGCTGCACATTGTAATACTTTGTAATTATTTATTTACAAATTGTATTAATTAAAACTCAATTATAAAAAAATAAAACTTGTAAAAGTTAACAGTAAAGTGGAACTTTAAACATTTCTTACCTTTACATTTGCTTTAAAATATACATTATATTTTAAGCATTTTCGATGACACAGAATATATGTAGCTTTCTCTGGTCAACAATTTCTTGCAGGAGAATTTCCATGTCTCTTTTGTCTTTGCACACAAAGGCAAAGGGAATTATGATCTATTCCTTTACCTCAGATTCAATATTGTTCTCTGCAGAACTGAGCAGGTGTAACGCAGCTTCAGCTTCTTCTGGGATCATTGACAGGAAGCGTGGTCAAAGGATGCTGGAGTGGAACATCCTTCTGTGTTTTTTCATCCACTGCTTGATTGTCTGAATGTCAGTTATCTTATTTGCCTATTTAAACCAAATTGTAGTCGTTGTAAGTTCAATCCTTTCTAAATGAATTACTGCTTGAATATTATATGATGCAAAATGTATATTTTTTTCTAGAAAATCAGTCAATGAATAGTTAGCACAAATAGCATTTTAAAGCTTTGCATACAAGAGACCATATTTGTGTCAAAAAACTTCCCTTTTATCATATTTGCGTTACCATTTTGCCTGTGTGACACTCTCCTGCACTGTCTTCTGGACAAGTCTATACAAAGATTCAAAAGACAACAGTGTAATTAAAATTTGTTTTACTGTTGACAGTTTTTCCTAGTTATGTGCATCCTTCACAGTTTATGTGGATCAGTTGGTTTCATCAATTTATTAACAGTTACATTTGCTTTAGCCATGTTACTTTAAAATTTGTGTTACTATTGTCTCACTGCCTCCGTCTTCACTGTCTTCTGAAGAAATTGTCTGTTTAAATGATAGAAGCAAGCAGTATTGTCAGTTATTCATTTTAAGGTTAATGTAAACTAGTTTTTGTTTATCCTTTCAAAATAAAAATTGGGTCATGTAAAAGCAAACATTGATTCTGCGTGTAAGAAATCTTGACAATAATGTAAAATGAAGAACAGTAATTGTGTACTGCATAAAGAGTTAAAAATGATGTTCTGGAATTATCATCAGCTTAATGCAGACATTAAGCAGACAACCAACAACAATACACATAATTAATAATAATAAAGCTCTACATTATGGTTTTATATGTATTAGTTGGCTTAACCATGTCCAAATAATTTAAAATCAGCCATTTTCAGATAAATTCTAGTTAAACTAATCATTCCCTGAAAGCCCTTATACCTCTAGCCCCACCCTGGTCACACAACAGTTATCAACCTTACATGGCTACAAGCAAAGTTATATTACACAGAGTGTTCTCTCTTAATGTGATCTGTCTTGCTAAATCCTTGTCCACACCTATGCCCGTTTCGCACATACATAAGCCTACACACTGCTGCATATACTTGGGTGCAAATAGCACACACTGCTATGTACACCCGGGTGCCAACAGCACACACTGCTATGTACACCAAGGTGCAAATAGCACACACTGCTATGTATAGCTGGGTGCAAATAGCATACACTGCTATATACACCCGGGTGCAAATAGCACACACTGCTGGATATACCCGGGTGCTAATAGCACACACTGCTGCAGATACCCGGGTGCAAATAGCACACACTGCTGCAGGTACCCGGGTGCAATTAGCACACACTGCTGCAGATACCCGGGTGCAATTAGCACACACTGCTGCAGATACCCGGGTGCAATTAGCACACACTGCTGGATATACCTGGGTGCAAATGGCATGTGCCAATTTTGAATCTGCTCCTCAGTGTGTATATGATTTCCAGTGACTGTTTTGTCATGTTGTTCTTACACAGTTATCATTAAAGATTTTCATCTTGTGATTTTGGTTCATCGAGATCTGATGAGTGATTTAAACATTTCTATAATTGTTATGAGCAGTGTGTTGATGAGCCACAGCTTATCTTAGAGAGAGGACAGAGCACTGCTGGACTTCAGTATCTTTGATTGATCTGTGTGTATTGTAAGTGGATGGATTTCATATTCATATTAGCTCTGTGCTTGATGCAAACTATAAACAGAAACATCTACTGTCTGTCAAGTTGAATAAATAACCATTTTTGATACACTTGTAAAAATTCTGGAGCCGGAAAGATAACATGTTCTACGGGGGCCATTCCCTGAGACCCCCAATACAGGCTTATCCCCCATATCTATGAATCTTTGGTGACACCCTGGTATACAGTATGTACTGATGCAGTAAGAGGTATACAGTATGTGGTTTGCTATACTGAGCAAAGCAAAAGTGAGATTACAGAGTCAGAGTTCAGTCTGTTTAGGGTATAAAATCTGAAAGAACTGATATACATGGGGAAAATTCTAAACAGCATCATGGCAACCTACATTTATCCTAACTTGAGAGCAGTCATTATGATGTCATAATGGATTAGAATCAGTGACTGAGTGTCTGAGTGAGGAGTTTCTCAGATTCCAGTCAGACGACCAGAAGATAACGTTTCATACGTCTTGTCTGAGAGATTATCAGTGAACTCTATCCTGAAAACTGTGTATCTGCAGGTAGTTTTGAGTTCGTACAGCAGATGATGGAGCAGCGCACTGCACGCAAAGGTTGTTCAACACGTCTAACAGTTTAACTGTGTTTTGGATAAAAAACAAGATTAATCAGAAACTTAAATGATCATCTGTGCAGTTAAAAAAGTTAAAAGGTTTTTAAAAATCAACTGTTAATAGAATGTATCTTCCTAGTATTATCATTACTGTAGATACTGTAGTGTATTAATGGTGGTATGAATATTATAATACGTTTATCTTATTTTGTATGAAATTGCATTTAATATCCTGTATTCAGAGAGAAAGAGAAAACGTTCAGAGGAGGGCTGTAGTCAGACTGTCCTGCAGGGCAAGAACAACTGCTCTGCTAAGAAAGGACCTGTTGAAGCGCCAGTTATCCTGGACACTGAAGCCCCCTTGAGGAAAAAGAGGAAAGCTGCAGTGAAAGCGCCCAAAAGAGAGACTCAAACACAGAACACAGCCTCCAAGCCTGGTTAGTCTAATGCCCAGTTCACCAAAATCATCCACACTTCACTTTACTTCATCGTCAATGTACTATAATTATTCAAATTATTCATATTCACAGTTAGCTGGTGTGATACCAGAATCTAAATCACAACCAGTAAATCTAAAATAATATGTTTAGCTTATTTTGTATGAAATTGCTTTTAATATTCAAATGATGGTCGTGTATTCAGAGAGAAAGAGAAAGCGGTCAGAGGAGGGCTGTAGTCAGACTGTCCTGCAGGGCACAAACAACTGCTCTGCTAAGAAAGGACCTGTTGAAGCGCCAGATATCCTGGACACAGAAGCCCCGACAAGAAAAAAGAGAAGAGGGGCTCATAGACAGAAGACAGCCTCCAAGCCTGGTCAGTCCAATGCCCAGTTCACCAAAATCATCCACACTTCACTTTACTGTAAATATCCTGTAGTTATTTAAATGATTCATATTTACAGTGACCTATCTAAATCACAACCAGTTAATGTCTGGTAAACTCATGCTAGAGTATCTAAAGGCAGCTGATATTCATCTGTAACTCTGTTTTCTATAGACACCTTCACCACACGTTACACTGTTGGAGCGAAACTGGGAGAAGGAGGCTTCGGATCTGTCTTTAAAGGACAACGGGTATCCGACGGTCTACAGGTTCTGAGCTCATTCACTCCCCAAACTCAATTTTACGCTCATCATCTCTTCTCTTGTCCTTTCAGTTCTTCAAGTCTTATTATGTTTTTGTGTTTTTGTGCAGGTGGCCATCAAATTTGTACAGAAATATGATGGTGGCCGATATGTTCAAAGTGTAAGTGCACCTGCAACCTTAGACTGAATTAAATACTAGCAGTAAAACTTAGAGATCTCAAACTGCCATGAGGTTCTCTCCATGTTCTTCACTTATAATTCCTCACAATCTACCATCTATCCTCCTGCAGCCTAATGAGCTTAAGGTTGTGCCTGTGGAGGTGGCTCTGCTGCAGATCATGAACCAGCAACCCATCAGCGAAGCCATCGTCCAACTCATTGAGTGGTTTGATGAGCCTGACCGCTACATCTTGATTCTGGAGCACCCTGAGCCGTGTGAGAGCTTGCGCTGTGTGCTTCAGGGCTGTGGAGGTTTCCTCACTGAGGGCATTCGCACAGCTTATAATGCGGCACTCAGTGGAGGCAGCAGTCCAGTGCCATGAGCGAGGTGTCCTGCACCGCGACATCAAACCAGAGAACCTGCTGATCAAGCTGGACACTTTGAAGGTCAAGCTGATTGACTTTGGTTGCGGTGATGTCATCAAGAAATTTGGATACAACGCTTTTTCAGGTAAGACCTGCAACTTAGCTGTTAATTATTAGTACAGAACCAAATGTCTGTGCTGAGCTCTGTTTATTTCTCTTCCTCTTTCATGTTCTCAGGCACAGATGCATACTGCCCTCCTGAGTTTCTTCTTAAAGGGAGGTATCATGCAGGTCCTGCAACTATTTGGTCCCTAGGGGTACTGGTGTTCAGGATGGTTTGTGGGTACCTTCCCTTCTCTGACGATGATGAAATAATTGATGGGCAACTTCACTTCAGTGATGGCCTGTCTGACGGTAAGATAAATAACATCATCCTGGTAAACAAATGGTTTATACCATTAAGCTTGTAACTTATAAAAGAAGAACAAAGAAAAAAGCTATATTTGGAGGTGAATATTAAAAGACTGAAGAATTGTGCAGTACAGGCCTGACGTCCCTAAATGCATATTCTTGGTGGTGCTTTTTAAATGTAGAGAATGAAAGAGAAGATTGATTTGGTGGCGAAGCTTCTCTCTCACATCCAATCCCATCCCTCTGTACAGAGTGCCGCGATCTAATTGGCTGGTGCCTGCAGCACAACCCGACCAGGAGGCCTAACTTGCAGCAGATCCAGCAGCACGATTGGTTTGAATGCAACTTTTCAATGTAGGAGCACCCAGAGCCTTGCGAGAGTTTGCTCAGTGAACTTGAGGTCTGTGGAGGTTACGTCACTGAGCACATCGCACGACTCATAATGTGGCAGTTGATGGCAGCAACAGCCCAGTGCCATGATAGAGGTGTCTTGCACCATGACATCAAACCAGAGGAGCTGTTGATCAAGCTGGTCACCTTGGCTTTGGTTGCATTGATGTCATCAGGAAGTTTGGATTGAACATTTTTGAAGGTAAGACCTGCAACTTAGCTGTTAAATGTTAGTACAGTAATGAATGTCTGTGTGAATACTGAGTTTCTCCTGGAAGGGAGGTATAATGGAGGTCCTGCAACTGTTTGGTTCCTAGGGGTACTGATGTTGGGGATGATGACCTAACTGGTGGGCAACTGCGCTTCAGAGATTGATTTGGTGGTGAAGCATCTCTCTCAATCCCATCTCTTTGTGCAGAATGCCGCAATCTAATTGGCTGGTGACTGCTGCAACCCAACCAGGAGGCCTAATTTGCAGCAGACACAGCAGCACGATTGGTTTCAGTGCATCGTGTCAACAGAGGATCATGTTAGCCAGCCAACAAAACCAACAGAAGAAGCAGCAAAGCTCAGTTATCTTGTGTTTGTCTTGTGCAAACAAACAAGATATTGTAATATATGTACATACTGTAAATATAAAAAGCAGCTCAAAAAGCTTCTCTGTCTAATGCATGTGTTTTTGTTTATCTTACATGTTAGAACAATTAAAGGAGAATTCCAGCTACTTTTCAACAACTCTGTAAAATTCAGGTGCTAAGATCTAAAAGTCATTTATAGTGGTTTGATGTGAAATAGCTCGTTCTATAGAAACTGATCGACTCACAGTGGTGTTGATGGGAATCAGATGTCTGAAGAGCTTAATGCCTTTTAAAGCTCCCTCTTAGAAAGTTTTTACAAGATATGGTTCTGATTACATTGTCTGATGATTGTGACAGTGAGTGTGATTACACAGACATAAAAATCTGGACAAATTTTATCCAACTGAGTAATCAGAAAACTCCAGGTCTACATGAGTCAGTCAGTAATCAGATTTCTGCCAGTACATTTACATAATAAGAGGTAAATATAACAAAAAACTCAAACGTCATGCCAATGTTGGAGAAACATGTGTGGCTTGTACAAAAATATAAGCTGTATTTCACATGTGTGTTTCTAAAATTCTAATATCAGCAGAGTGCCTATGTGCAGCATTTCAGGACATTCATAGATTTAAAGTTTATTTTTTGCGAAATCCAATGAAAAGTTGTTGTTTTGTTTTGGGGACGGGACAAAAAAAGCACTAGAGAGAGACGACTTCGGTGTTATGACAGAGCAGCTTCGCGGCTGTTGTTTTTCCGGTAAAACAGCTCGGTTTATAGCTTTGGAAGTCGAGCGATTGCGAGCACCAGCTTGGAGAGAGTCGCTTTCAAGTGAGGTTTGAGTCAGGACCCGGCTCGGGAGAAATTCCGTTGTTCTGCCACGCACGAAATGGCAGACCACTATTTACCGTATTTTGCCACACCCACTTTCAAGCGTGTTTTTTTTTTTCGGCCTTTGTGTTAAAAGTTCTGCTCAGCTAACCAAAATGAATACAGTTACATGGGAGGAGAGCAGAGAGGTAATAAGAATTTTGAATGGGACAACAATGTCTCATCCAAGGTTAATAACACAGTGTGTAGGTTATATGAAAAGGTGGTCTGAGGTCAACTACGGCATTGTTTTTGGTACCACTTTAAAATAAGGCTACCTTTATAAAGGGTTTATAAATGGTTTATAAATGCATTTACAAATGTTTATTAATTAGGTTGTAAACCCTTTAAAAGTCATTAATAACCAGTTATAACGCATAAATAGAACGGGAAATAGTAACCTGTTGTTTGCCAAATAGTGATCCCCCATCCGTCTATAGTGTTAAACCTCATATCTTGCTGAGATTTCTATCCTACTTTGTCTTCTACATTTAGTCAGCTTTAAACTTGCCTGCTTTATCACAAACATGTTAACAAGATTAACCATTTAATCACCAAGTTTAATAATTTAACCACTAACATGATCTTATTTAATAATTAATGACAATGTTGTAGGCAACAACATGTTAAATTACTAAGTTTACATTCATGGCAACATTCTATACCATGATCTTTTCATGTGATTCTCACAGGTATTGATTTGATGTTGTAAGGTGCTGATGTATACATTGTACTCTTGAGGTTGAATGTCATCTTCTTCAGGACAGCATTCCAGGTAGTAAAGCACACTGGACATGAAGCTGGCACAACTATGATCCTTGAGGTCGAGTAGCATCTTCTTTAGGACAACATTCCAGGTGTGACGTCTTTTGCTGGTTTACTGCTGTTTTTGCATTTGCTGATCCACAGATTAAACCACATCACCATTTGTTAATGAGTTATTAACCCTTATAACTGCCAAAAGGGAGCCTTATTATAAAGTGTAAACCACATTACCATTTGTTAATGAGTTATTAACCCTTATAACTGCCAAAAGGGAGCCTTGTTGTAAAGCTGCTAACTTAGAAACAGAACGACAACAGAAATTGAAAAGGGCTGTGCTGGCATGACCACCCAGAATCAGTGAGGTCCAGACTGAGTTGCATTCCAGTATAACTCAGTCAGATCCTAAAGAAGCAGCAGAATCTAAATATAAGGCAGTTGACCTCACAGATGGTGAAAAGGGCCACACTCAGCCCCGTAAAAGCCAGACACGTCACACCGATGGAGACACAAGCACCAGCAGGATGATTGATGGTCTCAGAGCTGAGATGTTGGAGATGAAAAAGGTGATCCTGGTGAACCACAACTGACAGTGGGCACTGCAGTGGATGGGAATCGCAGGAGGCCAGCTGGATGTAGAGCTTGTCAGGAAGCACAGATTGGTCATGTAAGCACTGCTACAGCTGTGGTCAAGATGGGCACCTCTCCCGGGACTGCAGGCAGAGAAAAGAACAGGGAAACGGGAGGGGGCTACCAGGTCGGGACCGCCAGTAGCCCCACATCAAGGGTCTCCATGCAGTAGGACATTTGAAATGAGCAGTCGTGGAGAAAGTTCAGAACCGCTTACATGTAGTACCAGTTGTGAAGGTCTGCCTCCGTCTACTGCCTGTTGTGAAAGCCCTTTGATGGATAACAATTCTGTAAGTTACCTCCCCCCTCGATGCCAGGATAAACTCCTAAACCTCATAGGGAGAAAATGTCTGGTGCAGTGTCAGCTTGATAGTGTTGTCGTGGAAGCCTTGTGGGACACAGGTGCACAGGCCAGTTTAATCAATGAGGAATGGAGAAAAATTAACTTGCCCCACAGCACAGTGCGTCCCATAGAAGAGCTGCTAGGGCCAGGTACGTTAATTGGTTTAGCTGCAAATCAAACCGAGATTCCCTTTTTAGGTTGGATAGAGGTAGAATTACGATTGGATAAAGCTCCAAATTCATTAGCACCCCTCTTGGCCCGAATACTTATCTCTAGTGATCCAAAGGTAGCCGAACAGCCCATCATTGGATTTAATGTAATAGAAGCCATAATAAGTGGGTGTGGAAAGGGACAAGCCAAACCAGAGATGATTCAAAGACTTAGTCAAGCTTTTTCAGTGACACTCAGGACAGCAAAATCCTTGTCAAGACTAATCAAAACTGACTCAGATTGTGAAGTGGGAACAGTTTATACTGGCAAGAAAAGGTTTCGCCTGGCAGTAGATCAGGTAACTACTATACATTTCAGGGCTAGCACAGGTGTACAGTTTAAAGGCCAAAGTCTACTCTTTACACCATGTGAGCCATCTCTCTTGCCAGAGGGTGTAGTTGTGGAGGAAGGCTTAGTTACAGTGACAGCAGAAAACCCAATGTTCGACATCCTCCCGATCATGAATACAAACAAACATGAAGTCACCTTGAATCAACGGACCGTCATTGGTCACTTGCACATAATAAAAACAGCATATGGAGTCAAATCTTAGCAAGCGGCAGTTGCTGAAAAGGAAGATGTTAAAGATGCATCGTCACAAATGCAGCAATCTGCAGATAATGCAAACCCAGACCAGACACAAAAGCCATGTCAGTGGGACCCGCCAGTCAATTTAGACCACTTAGATGTTTCACAGCAACAGATTGTTAAGCAGTTATTACGGGAAGAGTGTCATGCCTTTGCTTATGATGACAAAGATGTTGGATGTATTCCCTTTTTGAAATTGCACATCACTCTCCACGACACAACTCCAGTGAAGAAAACATACATGTCTGTGCCAAAACCCCTACATCAAGAAGTTAAAGAGTACATACAGGATTTGCTGAACCGTGACTGGATCACCCACTCACGATCACCATATGCCTCTCCAGTTGTCTGTGTCAGGAAGAAAGACGGGAGCCTAAGGTTGTGTTGTGATTACCGGGAACTAAACCGAAAATTAGTCCCTGATCACCACCCTATCCCCAAGATTCAAGATATGCTTGACTCTCTCAGCGGTACCTCCTGGGTCAAGCTGAGTCCACATAAGTGTGAGATGTTTAAGAGGACACTGCGTTTCCTTGGACGTAGGGTGTCAGAAGAAGGATATACAATGGATCCTGCAGAAATCGCACCAGTACAAGCACTGAAGGAAAGAACGCCTAGCACAGTGGGAGACTTGTGGAAAATGCTTGGTTTCCTCTCCTACAACAGATCATACATACCTAATTTTTCTAGGCTGGCCAAACCACTTTATCAGCTGCTGTCAGGGTCTCCTGATAAGCCCCCATCTACAGAACTGGTAAGGGGCAGGAAAAGAGGGGACACCAGGAAAAAGGGGAATGCACCATCAAACACTCCTATAAACTGGGCACAGAGTCACCAAGACACACTGAATTCTCTTATAGACAAGTTAACCAAACCACCCATCTTAGGTTATCCAGATCTCACTATGCCATTCATTCTCCACTGTGATGCATCTCAAGAGGGGCTTGGATCAGTACTGTATCAGAGGCAGAATGGGAAACTGGTTGTAATTGGTTATGGATCAAGGACCCTGACACCACCAGAGAAGAATTACCACATGCATTCTGGGAAGCTGAAATTCTTGGCACTCAATTGGGCGATCAGTGAGCGATTTCGTGATTATCTGTATCATGCTCCACATTTTACAGTATATACAGATTACAACCCATTAACATGCGTCCTCACAACTGCCAAACTAAACGCCACAGGGCATCGCTGGGTTGTCCAACTTGCAGATTTTAACTACTCTATTAAGTCCAGAATGCCTTTGGACATGGACAGTTTCATTAAACAGTGTACAGAAGAGATTAGCCAAGAGGTCATTAATGCATCTGTCCAAGGAGTGTCCATGCCCAGGGATCCACTTCCCCTGTGGGCCTCTTCAGTGAGTATGAATGCATTGAGTTTAGTGAGTGATGCACCTGCTCTGAAAAAGCCGTTAACATCAGCAGAAATCAGAGAGTCAAGCGAAAGATCCAGTTATAGGGCCAGTCATGCAGTTGAAAAGGATCAACCAGCATCCAACTCAAAGGTCTCTTAGATCAGAGCACCCTGATGTTAGAGCCCTTTCTCGCCAATGGAGTAAACTCTATATGAGCTCAGAGGGTGTGCTCTACCGGAAGGCAGGGAACAGAAATCAGCTTGTCCTTCCTAAAGAACATCATCAAATTGTGTTTACAGAACTACACAAAGAAATGGGACACCCAGGAGTGGACAGGACAATGGATCTTATTAGAGAGAGATTTTATTGGCCAAGGATGCAGAGTGACACAGAGCAACATCACACCCATCGTAACATCACGCCCATTCGATTTGGTATCAGTGGATTTTCTACACCTGGAAACATGTAAACATGGATTTGACTATATCCTTGTAGTGATGGATCACGCTTTGCCCAGGCATATGCCACTAAGAACAAATCATCAAAAACGGTGGTCGACAAGATCTTCAATGATTTTGCACTTCGCTTTGGGTTCCCTGAGAGAATCCATCACGACATGGGGAAAGAATTTGAGAATCAATTAATGTCCCAGCTGGAGAAATGCTATGGCGTGCGAGGCTCTCATACGACCTGCTACCACCAAGGAAATGGACAAGTGGTACGATTCAACAGAACTCTTTTGTTTATGCTCCGCACCTTGACTGACAGTGAAAAGGCTGATTGAAAGAACTCTCTGGCTAAGATGGTACATGCCTACAACTGCAGCCGCAGTGAAGCCACAGGGTTTGCTCGATATTATTTACTTTTTGGTCGCTCCCCAAGACTGCCAATAGACCTCCTTTTCAGTCTGAAACCAAGTGAGAAACAAGGAAGTTACTCAGACTATGTGGAGAACTGGCAAACAAAAATGCGACAAGCATATGAGATTGCTTCAAAGACAGCTGCCAAAGAAGCTTTAAGAGGAAAGAGAAATTATGACAAAACCATTTATGAAGTTTACCTACACTCAGGAGGGAGAGTGTTAGTCAGAAACATGTCTGAGAGAGGTGGACCGGGTAAGCTTAGGTCATATGGGAAGACAGAGTTCACGTTGTGGTAAGAAGAAAGGCCAGCAACAGTCCTGTCTATGAGGTTAGACCTGGGGAAGGTGGGAGAACTCGGGTGCTCCACAGGAATTTGTCACTCCCATGTGACAGTCTGCCCCATGATAAACCAGACCAGAACGGACAGAGGATAAAACTCAAACAACAAACAGACCCAAATGTTGCACAGACAAGACCTAAGAAAAGAGTAGCACAAACAGGAAAGTTGCCAGCAGAATACTCTGACAATGAAAGTGCAGAGGAATGTGAATATGTCTGCAGATTTCCACTTGATGAACCTCAGGCTAAAAGAAATCTTGCCCTCAACCCGGATGCACAACCCTATGTTCCCGAGAAAGAGAAACGAGATAAGCAACCAGGACAAGGTGAAAGCAATGTTGAGTTAACCGACTCTGCAGAAGTGGAGGACGATGGGACAAATATTATTGAGTTGAATGAGACCAGAAACCTTGTGCCAGTAGAGGACGCCTCTAGTGATGTAGAGTCCGACCCTTAGCCTGCAAATCGTCATCCACAAAGAGAGCGGCATCGACCAAAGATCCTGACATATGAAGAACTGGGTAAACCTTGCATTGTGGAAGCAGAAATTGTCAAGTTGCAGTTGGACACAAATCCTCGGCATGCCAATGGACTGTGGCGGCCTTGGACTGTGTTGAACAAATAAAACAAGAATAAACTGTTAAGAACTCTCAGAACTGATAAAGCAAAATATGCATAACTGAACTCATATGATGTGCAAAGGACTGAAGGGTATAGGCAGCATCCTTCAGATAATTGTTGTTGGACTTATTCTAAAAAAAAAGAACATGAAAGAATAATTGGTTACATTGGTATCTCTGCTAATAGAAAACATTGTCTAAGGGAGAAATAATGCTATTGTGAATATTTACCAACAAGGAGTTAAGTGAATTAAGTATATGGAATGAGTAAATGTTTACCACATTTTATTTTGACGGGGAGGGTGAAGCCCAGTCAGTCAATGTGATTGTTGATTCACTGACCGGAGCTCTCGCCTCGTTGCAGCATCGGGTAGCTCAGCCAGCTTTAAACGCAAAGTCAGTGATGAGAGCAATGATTATCAAAATATACTGCAATAAAAACAGCTTTAGTATAATATGTTGTTATGGTAACAGACTAGGAGGGTTTTGGTTAGCTAACGTTTATATTAACTTTAGTCAGAAACACTCTGAAACGTAAAGTTACATTACTCTCTGACCACGTCCCAAACTGCAGACCAGGGACGTAGCTAGCCCTAGTTTAGATTTAAATTGAGTCCCAGCACCCCTAAAGATTATAGTAAAAAAAAAAAATTTTTTTTCTTTTAACGTTAATTTAGCTCTGACAAGCTGGAAATGTTAAAACTATAGAGAGTATACGGTTAAACCAATTATTTTAACAATGAAAAGACAGCAGCCCCCCCAGCCTTGCAAAATGGTATGATCCAGCTTCTCTTTTCACATCGCACGCACACACAGTGTCAGTGTTTATCTGACTGGTGTTGTGAGTCTAGTTAGTTTTGTAAAGGAGTATTTTTATACTTTATCACTCAGAACCAACACATTGCAGTCATTATCAGCAGTCCACATTTCTGATCACTCTTTATTCTGTTATTGTTAGCTAGGAGTGACTCTCTGAGGGTTTATTTTAGTTTAGCAGGCTAATGCTGCAGGTGGTCTGTTAACTGTTTATAAAGGAGTGAGAGAAGCTGTAGCTGCTGTGTTGTTGGTTAGTCTGTGTGTTATTAAAGCTAAGGTGTTAGAGTAGTGCTGTCTGTATGTGTATTAGCTAATTAATGATACAGAACGATAAGATATGAAGAGATGATGCCATAACGTAACTGTGTGTGTGTAGATAGATAGATAGATAGATAGATAGATCTTTATTGATCCCTTTGGGAGGGTTCCCTCAGGGAAATTAAGATTCCAGTAGCATCACAATAAATTACAATAAACAGACAAGAAACATATGAATGGAATATAAATAAAAAAAAATGTACAAAATAAAGAAAAATGAAAGAAAAAGAAAAATCTAACTGGGGAGGTGTGTATGTGTGTGTGTGGGGGGGGGGTCAGCAGGTCAGCTATAGATGTTGAATTCTTATATTCGAGTATGGCCAACATGATTGTGATCATATGCTCAGTATCTGTCGATAATTGTAATAATATTGATAACTGATTATTAGAATTGTTGTATTTGATCTAAATTATTCGAATTATTCTGTCATGACACACTTATCTCAAGTCTCATGCCCTGAATTTCTCTCATTCTCATCTGGTCACGCTAGCCCACAGAAGCTGAATATTCAGTGATTAAAATGTGGTCAGAACATGCTATTTTAAAATGAACAATGCCTCCAAGACTTTATTATGACCTTAAAAATAGCAGTTAGATCCACCTCAGTGGAGAGTCCCCATGCTGACACATCTATTAACGTCCCTCCTGAGTACTCTGATTTATCAGAGGAGTTTAGTAAGAATAACGCCACCAAACTACCTCCTCACCGTGCCTGCGATTGCGCCATAGACTTGGTTGAAAACCCCATCCTGCCTAAATCCTTAGTTTACCCCTTGCCTCTGGAGGAAGAACGCTATATGGATACTTATATACAAGAAGCCCTAGATCAAGATTTCATTCAACCTTCCACGTCATCTGTAGCTTCAGGGTTCTTTTTTGTTAAGAAGAATGTTAAGAAGATGGTGGTTTGCGCCCATGTTTAGATTAAAGAGGTCTCAATCAACTCACCGAGACCTCTCCTTACCCTCTTCCTCTCATTCCTGTCACCCTAGAACAGTTAAAAGGAGCCAAATATTTCAGGAAATTAGATCTGAGGAGTGCCTACAACCTGATCGGAATTAAACAGGGGGATGAGTGGAAAACAGCAGTTGTGACCACTAGGGGACACTATGAGTACTTGGTAATGGCTTTCGGTCTCTCTCTATAGCACCATCTGTCTTCCAGGCTTTCATTAACGATTTTCTCAGAGAGATCATAGGTAAATATACTATAGCTTACCTAGATGACATACTCATCTATTCCCTGGACTTCAAAACACGAATAAAACCAAGTTCTCTCTCTCCTCAAAACACTCCTAGAGAACCATCTTTATGTAAAAGGTGAGAAATGTGAATTTCACTTGCAGTCAGTTACCTTTTTGGGATATGTCATTAGCGCTAACGTGGTAGTCATGGACAACAACAAAGTAAAGCAGTAGTGACTTGGCCTACTCCTTCGTCTGTAAAGGAATTACAAAGATTTCTAGGCTTTGCTAATTTCTATCGCCGGTTCATCAGGAATTTTAGCAGTATTGCTTCCCCTATGACTACATTACTGAAGGGCAATCCTAGGAGATTGACCTGGAATATGCAAGCGGTAGAGGCTTTTGTAAAATTGAAAAATTCCTTCACTACTGCTCCTATTTTGAAGCACCCTGATCCCTCTGAGCCTTTCGTAGTGGAAGTAGATGCTTCGGAGACAGGGATTGGGGGCGTGCTTTCTCTACGGTCTGGCAAACCATCGAGGGGAGTAAGAAACTCCAGCCTAAGTACATTGCTCCTTTTAAAGCGTTGAAGAGAATTAATGAAGACACTTATAAACTTGATTTACCTTCCTGTTTTCGTGTTTCACGTTCATTTCATGTTTCTTTATTAAAACCTGTTGTTTCAGGTCCTTTAGAGGAGGTCATGGCAAATGGCACTCGTGCTCCACCAGGGGAGGTGGACGGAACACCCATTTATGCTGTCTGTAGGTTGCTGGATTCCCGGAGACGTAGAGAAGAGCTCCAGTATCTGGTGGACTGGGAGGGTTATGGCCCTGAGGAGCAGTGTTGGGTCTTAGTTCGAGACATCCTAGACCCTGGCCTTATTGCTGATTTTCATAGTCAGCATCCCACTAGACCAGCTCCTCATCCAAGGGGGGGTCGCCCTAAGAAAACCCTGTCCAGCTCAATCCCTGCCCGTCTTGGGGGCCATCAAAGACAGTCTCCTTATGTCCAGTTCCTGTCCAGACCTCTGGTTGGGGATGTGGTAGTCGTCCTAGTCGGTTTCTTTCTGAGACCTACCTGGAGGGGGTACTGTCACGCATCCCTTAGGCTCAGAGGCCTATAGGGACTCCACTTCCCAGAATGCCCAGGGGAATCACATGCTTGCCAACTCTCCTTTCTGCTCCAATCACCGTTCTCAGTCGCCTCATAACTAAATAGCTGCACCTGTTGGAGAGAGGTCTGTTTGATATAAAGACTGGGGTTTTGCGAGGTTTTGTTTGTCTTTGAACAACTGAGCGGTTCATATAATTATTGTTATTGCTTTTTCTGGTTTTCGACTCTGTTTTCCATATGGTTTCCCTTTTGTATTTCCCCCTGGACTTTGTTTGCCTGTGTCTTTCGTATTTACTGGATTTTGACTTTCGCTTGTTTTTGACTACGTGTGTGGATCTCGATTTGGATATTAAAGCCTCACTTTGTATCTGCAAGCGGCTTCGTCATCCTGATTCGTCACATATGCAATGTTCTAGAGTGTGCTGTTTAGGACACAGCCTTACTGTCTAACATTAATGTTAGTCTTGTCTAGTCAGGAAACCTCAACATACATTGTTTTGTCATTTCATTTCAGCTTCATGCAACCAAAGAAAATAATAATTGTTTTAGTTGTATAAGTATATAATACAGACACAGCATGTGTAATTTAAAAGTTTTCTGACAGCAGTACCATGGAATTTGGGGTATCTTGTTTAGTTTGTAAAGTAAGCTTTAATTGGATTTATCTAATAATAAACAGAAGTACACATAATGTTGTTTGTTTATGTATATACAATTCACTGTAATTCCACAAATGTTGTTCTAAGTAAATATACAAATATACATACAGTGATTTTACTACCTTACCTACAGTAGAATCAGGTTATAGGTAATATTTAGGGGATAGGGTGGGCTTTGATTCATATAAGCAAATGGTACCCCCATTCCACCACATCCTTCAGAACAGAAGCATCAGAAAATTGTTCTTATTATTGTTATTACTATAAAAATTATTTTCTGAAGCTTTTCACAATTTACAATAACAAATAACAGTTTTCCTGATAGAAGAAAATAATAATCTGGTGACGGAAAAGCTGGCGGTTTACTGGCATTTTCCTAAACGTAAAACAAAAAGTCACTTTTCACTACTGCTTTTACACTTTCAGTCCAATTTACTTCTTTCGTTGTCCTTCATAAATATGTTTAGAAAATAATTTTAATCTAGCACTGTATCAAAATGTCCAGCTGACTGTTCCTTCCAGCAATGCCTAACTCCTGACTTCCTGATGATGTCACACCCGCATGTTTACAACATATCAATCACAACTGACATAATCAGTTGTTTGACTCTCTCACTTGTTCTGGTAGCATTGTGCGAAACAACAAACTGAACAGCACAACCATCTATCACAGATATCCGTGAATCTACACGATATCTTTGATCAAATAGATCAAGTTAACATCTCATCTGCTCCAGAGCCTGATCCAATCACACATTCTACCTCGTTGGCTGGTTCATTCCCGGTAAGCAAACCAGATAAGTTTGACAGAGCTCCAAATCAATTTTGAGTTTTTCTTCTTCAGTGCTCTATTTATTTTTCTAACTCTTCTCCCAGTTCTGACAAATCTTGTATCTCCTTGCCCTGGATTGGACTACTGCTACTGCTGTTTGGCTAACTTATGAACTTGGGACTTACAAGCATTTTTTTCAGGACTTTAAGGAGTCATCTGGGGAATTACTGGTTAAGTTATGTCAACTAAACGAACCTGCTAGGATCATTGTTTTCCACAGTGGTCTCATCCAGGACATTCTCAAGGAGCTGGCTTGCCGTGATGAGGGTCTATCACAGGAGGATCTTGTTTCTCTCACCATCCGGCTGGATCATCTCAAGCACGGAGCGGTGTCGACACCGATCTACAATGTCCTGTCACACCCACTTCCAGCAAACCTTCGCTTATATCCACGCCACTCCACAGCTTCCAGAGCCTACTTCAACCACACTACAGAGAAGCCCAGGCAAGTCGATACATTGCGTCAGTCTCCAGAGGAGAGGAATTGCTGACATCGCGGTGGTCTGTGCCTGTACTGTGAAGACTCTGGACATGTTATTCGGAACTGTCAAATCTGTCCACAAAGACCCCAGCTACACAAAAACACGTCAACACAAATCAACAGGGTGAGTAACTCCACGGTTTATATGGTCACGAGGTCTTTGCTCATACCCGTCACCCTCCAATATCAGGGATTCTCTGCTATATTTCCTGTCTTGATTGATTCTGGAGCTGAGGGAAACGTTATCCAATCACGTGTGGCCAAGCAGCTTCAAATACCTAATGTTCCACTTAAGAAATCCCTAGGACTGCCTGCCGTTGATGGAGAACCGGTTGGCCAAGGGACCATCTCACAAACTACTGTAACTATTTCCATTGACGTTAGTGCTCTACATTCAGAGTAGATTAGTTTCTTTGTGTTAGAATGTTCCAAATTTGCTGTGATCATTGTGTAACTCGCCCCTAATTATTTATGAGAACTCTGATGTAAAAAGAGTCAAATAAACTTTAGTTAATTGAGTTACAAACACCTTAGAAGAGGTCGGGCGGCGTATTTTTTCTCTCCTGCGGCACTTACCATGTTCACAACCATCCGAGTGAGTATTTTCAAGTTTAAATCCAATTATAAACACCAAAACAAGATATATATATATGAATGTACACAAACACCAATCTGTCAAAAAAAAACATTGTTAGCTTCCCGCACCCCAGATGCACCCCAACACGAACTCATACCAACAGGACAAATAGAACTTCCAACACGAGTTTTTAGCTTTAAAACGCTGCACACTCCACTTCACCCTCTTCCTCGCTTTCTTTTTTTACTTCCTGTTTATATTGTCATAGTCTTATTTGATATGCCAATGTGGTCCTGACATCGCTCCATGTGACCACAATGGGGAAATACACAAGATAGTAGAGTGAATCATTCCTCTATCTTACTAAACATACCATTTTGCAAACATGCTATTTGGAATAGAAAGGGTATAAACTATATACAAAAAAGCATAGTCAATTATACCACATGTAACTCTGTTACAATTGGAGTCCCCTAGTGAAACACTCGTGATACTGTTATTTCTTGGTCTAAATGGGAGAATGTTAAGTGGTCTGGTCATTGTTTTCATAACTGTGCTTTATTTTACCAGCTGTCTGTATCCTCTACTACCATTAAGAGTCCAGAGAATACTATAAGCTCAATGCCAGTAAATTACCCATCCATAGACCATATGATTGTACGATAGAGTTAATTGACAATCAAATACCCCTGAAATCAGTTGTATACCTGCTTACACAAGTGGAGGAGACAGCCATGAAATTACATACAGGAGGCATTAGCCCAGGGTTATACACATCCCTCTACCTCTGCTGCGGCTGCCAGCGTTTTCTTTGTTAAGGAAAAGGATGGCGGTCTCAGACCTGGTATAGACTATCGTGGCCTAAACTCTATTAACATCTATATCCTATATCATATATCTATTAATCATATCCTTACTGCTCTGGTACAACTCAGAAGAGCCACAGTGTTCACGAAGTTGGATCTTTGCAGCTCATATAGTCTTGTTTGGACTTGAGAGGATGGTAAATGAAACAGCCTTCCTTACCACAAGAGATCACTACAAACACCTGGTTATGTCTTTTGTGTTTGGAGGATAGTAAGATGCAGTGACAAATTGGCCTGCCTATCTGCAGTCTTTTGAAGTTTTTAGGGTTTACAAACTTTTACAAACACTTTATTAGAAAGTACAGCTCGTCGCCGCTCCTCTAACTTCCCCACTTAAGGGCAATACCAAGAGGTTAGACTAAAATCTCCAGGCTGAGAGGGCTTTTGAGGAACTTGGGAGGAGATTCACCACTGCACCTATACTACAGCACACAGATCCCATGTGACCTTTCGTTGTGGAGGTGTGGGAGTGGGTGCTGTTCTTTCGCAACACAGTGGTGAACCTCCAAAACTGAAACTAATTGCTTATTTTTCTCACAAATTTTTCCCTGTTAAATGAAATTGTGGTTAGATTAAGCTAGCTTTTGAGAACCGGCACCACTGGCTAGAGGGTGCTCAACACACCTTTCTTGTACTAACAGATCATAAACATTTAGAGTATCTACATTCGGCAAAATGCCTAAATTCTTGTCAGGCTTGTTGGCCGTTGTTTTGATCTCGTTTTGATGTTTAGATTCCTTATCGTCCAGGCACATGCAAAACCAAGGCGGATACTCTGTCACGATTATTTGAGGTTAAATCCAATGAGCAGGGTAACTCTAAACATATTCTGTTTTCAAAGCTGTTCCTCAATACAAAAACAACATAAACCTCACATATACATACTTTGTTTCAACCCAGTTTGCAATCCTGAACGTTCTTTCTTTGCTTTGAATCCACTGACCTCCTCCCTCAGACCACCAAGATTATTGTCCTACGTACTAAACTAGCTCTTATATGCGACTGAAGTAACAGGAACATCAAGCTGTTTGAAGATGATCTTATAGTCTTTAGCCTTAACATGTTAGTCTATAAATTCTATGGTCAAGTTATTTTCAGTATTTACTAGGAGTGTCATCATTTTTGTGTTAACCCAAATTGTGTCACACCTGTATTAAAATTATTGATAAAAAAAAATTGTCTATTCTCTACAAAGAAAGTAAAAACTGCCCATCAAGCTAATTAAAATGGGGCTTGTCCTGTAGTCAGTTTATAAAATACCTCAATATATTTATTTAGACATGGCTGATTTTTAGACCTGAGCCCAGATTTAGGGGCCTTCATGTCGTTGGGTATCCAAAGGATTGGCATGATTCTGCTTAAAAGAAATGTTGTGCCTTTACAACATGCAGGACCCAGGAAATAAATAAAAAGATGATTTTGTTGTACTTTGAAAGCTGCATTTAGTGATTGAGAACATTTTGGGACTTCTCACAGATCTTCTACTGTAGTATGGTGCTCATTGTGTGGCTGTGACACTATCTAACAGTGTCTGGTGGGAGAAAAAGATTTAACATATTTTCTAAAAAACTGATGATACTTTGTGACTAAAAAGTAATTTATTATTTTGTTTGCCATTGTGGCAGAGTACATTGCTTTTATAACAAACAGAGTAAATAACATTAATACAACAGTGTAAAAACATTCTGTATAAACATACAGTATGTCTTATCTTCAGAACATTTTTTACAAACATTGACCAGCCACTTCATTAAAAACCACCTCCTACACACACTGTATATCTTTCAGCTCCACTGAGCACTTTGTAGATCTATAATTCCAGACCTTTATTATTTTAACTCTGTTCTTCAGTACTCCGGACCCCACAGGATAGACCACCACAGGACAGCTATTATTATTTGGGTTGTGGATCAGCACTGCAGTGACACTGACAGGGTGATAAAGTATACAGAGCTGAAAATATGAACATTGAGTGTAGAAATTAAATTTCATGTAAATTGGCCAGTCATTGTATTAAGGCTGTGTGTTGGCTAAAACTTGTTGATACAAAACATCACATTACAGGGGTTACAATTCAATAAACTGTCATAGAATAAAAACATACCATCATATGTATAAAGTAAGGTCTTTTATGCTCTCCTAGTAGTGGGATCCAACAAGAGTACAACACTGCTATATAGTGGTCTGAGTTTAAACACAACACTAAATAAACCACTGTCTGACACCAATCTTTACATGTAAACTATTAATTAAAAATAAATACTGTACTTTTGGGCCCAACAACCCTACATTGTATGTCTTTATACAAAAGCACACACAGGAATTCTTGATGTAATGAAAAATTGGATGAAACAAAAAAATGCAACAGAACATAATAGTTACTTTTTTTCAAAAATGAACACTGGACGACACTGAAACACTTGGCTGCTAATATATATATATATATATATATATATATATATATATATATATATATATATATATATATATATATATATATTTATATTTTAGTTAAAAACTTTTGTAAACTTTTGATTACCAGCCAAGTGTTTCAGTTTATGAATTGTATTATCAGCTTAATGTTCTTTAGCAGGGGCAGCAGGCAGCATCTTCTAATCAAGAGAATGGTTCGAATGGCGGAGGGCTGGCCACTGTACAAGTCAACCCCTGCTGTGTTTCAGAAATTCCTCGTCCAGCAATCCTACACCTCCACGACATGAGTATGTTGTGTATACTGACAGTGAGCTGGAACATATTAGAAAGCAGTATTTTGAAATGCAGCGTGTTGGCCAAGAAGGTGGATGCACTCTTTCAAAAGAACTTCACTGCTGATTAGTGAGGAACACGGTGACCAACATGGTGTCCATCATCAGAGCAACTACTACTGAATTTATGTATCCATCCAAAAATGATGTCCAGGCTATGGCAAAGCAGCTTGTGGAGTATTATACAATGCTTTGTGATAACTCTGTGAACTGTAGACTCACTTGGTTAAGTGTTTGTTCCATTTGTGAACCAACATTTTATTAATGTCACAAAAGCCAGTTTTAAGTTTCACTGATTAAAAACACAGTACACCATCAATGATTGCTCATGAAAACTGAACCTCTATTTATATAACTATAATATATAGTATAAATGTTTGCATACTTCTCAGCTGGTAAAATATTTAATATATTAATTTAGTGCTGGGCAGTACTGTAAACGTGTTATTTAATGTCATTTAATTCTGTTTTCATGAAATCTCCCACATGCTGGCTAAATTATTTATTAACAGTAGAGTTTTTTTAACCCAATTTGCTCTAGTTAGGATCTAGAATACATGGTATACAAAAATTACCCCATAGAAAAAAAAATGTACAGTCTAAATATTTAGTTGACTTTATTTCTGACCTGAAGACCCACTGGGAGAGCTTTTATGGCAAAGCTCAGTTCAATGGGGTTTTTAAAAAGGTTCTGGGACCGCCAACAACACAGAACAAAGATTAGAAACTTTTCAGGATTTTTTTTAAACAGCTGCTTATACACTTATGCTGGGTGAGCTTGATGTTTAAAACAAAATGTGTAAACATTATTTTTTTAATTCATTAATACAGACTACACACTACCCTGCACCCCAGTTGATCCAACTTTTTGTGCAAAATTGTATAAATTATTATTTAAACATGGTAATTAAAAAATGGTAATTAAATGGTCAACACAAATAAAATATATTTAATAATTAATCTACTTATGTCTGTAACAGTGACACGCTCTGTAGCCATGATGAAGGCTCTGCCTGAGATGTTCCCTTCACCTGTGGTCCTACCCAAGAAGTTGGGACATGCAAGTGAGCCGATGGTGCATGTTCTTGAGGTAAGAAATGTATAAGAAATGCCTTGTATGTGAAATTTATCTAAGACAAAATTAGGAGATAGGGAATGCCTTTTGGAATACTTTTGTTTGTGGTCTGCAAGTGATATATAATAAAACTTGTCTTGCATGAGTAGTGAATTGAACAAGGTTGTGTGCTCTATCCTGTGTAATGGTGAATTCACCATTCCATTTCAATTTTTATTTTAATCATCAGGTTCTAGATTTCTCTGAATGTAGTTTGATTACAATTTGTATTCTAAACTTCATAATCATTAGAAACCAAATTTAGATTCAAACTTTGATTTAAATGAATGTTTCAGACAGCATTATTCCATACTCTGTATTCAGAGAAGACCAGTCTTCAGTCCAGTTCTGATCGTTTGTAATAACAATTGCATGCTGGCCATTGAGTCTACACCTGTGACAACATTTTTCAAAAGAAAACATCGACACAGGTGTGCTCTATCTTTTAGCAAACTACTATGCATTTCATCTGACCTATCCAAAGTGCATCGCAACACTCCTGTCAATACCTCAGACAGAAGTTCTGGAGGATACCATTCATGATCGGGATGCAACTTCATCCTACAAAAAAACTTTGTCAGAGTGGAAAAAGTTAGTTGGGGAGTAGAGAAAGTATCCTATGGCCATACAGCAGTTGCTGTCATTACAGGTATTTGTTACATCCCTACTGATAATGTGATTTGATTTATATTACTGACATCGTTATTTGGTGTAGTTAAACAATTCAGTTTAAAAATGTAATTGGGTTTATCCATATTTTTCTATTAAACAGAAAGAAGTGGTGGTATGTGGTGCACGACATGACTTTGGTTGAGGAAAAATCAGTTCTGATTGTTTAAAACGTTTGATATGTAAATAATAGAGCTGGTTGTTTGCTAAGTTTGGTGTTTAAATAACAGAGCTGTGTTACGTATCTTGGTTCATAAAAATGCTCGTTCTCAGAGGAGTTTAATTGTTAAAAATAAAACACCATAACAAATTCAGGAACATGTTGTTCTTTTGTTTATCTAAGCCAAAAGAGAAATGTATCGTTTGTTGTCAGTTTTAAAGTGAGGTTGAGTTACCACTACCATACATACTGCACACTTCTCTTTTGTTAAATTCTATGTAGCCTCATTGGAACTATTTTTTGTAAGCACATATTTCATATCTCTGGAATTAATAAAAAAAAAAATAATAATTGACCATACTGCATGTGGTTGTTTTACTGTTCCTTATATAGAGTACAACATTATTGCATAAGTCTTATTATAAGAATTAGTCGTAAATTAGAAAACAATAAATTATTAAAGGATTATAATTTTAATTTTTTTTGACCAAATGAAGTTTTATGAAAATTCTCAAAACAAGATTAATTTAATAGGCATTTTATAGATTATTTTTATTATGTTTGATCAAGTTGGTTTTGCCTAAATCTAGTCATAATGTCTTATATTAGTTAATATTGAGTGTTTTTGTAATAATACAAGATAATTCAGACTACAAGTATTTTTTTTCTTGTTTCAAGAATTCTTAACAAGCTAACTTTTCTCAGTATACTAGCAGTTAAATTTGCTTGATTCAAGAATTTTTTTATTTTGTTTTTATTTTTCTTATTTTTTGACATTGGCAAAATGTTGACTGACAGCCCAGATCTTATTTTTTTAAACAGTGATCAGAATCAGAAATACTTTATTGATACAGTTATTACAGTAGCAGCTTATGTAGAAGAATAAACACTCTAATAATAATTAACCACAAAAAAAGAAATGTGCAATATGTACACATATATAATGTCTTAAATATATATATTTACATAATATATAATTCATGAAAATTGGATCAGGCTGTGATTTCATTAGTTTACTTTGAGTTGGGAGTAATTTTGAATTTTGCTCCTCAGTGTGTAGATAATTTCCAGTGACTGTTTTGTCATGTTGTTCTTACACAGTTATCATTAAAGATTTTCAACTTGTGATTTTGGTTTATCGAGATCTGATGAGTGATTTAAATGTTTCTATAATTGTTATGAGCAGTTTGTTGATGAGCCGCAGCTTATCTTAGAGAGAGGACAGAGCACTGCTGGACTTCAGTACATTTGATTGATCTGTGTGTATTGTAAGTGGATAGATTTCGTATTCATAATCATATTAGCTCTCTGCTTAATACAAACTATAAACAGAAACATCTACTGTCTGTCAGGTTGCATAAATAACCATTTTTGATACACTTGTGAAAATTCTGGAGCCTGAAAGAACACAGAGGATCATGTGTATTTTATGTTTATTTTATATTCTTTTTTTTATTATTAAAATTTTCTAACATTTCTTACATTGTATTTTATGCATCTATATTAAATGTTTATTTAAAATTTGTATTTTACTTACTTTTACTTTTTGCTCATTTTCTTTCTATCGCTTTAATTGTATATGCTCGGCTACATTGAAAATGAGGGTCACCCCTCAATGTATTTCTGATATTAAATAAAGATTGATTGATTGATTGATTGATTGATCTATTTTTAAAAATGTATGATCTCTGCTTTGGAAATAGGGGAGGTTTTTGTAAAGTAATTAGAGTGACGTCTTAGGGGAGACAGTGTGATAGTGGCTTAGGAAGCTACAATAAGGAGTACATTTGGAAATAATGGTGGTGATGAGTATGAAATGATGACGGAGGTACAAGGTGAGATAAGGTTTATAGGAGATGAGGTTATAAATACCCAATGTTTTCTGGAATAAAATACTTGCTGCCGGCTACAGATCAGATTAATGCTGGTCTTTTTACAGAGCCTTAATCAAGACATACCCTTTGCTGCCAACCCTGTTTCATGATATTTATTTTATGTTTTGTTTAAATTTCCTCAACAATCATTGGCACATGTAAAAAAGTGATGATTAACTCTTGGTTCTATTGAAAGATCCTCCCCTCTGTGTATTTTCCAGATGACAAAATGTTGACTGACAGCCCAGATCTGATTTTTGACACAGTGATATGATTCATGAAAATTGGATCATTCTGTGATTTCATTTGTTTACTTTGAGTTGGGTGTAATGAACAGA
This sequence comes from Megaleporinus macrocephalus, assembly GCA_021613375.1. NCBI lineage: Eukaryota > Metazoa > Chordata > Actinopteri > Characiformes > Anostomidae > Megaleporinus > Megaleporinus macrocephalus. Next base: position 12,827,967 of record CM038705.1, read on the forward strand.
CACATCTACTGTCTGTCAGGTTGAATAAATAACCATTTTTAATACACTTGTGAAAATTCTGTAACCGAAAAGAACACATGTTCTATGGGGACCATTCCCCGAGACCCCCAATACAGGCTTATCCCCAATATCTATGAACCTTTGGTCACACCCTGGTATACAGTATATACTGATGCAGTAAGAGGTATACAGTATGTGGTTTGATATACTGAGCAAAGCAAAAGTGAGATTACAGAGTCAGAGTTCAGTCTGTTAAGGGTATAAAATCTGAAAGAACTGATATACATGGGGAAAATTCTAAACAGCGCCATGGCAACCTACATTAATGCTGACTAGACAGCAGTCATTATGATGTCATAATGGATTAGAATCGGTGGCTGATTGAGGAGTTTCTCAGATTCTAGTCAGACGACCAGAAGATAACGTTTCATACGTCTTGTCTGAGAGATTATCAGTGAACTCTATCCTGAAAACTGTGAATCTGCAGGTAGTTTTGAGTTCGTACAGCAGATGATGGAGCAGCGCACTGCACGCAAAGGTTATTCAACACGTCTATCAGTTTAACTGTGTTTTGGATAAAAAACAAGATTAATCAGAAACTTATATGATCATCTGTGCAGTTAAAAAATGTAAAAGGTTTTTAAAAATCAACTGATAATAGAGTGTATCTCCCTAGTATTATCATTACTGTAGATACTGTAGTGTATTAATGGTGGTATGAATACTATAATATGTTTATCTTATTTTTTTGTGTGAAATTGCATTTAATATTCTGTATTCAGAGAGAAAGAGAAAATGTTCAGAGGAGGGCTGTAGCCAGACTGTCCTGCAGGGCACGAACAACTGCTCTGCTAAGAAAGGACCTGTTGAAGCGCCAGTTATCCTGGAAACTGAAGCCCCCTTGAGGAAAAAGAGGAAAGTTGCAGTGAAAGCGCCCAAAAGAGAGACTCAAATAAAGAACACAGCCTCCAAGCCTGGTTAGTCCAATGCCCAGTTCACCAAAATCATCCACACTTTACTTCATCGTCAATGTACTATAATTATACAACTGATTCACATTTACAGTGACCTGGTGTGATACTAGAATCTAAATCACAACCAGTAAATCTAAAATAATATGTTTAGCTTATTTTGTATGAAATTGCTTTTAATATTCAAATGATGGTCGTGTATTCAGAGAGAAAGAGAAAAACGCTCAGAGGAGGGCTGTAGCCAGACTGTCCTGCAGGGCACAAACAACTGCTCTGCTAAGAAAGGACATGTTGAAGCGTCAGATATCCTGGACACAGAAGCCCCGACAAGAAAAAAGAGAAGAGGGGCTCATAGACAGAGGACACCCTCCAAGCCTGGTCAGTCCAATGCCCAGTTCACCAAAATCATCCACACTTCACTTTACTGTAAATATCCTGTAATTATTTAAATTATTCATATTTACAGTGACCTATCTAAATCACAACCAGTTAATGACTGGTAAACTCATGCTAGGGTATCTAAAAGCAGCTGATATTCATCTGTAACTCTGTTTTCCATAGACACCTTCGCCACACGTTACACTGTTGGAGCGAAACTGGGAGAAGGAGGCTTCGGATCTGTCTTTAAAGGACAACGGGTATCCGACGGTCTACAGGTTGTGAGCTCATTCATTCCCCAAATTCAATTTAATGCTCATCATCTCTTCTCTTGTCCTCTAAGTTCTTCAATTCTTATTATGTTGTTGTGTTTTTGTGCAGGTGGCCATCAAATTTGCACAGAAATATGATGGTGGCCGATATGTTCAAAGTGTAAGTGCACCTGCAACCTTAGACTGAATTAAATACTAGCAGTAAAACATAGAGATCCCAAACTGTCATGAGGTTCTCCCCATGTTCTTCACTTATAATTCCTCATCATCTATCTATACTCCTGCAGCCTAATGAGCTTAAGGTCGTGCCTGTGGAGGTGGCTCTGCTACAGATCATGAACCAGCAACCCATCAGCGAAGCCATCGTCCGACTGATTGAGTGGTTTGATGAGCCTGACCGCTACATCTTGGTTCTGGAGCACCCTGAGCCGTGCGAGAGCTTGCGCTGTGTGCTTGAGGTTGTGGAGGTTTCGTCACTGAGGGCATTGCACAAATTATAATGCGGCACTCAGTGGAGGCAGCAGTCCAGTGCCATGAGCGAGGTGTCCTGCACCGCGACATCAAACCAGAGAACCTGTTGATCAAGCTGGACACTTTGAAGGTCAAGCTGATTGACTTTGGTTGCGGTGATGTCATCAAGAAATTTGGATACAACGCTTTTTCAGGTAAGACCTGCAACTTAGCTGTTAATTATTAGTACAGAACCAAATGTCTGAGCTCAGCTCTGTTTATTTCTCTTCCTCTTTCATGTTCTCAGGCACAGATGAATACTGCCCTCCTGAGTTTCTTCTGAAAGGGAGGTATCATGCAGGTCCTGCAACTGTTTGGTCCCTAGGGGTACTGATGTTCAGGATGGTTTGCGGGTACCTTCCCTTCTCTGACGATGATGATATAATTGGTGGGCAACTTCACTTCAGTGATGGCCTGTCTGACGGTAAGATAAATAACATCATCCTGGTAAACAAATGGTTCATACCATTAAGCTTCTAACTTATAAAAGAAGAACAAAGAAAAAAGCTATGTTTGGAGGTGAATATTAAAAGACTGAAGAATTGTGCAGTACAGGCCTGACGTACCTAAATGTATATTCTTGGTGGTGCTTTTGAAATGTAGAGAATGTAAGAGAAGATTGATTTGGTGGTGAAGCTTCTCTCTCACATCCAATCTCATCCCTCTGTACAGAATGCCGCGATCTAATTGGCTGGTGCCTGCAGAACAACCCGACCAGGAGGCCTAATTTGCAGCAGATCCAGCAGCACAACTGGTTTCAATGCAACGTTTCAATGTAGGAGCACCCAGAGCCTTGCGAGAGCTTGCTCAGTGAACTTGAGGTCTGTGGAGGTTACGTCACTGAGCACATCGCACGACTTATGATGTGGCAGTTGATGGCGGCAGCAGTCCAGTGCCACGATCGAGGTGTCCTGCACCACAACATCAAACCAGAGGAGCTGTTGATCAAGCTGGACACCTTGGAGGTCAAGCTGATTGGCTTTGGTTGCGTTGATGTCATCAGGGAGTTTGGATTGAACGTTTTTGAAGGTAAGACCTGCAACTTAGCTGTTAAATGTTAGTACAGTAATGAATGTTTGTGTGAATACTGTCCTCCTGAGTTTCTTCTGGAAGGGAGGTATAATGGAGGTCCTGCAACTGTTTGGTTCCTAGGGGTACTGATGTTGGGGATGATGACCTAATTGGTGGGCAACTGCGCTTCAGAGATTGATTTGGTGGTGAAGCATCTCTCTTAATCCTATCTCTCTGTACAGAATGCCGCGATCTAATTGGCTGGTGACTGCAGCGCAACCCAACCAGGAGGCCTAAATTGCAGCAGACACAGCAGCACGATTGGTTTCAGTGCATCGTGTCAACATAGGATCATGTTAGCCAGCCAACAAAACCAACAGAAGAAGCAGCAAAGCTCAGTTATCTTGTGTTTGTCTTGTGCAATCAAACAAGATATTGTAATAAATGTACATAATGTAAATATAAAAAGCAGATCAGAAAAGCTTCTCTGTCTAATGCATGTGTTTTTGTTTATCTTACATGTTATAACAATTAAAGGAGAATTCCAGCTATTTTTCAACAACTCTGTAAATTTCAGGTGCTAAGATCTAAAAGTCATTTATAGTGGTTTGATGTAAAATGCTTCCTACAGAAGCTGATCAACTCACAGTGGTGTTGATGGGGACCAGATGTCTGAAGAGCTTAATGCCTTTTAAAGCTCCCTCTTAGAAAGTTATTATAAGATATGGTTCTGATTATATTGTCTGATGAATGTGACAGTGAGTGTGATTATACAGACATAAACATCTGGAAAAAAAATTATCCAACTGAGTAATCAGATAATGGGAAAACTCCAGGTCTAAATGAGTCAGTCAGTAATCAGATTTCTGCCAGTACTTTTGCAGAATAAGAGGTAAATATAACAAAAACTCAAACGTCATGCTAACGTTGGAGAAACATGATTTATTGATTACTGTATCAGATTTCTTAATCAGGTTTATTTAGATTTTATTCTGATCTAAGAAGTCAGAGTCTATTGTTTACACTACCACTTGAATAATCAGATAACTGAAATAATTTTACCATATTCACCACTTTTATCATCTTTAACATCATATAAAACCTCCCAAAGACACATGTTGGTTAATTGGCAGCTTGGGATGAAAATATTTGCATTGTAGAGGTTGTACAGTCATTGGCGTAGAAACCTGGTGGGATGTGGGAGACGTGTCCCACCCAATATCAGAAACAGGTAGATTTGTCCCACCCAAAAATTAAACCACAGAAAAAGCAGAAATTGTTTAATAATAATATAATAATAAGTTCAATTTATATAGCGCCTTTGTCATACCCAAGCACGCTTTACATCGGGGGGAAAAATAACAATAAAATATAAATAAATGAATAAATAAATAAATAAATCAGTGAGCAGCACAGAAAAAGTACTGAGAAAAGAGGTATGTTTTAAGTTGAGCTTTAAATGAGGAAAGTGAGTGACAGTCACGAAGAGATTGTGGTAAGGAGTTTCACAGTTTGGGGTCCATAACGCTGAAAGCTCTCCCCCCAACAGTGACCAGTCTGAATTTGGGAACAGACAGGCGACCTGCTTCAGAGTACGGACAGTGCAGTACGGGTGCAGGAGCTTAGCTAAGTAGGCAGGAGCTAAACCATAAAGAGATTTATATGTTAGCAGGAGGAGTTTAAACTGGATCCGAAGCTTGACAGGTAGCCAGTGTAACTGTAATAGAACTGGGGTGATATGAACTGAATTTTAAGAACAAGTGAGTATTCTAGCTGCTGAGTTTTGGACATATTGAAGGGGATGGATAGCTCTGTTTGGAATGCCAATAAGTAGAGAGTTACAGTAGTCTAATCAGGATGATGGACCAGAGTTTCAGTATGTTTTATGGAGAGTAAGGGTCTAAGACGAGAAATATTACAGAGATGGAAAAAAGCTGATTTTATCAGAGCCTTAATGTGTGATTCAAAAGAAAGGACAGAGTCAAAGAGTACACCCAAGTTATAGACTACTGGTAAAGGTTTTACAGTCACACCATTAGAGTTAAGAGAGAAGTCAGTGAGATGAGAAACCACAGACTTGGGGCCAACAAATAAGATTTCAGTTTTATCAGTGTTTGGTTTTAGAAAATGTCTCGTCATCCATTGTCTGAGGTCTTGGATACAAGACATTAGGACAGAGGTTCAGCAGCTGAGTGAAGAGTGTCACTACAGACAGGTGTTGTGGAGATTGATGAGAAATGTTGGTATATTTTACTGATTTTGTCTGTGAAAAATCTGTGAAAGACTTCACATTGGTCAGCAGTGCTGGCAGGTGTGGCAGAGGGAGGATAAAGAAGTTTGTTAATAGTAGAGAAAAGTATTTTGGGCTTATGTCCTATACTGTTGATGACAGATGAAAGATATTGAGAACAGGCAGCATTTAAGGCAGTTCTATATTTAAGCATGTGGTCTGAGTATGCTAACGTATGAACAGTAAGGGCAGTTTTTTTGTAAAGGCGTTCAAATTACGAAAAGAGACCAAAGATTTAACCCGAGGACGAGAGAATGAAACGTTAGCTATGGCTTCAATGAGCTTGTGGTCGGAGACACCAACAAGACAGCCAGAAACAGAGGAGATAGGAAGACCAGCAGAACAGATTAAATCCAGTGTGTGGTCGTGGGAATGCGTGGGGAAGTCAACATGTTGTGTCAAGCTAAAACATTTAAGCACAGTCAAAAACTCATTCGATAATGAACAGTCTGTGTCAACATGGATATTGAAATCCCCAAGTACAATCATAGCTGGGCACAGAGAGCTGGCTAGAGTGGGCAATTCACTGAACTCAGACATGAAGCTTGGAGATGATTTGGGGGGGCAATAAATTAACAAGAACAACACAGGAGCTGAATCAATTAGTTTCAAGGCCATAAATTCAAAAGATGTAACTAATTTAATTTTAGGTGTACTATTGTACACAATGGCCAAGCCACCACCTTCCCCTTGTGGCCTGGGCTTACGTAGATAACTATAGCCATTGGGTAGCATAAGATTGAGATAGAATTAGTCTCCAGGTTTCTGCCATGTCTCAGAAAAAAAAAAACATGTCAAAGCTGTTATGGACAATGAGGTCATTTAGAAAAGAACCTTTGTCAGATATAGAACGACAGTTAAGCAATGCCAGTTTGAGTCTATTTGGATTTCTAAAGTTGTTTGGAGTCAGCAGTGAGGTGGAGCGAGGCAGAGAACGGAGGACATCAAAGTTAATTCGCCGAGGGCTGGTGGAGGCAATAGTTTTGCATTCGCGTTAATTTGTCCAGATGACAGTGATTGAACAATCCAAAGTGAGGTGGACAGTGAGTCGAGTTCTGGAGGAGCGGTGGATATAGCGAGGGGTGACGAGTGATTCAGAGTGATTGGCATAACCTGTATGTAGCGGGATCCAGGCGATAGTGAGAGGCAAGACTGCATAGTTGTGCTGTATTAGAGCAAAATGCCATAGCCCAGCAGTGACAAACCAAAGAAGAAAAAAGAAAAAACAGCAGCAAAAAAGAAAAAGAAAAAACAAACATCCAGTGGAAGCCATGGCAACCCTTTATTTATTAGCTAGCCAGCTAACCAAAACGCTAACCAAAACGTCCAATCGTCGGTACCAAACTCGGCTGGTACGATTCTCAGCAACGTTAGCCAACCCGCAAATCCAAACGCCAACCAGTCAAAAAACAGCACGGATGCGCAGAACAACCGCACATAACAGCCGGCAGCCAGCATCGTAACGAGTGAGTAGAGAATCACACGACAGAGAAGCAGCCAGAGGCGCAGGACCGAGAGAAGAGAGCTCGCAGCAAAGAGGAGGTAAAGTTGGAAGCGCACTCACACAGAGCACCCGACGGTGAGGTACGATGAGCAAAGCAAAGTTCAGGGTCACAAACACAGCCAGAGAAAAGTCCAAGTTCAAGACAAAAGTAGAAACAAAAAGTAAAAAATAAATAAATAATCCAGCGAGAAGCGGCAGCAACAAACGCGCACAACCAGTGCTTAATTTGTAAAACATCAGGTAATGGAACACTAAAGGTGGGGTGGTCCAGCAAGTGGGCAGTGATGGTAGAGGTCCTGGAACACACAGACACAACATTGCTTGAAGTGTCCACATAACATAGTAGTTTTCTATGCAATAAGATAGAACTAGCTTTAATGAATGCAGTAAGGAGCTGCAACCATGAAATCTCAGAGATGCCACTGGAGGAATAGTTTTTGCTAGAACATGGTGTCCTACAAATAAACCAAAAAAAAACCCCAAACCATTTCATGTTGCACAAAAACAACAATACATATACGAAGACTGCCTAACTTTCTAATAATTCAAATTACTTCACAACGCAACCATGGCATCTACAGTCTCCACTCAATTTCGCGATTTGCTCTGCTTGTCTGTGGCAGTTCAATGTCCTTTAACAATCCATGATCGCACACGTGGCACAGGGTTGAATAGTACAAGCAGTGGGCCGACAAGGTTCATTTGGAGAAACCTGCTCGCACTCTGCACTTGCGATTTATTTTAATTACTTTTATAAATAAATCCCCATGTTAAAAACAAAAAACATCACAGAGGTGCTGGATCCATATAAATAAGTTCCTGAACGCAGGTACTCGAAATACGAGAGGTGCTGGATCTTGTTCCGGCAAGATCCGGCACAAATTAAGCACTGCGCACAACGTACTCTCACCCGGAAGTGTACCGGTAACCATCCCAAATAAAATGTTTTAAAAGCGTGTTTTGTCAGCCTTCACAATTCACGCACCGTGTTTGTTGTTAGTAACGAGCTCTGGTTGTTAGGTGGTCTTTAACTTAGTTAAGGTTTGTGTTGAGATGCCTGTTCAGAAATATCCTGCTGTCGGCAGATTCACTGACCGGAGCTCTCGCCTCGTTGCAGCGTCGGGTAGCTCAGCCAGCTTTAAACGCGAGGTCAGTGATGAGAGCAATAAATATCAAAATATACTGCAATAAAAACAGCTTTAGTATAATGTGTTGTTATGGTAACAGACTAGGAGGGTTTGGGTTAGTCAACGTTTATATTAACTTTAGTCAGAAAGCACTCTGATCACGTCCCAAACTGCAGACCAGGGGCGTAGCTAGCCACTTAACGCGCCCTCAAAAATAAATATATTTAAGGATATATCTGAAGATCTACAGTACCACCAAAGACAATCAAGGTACCATATGACAGCTTAGAATCTCTACTATTCAGTCGTTTTGCCATTTTTTCTTTATTGTCATTCAGAAAATAAATATTTTGGTCAAAAACTAGCGTTAGTATGACAAAATATTAGGTACACCACGAACATTTGTATTTTTCGTAAAGCCATCTTTTGGCCAATCTGGACATATTACACATCAAACGAACGGGGAGACCCTCAGGATTACGATAGTGTAAGCTATTATACTCTGTATAAAGTATTTAAATAAAAAATAAAGAATAGCTTTTCCGAACAGTAACACGCCCCCTAGCGCCGCCACTACTTCTGCGTTTCTCCCACGCGTAAAGGCTCTCAGCCGCCACAGGGACACTCCACCGCACTAGAAATGAAACCGCGACATACCTCTGGGTTTCAGCTTCAAAACGAGACCAAACTTGTATTTTTCCATCAATCCGATCGTTAATAATCCGCCATTTTGTGGAAGGAGTACTCCGGAGATTCGACAGGTCAGAACAAAAACATTCGAATTTAAAAAATTATTAAAATATCTTACAGTTCGAAATCCTTGAGACTCAGCGCGCATTCAGTGCGCAGAGAGGAAACCCGCCACGCAGGAGATACACAGACACAAAACAACGATCAAAACATTAACTATGAACCCTAAACAAAGTCCCAAACCAAAGAAAACGATATTTTATGATGTTTAAGAGTGATTAGTAAAGCTCAAAAGGAAGAGTAACGGCGGCGATCTACTGAAATCGGGCAGCAGAGAGAGTTTTACACCAGATAAACAGCTCCAAACGATACCAAAATAAAAGTACAGTCTGAGTTTTTTTCCAAGAAGATAATTTAGTTATGGACTTATAATAAACATGTAAAATATGGTAAAAATGGCCTAAAAATCATACATGACATTATTTTGTCAAGGAAAGTGAATAAACACATTTTTAGATGTGGGAGTTGTAAGAATATAACATATACACATATATACATATTTTTTTGCAGTAAAATCAGCTGTTTTCATTTTGGGGAGGTTGGGGGACCTTGGACACCCCAATAGACCAGTGGGGGGGACCCCCTGTTCACTCTCTACTCCAGCTTGAATAACTTCAAAACAGTAAAAGAAATCAACTCCAATTTTTTTTCTGGTGACTTTAGACACATGCAGAAACACTTTTCTAAAGGAAAAAGTCTGGGGACACATGAACTCTTTTTGGTAGGCACTAAAATTTTAATTTTAAAATAAAAATTAGAAAAGCGCCTGTTTTTTTTTTGTTGTTTTCAGCATATTTGGAGCATTGCAGATTAATTTCAATGCCTTTTAGTGCTTCTAGTACAAATTTGAAGGCTTTTCAGGAACATTACATCTTGAAAATTACACGAATTTATGCAGTGTTTCAGTGAAAAGCTTCAAGATTTGGGTAGGTATTTTCAGGCGGAAATTGGTAAAAAGGGGGGGACGGTTAAGAGGCTAGCCCTAGTTTATATTTAAATTGAGTCCCAGCACCCCTAAACATTATAGTATTATAATCTTGCAAAATGGTATGATCCAGCTTCTCTTTTCACATCGCTTGCACGTAATCGTGTACTAGATCAGTACGTACTCAGTTGGAGCTAGAGCGCACTGTCTGTCTGTTAAAGCAGTACGCTCTTTCAGTGTGAGAGTAAACAGTATACACGCAACCTCAGACGAACTACGTCCGCCATCTTACCAACGTCCTGTGATGCAAGACGTCAGACCGTCACGGTAAAGGTCCCGCTATTCATTTAAAAGCTCTGTTTACTGACGGATTTAGAGACTGTTTGTGACACCGTTCTGCGTGTTTGTCTAAATATCTACTCACACGGTGCCTGGCTGTAGCTCAGAGAAGACGAAACAGGAGGAATGTAATCATTGTTTACCTCAGAAGCAGCACTAACTCCTGTAGCGGAAGTTTACTAGCCGTAGCTACGTACACACAGCTGACGTACCGCGTTTCACCACGCTTTTTCCTCCACTTTGAATTCCTCTGCGGCTCAGATGGAATCCTGGGATAGGACAGTGTGCTGGAGCTGCATACTTAAAAATGTCTGCCGGTGCAGTACGTCATCCGGGGACTTTTCACGTACTGCTTGCCGAGCACTACATATTCGGACACCCTAGTCACTCTCGCGCACTGCTTTTGCGTACTGTTCAGTATGAAAGTACGATTTCGGACGCACACGGTGTCAGTGTTTTATCTGACTGGTGTTGTGAGTCTAGTAAGTTTTGTAAAGGAGTATTTTTATACTTTATCACTCAGAACCAACACATTACAGTCATTATCAGCAGTCCATATTTCTGATCACTCTTTATTCTGTTATTGTTAGCTAGGAGTTAGCTAGGAGTGACTACTGTTAGCTAGGAGTGACTATCTGAGGGTTTATTTTAGTTTAGCAGGCTAATGCTGCAGGTGGTCTGTTAACTGTTTATAAAGGAGTGAGAGCTGTAGCTGCTGTGCTGTTGGTTAGTCTGTGTGTTATTAAAGATAAGGTGTTAGAGTAGTGCTGTCTGTATGTGTATTAGCCAATTAATGTTATAGAACGATAAGATATGAAGAGATGATGCTATAACGTAACTGTGTGTGTGTGTGTGTTGACAGGACAATTTTGGGGAAAAATGTCAGAGGACACACCAGTAAATCGGGGACGGCTCAGGAATTGCCGTCCCCAATTGTTTGGGCTTGTTTTAGCTGTTCAGACGTGATCAGCATGCTCCACAGTGACTTTCTACCTCAAAACCCCTTCTGACCCAATTTGTGTTAAAGTTCAGATTTGTGTGTGTGTATAGGGTTACACCCCCGGCCCCACTTGTCGCCGCCCACCCAAATCAGTGTATGATCTCTTGCGCCCTCTTGTGGAAGTGTGTGAATTGCACCCAGGTCACATGATCCATTTTAGACCAATTGCTGCCTTGCTTGGAGCAAACAAGGAAGTTGTTCCGCTTAAGTTAGCACAAGTGTAGGCTAACAATGTAGCATTGTAGCTTAAACACTAGACACAGCTTTTAGACATTTAATAGCATTACTTCACATAACAAAACATGATAATGAGTTTGATTTCTACATAAAAAGGATACATTTTTAATTGAGTTTTTCTACCAAACATGTTCAATAAGATGTTGTTACCTAAGTTGTGCTAAGCTAATGCTACACGTTAGCATAATTAGCAGGCAGTTAGTAGACAATGAAAAAAAAACGATTACAACAACATCAATAATAATTATTATTATTATTGTTATTATCATTTGTTCTTGTTTCGTTGTTGAGGTGGAACTACACAAGTCATGCTCAAATAAAAGTGACTCATTTTCTAGTGTGAACTTATTAGGGAGGTAATGGTAGGTTCACTACGCAGTGCACTGTTTGTGTAATAGTTGCATGCGCCGCTCTGTTCACCACGGCTAACCAGCAGAGAGCCCGAGGAGGACCAGCACCTGAACCTGCAGCATTAACACGGTACGTGTTTGATCTAAATCTGATGAATATTTTCAGGTTTATGTAAAATTTGCCCATTTTGGCAGAAGAGAAGTTCTCTTTGTAAAAAAGAACTTCTGTGGACAATGAGCTAGCTAGCTAGTGTTAAGATGAGCTTCTTTTAAGGTTGTAAATGAAGGTTTACATGAAAGAGCAGGTTTGATTTGAGCTGTTCTTTAACAATTCATACATATTTATTATATTGTAATATTATACGGAGCAAAACCTTGGTCATAACTAGCTCTTATGCTAGGTAATGTTAGCTCTAGATGCTAGCGCTAGCGGCGAAATGAGTGAAGTTAGCGTTAGTTTACTGATGATAAATGATCTAATGAGTGAGGATTAGAGAATAAAGATCAGTGCTGAGTGAGAGAAGTCGAGTGATTGATAATGAAACAGGACAGGACATCTGGAGTTAAGCTGTTTTGTGGCTCATATTAGCTAGTAGTGCGCTAGCAAGGTTAGCGTTGGCACACTAGCTCCACAGTCAGCTCCAGTTTCTGTGGTGATGGTGGTCGGGCGTGTTGGGGGTGCTAATTAGCGTTTAGTGGTTCGTGGACAGTGGTTTAGTGATTTTATAAAATGATTTGTAGTAAGAATGCATGATTTCTGTTTTGACAGAAAGACAGTTGAGATAAAATGACAGAAAGATCACAGAGGAAAAAACAGCTCAGTCCACAGCAGGATGCTGAGAATTATTTCAGACTGAACACAGACAAGCTGGGTCTTCAGGAGAAATTCATCAGCTTATATAAAGGTGAACTGTTTGTTTGTATTAAACCTGTGGTTCTGTTAAGTGTGATCTGCTGTGAATCATGAAATGTTCTAGTAGAATAAGTGTTAGTTCAGTTTAAGTTCTTGTTCTAATGGGAGAACCCTGTAAATGGTTTGGTAACTTTCCTAGGGCGAGGCGTCTTTGCAGCTGCCAAATTTTGTAGAGGAGACTTTGTTCTGGAGTACGGAGGAGAGCTCTTAAATCATGATTGTATCCAGAAAAAGGTTTCAGAGACAGTGTTTATTTTTTGCTTCCAGTGGAAAGGAAAGTACTGGAGGTAACTTTTACAAGATCAGTATTGTAAAATAAAAAGTTGACCTGCCTGATGTGTGCTCTTAATACTTGGTGCCTTTAACAGCTTTGAATCTGATATGTTTTTGTGCATGTCTGTTAATGTCCAGTGTGGATGGGTCTGTCGAAGACAAGTCTTTAGGGAGGCTTGTAAATGATGAAAACAGGAAACCAAACTGCAAAATAAAAGTTGTTGAGGTAGATGGGAAGCCACACCTGTCCTTTTTTGCACTAAGAGATATTTCACCAGGAGAAGAAATGACATATAATTATGGAGATTCAGACTGGCCCTGGCGCAAAAGGGTATGACTAATGATTATCTCTTATTTCAGTATGTTATGGATGTCATGCTTTAAAGTAGGATTTGATGTACGTTAAAATATGAGTTGTATTTCAATTTCAAGGTTAAACCACACGTTTCCACTGCAAGGACCCATGAGAAGGCGCCTATCACTACACAGGATGAGGTACTTTTACCACAGCAAACAGTAGAACACATTCATATATTAAAAACTATTAGTTCACATTTACAGGCAGAATTTCATTAATGACTCATGAGTGTGATGGTGTTGAAATTCTGTTTTGATTAGACTTTGCCAGATGCTGAGTGGCACTTTGTTTTGGATTGTAGGAACAAGCAGAACCCCTTTTGAGTTGCATCCAGGAGAACGCTGAAAAAGAATGGTCTTTGAGCAGAACTGAGGATGAGGCCAGTTCACAGGACAAGCCTTTGGATGCTAAAGAAGACCTGGTATGAGCATACTTTACCATGATATACCTTGATATACCTACCTTCATACAGTACTGTCCCCAATGTGCATTATGTCAGGTGTGTGTGTATGACCAGTGTCCCCAGTTGTAGTACTGATGATCAGAATGATTTGGTATGTAGAGGCTGTGATCCAGATTGTCCCCAGTCTGCTTAAAGAGTTTGTGTATGTGTGTCCACTGTCCCCAGACAGAATTTCTATGGTTACTTTTCAGACTGTTTTAGTGGCTGGACGATCTCAATAGAAGTCTTCATATGCTGGTAAAAGAAAGGTATGAACTAACAATTTGAAATTTAAACTTTTTTTCCTGTACTCTCTTTTACTCAAAATATGATTTTGTGATTTTCTGGAACTTTTAAATTCTTTTTTTAATTAATAGCATTTGCAGTATTTTTTGACAGTAGAGGTTTTAAAATATTGCTTGTTAATTGATATTTGTTTTTGGGGTTGCTGTTATTATTTTATGGGTAAAGTATAATTTGTTTCAGTGTAGTTGTCTCTTTTTTTTAAATGTTATACCTGAAAGACATTTTATAATTCCACCTCTTTGTTCTTACAGTCTAGAATCGCAAACAGTAAAGCAGTCTATGGCAAATCTTTAAAAACTGCCCAAAGTACATATATGAAACAGAGTGCATTGGAACACCAGCATTAAAAGCTCTTGTTTCAGCCTGGAAAGCTTTCACAGGAGATATCACAGATAGAGAAACTGGTAAGGTTTATATTGTGTAGATATAGATTTTAAACTCTTTTTTGTGGTTTCATTAAGATGATGGCATATCAATGCAGATTTCTAGAAATTATTTATTTTATGAATTGCATGTTGTTTCAAGCTGGACTCACCATTTCATGGAGGTCATAGCCCTGACAGCAGCTTCTCACACAGCAATGAAGACATAGAGGTACAGACAATACTTACATTAATTATTCTTTATACGTCTGTATTGTTCTCTGTAGATGTAATTATATTACAGTATGGTATTAATGCCTTAAAATGTGGTGGGTAGTCTCTGTTGATGATGGTGGATATTTTATTTTAATTCATAGATTCATAGTAAGATTTTTAGAGCATTAGCATTGCTATTTTTAACTGGGTTTTTGGAAAAAATCACTACTATCACATCTTGTAGTAAATAAAATGTTCAGAACCCAAAATGTTTTGTGCTGTGCCCCTAAAAGAACAAGAACAAAATTAAGAAATTCTTAGGAAGATATCAGGGAATAAGGCCTAATGTCTTTTACGTAATACTTTACTTGACTGCATCATCTTTATATTAAACTTCAACTGATTAATTTCACTTGTATTCTCTAAAAGGAATGGAGTAATACAAACTGTGAGCCAAGAAAATCTCAGGTACGTTTCAATTTTAGCCTGTCAAGTGTTATTTGTGTCAAACTACTCTCTTTTCTTGCAGTTTTCTGTAATGTTTAGACATTTGAATGTTTTCTTCATTACTTTGTTTTTCACCATGACCAGAAGGATTATAAATTATATTTATAAATTATTATCACAGACCTGAGTTGTAGATGCTGTGTCAACTGCAGCAATCCACACGTTCATTGTTTCAGCGTTCCAATGCAACTAATAGTGGTGTGGCCTGACTTAATGTGTATATAAATCAAATGTTGTTATATCATTCCATGGTTCCTGTTTTCTAGTATCTTTTTTCTTATGCCAAATATATTACAGTACTTTATTTTTACACTAATACTATACTTTGGTTTTATTAAAACGTTATTCAAATGTCTGTACTGTAAATTTTTACTTTTATATCATGAAATTAATTTCGTGCTGGTACAGAAAATTGGATGATCTTGTGTAGTCTTGACTCAAACTGATCTGTGTTTTTGCAGAAATGTCATGATCCACAAACTGTTATAACATTTTATATAATATATTAATTTCAGACGATGAAAAGTTCCTCAGATGACTCAACTGAGGAGTCTGTTAATAAGGACTACAGCGATGTTGATTATGTTCCGGACACTAAAGAAAGCTCGTCTGATCAGTCTGAAAGGAGTTTGCACCCATTGCGAAAAAGCCTTTGCTTGTTCAAAGAGTGCCGAACTTCTCGTCAAAGCAAGACAATGATGAGAATGCACAAAACCCTACCGAAAACAACAGTGAAATACTTGTGTTGCCACCATCAAATTCAAGGACTCAGGGCACAGGACAGTTGGTGGCATGTTATCGACCTCGAGAACAAAGAGATGCCAAAGATTTAATCCACTGTATATACTGCCAAGGCCTTTATTCTAAAAGGACTCTGTGGAGACACATGAGAAACTGCCCAAAGAAGACACAAGATTCTGATGAATCCCAGGTTTCAAGGAAGCGTGTTAGATCTCTGTGTGCACTTGCATTGACCCCACTGAAAAACATTGAAGACTTGATCATTCCTGCTAACTTCTCACATGTTGTATTGGCAGTGAAAGCGGTGGCGGGCTACAATCCTGAAAAGAATACCTACAGCATTCCTTCACTGGCTCTCAAGCTTGGCCATAGTCTACAAAAGATATCTAGCATAGTTGAAAGTAATGCTGTGATATCTGGAAATCAGACCATTGCGGAACAAGCTAAGAATTTCAAGATGATACACCAGGCCAGATGGAATGAGTTTGTTTCTGCAGGTGCGTTAACGACTCTCAAGGAGGCCAAGTGGAATGTCCCACAAATTTTACCATTTACCGAAGACGTGAAGCTGTTGAATGCTTACCTGGAAAAGAAAAAAGAGGAGTATGAGAAGCAACTAAGAATAATCCCAACAGCAGACAGCTATACCTACCTGGCTAAAGTCACACTTGTTTTAGCAATTATCTTTAATAGGAGAAGAGCAGGAGAGGTGTCAAGAATGGATATGACTGCTTTCATGTCACAAAATAATGCAGGACTACATGAAGATGTTGCTCTTTGTCTGCCAAAATTTGAGCAAAAGATGTGTGACTTCTTCTCCAGAGTTGCGTTCCATGGGAAACGTGGAAGAATGGTTGCTGTACTTCTAAAACCATCTATGGTAGCATCTCTTAATCTCTTCGCTGAAAGCTGTGAGAAGTGTGGAGTCCTGAAAGAGAATCCCTTTATGTTCGCCAGACCTGGTGTAATGTCTGCATACAGAGGGACAGAGTGTCTCCACAAATTTGCAAGTGAATGTGGTGCCAAACATCTTCAGACACTCACCTCCACAAGACTTTGAAAACATATTGCAACTATGTCCCAAATTTTGAACCTGGAAGAAAACGAGGCTGATCAGCTTGCAGATTTTTTAGGCCATGATATCCGTGTCCATCGGCAGTACTACCGTTGAAGACGAGGATGAACCTGCAGACACTGTAGCAGTTGAATCTGCCAAACCTGCAGTCCCCACTATTAGTCCTGACTCAACAGCATCTTCTGTAGCAGCTATCACTCCCAAACAACCAGGTAAAAAAACTAATCTATAATGATACAAAAATAAATCACTATATGGGTGTCTGTCTGAAATGGATTTTGTAAATGTCTGTTTTTTGAGCAGGCATATCTGATTTTAAATAACTTTTTGTTTGCGGGGTGAGCCTTATGTGAATATACTGACGAGTATTTGTAAATGTAAAAGTAAAAAAAAATGTCATTATAGCTAAAAACTAACACTAAAAGTGGCAGTGCAGTTATGTTTATGAGATACACCTACTTATCGTATACCCTCATTGTCAGGTCCATTTATCATATTAGTGAATTTAACTCCAATTATCAGTAGTAGTCCATCTGTTTTTCTGCACAATTTGTAAGCCCTGTTTGTCCTGTTTATAATTGGTCAAGACCTCCATATAACCACCACTGTGCAGGTGTTATTTAAATGGTCCAGTAGCTATACCGTGTTCACACTAGTATTGGTTCTTGGTGTTATGGTAGTATTTTTGAGGTGGAGTTTATCTGGCACAGCAGTTTTGATTGTGTTTTAAATTCATTATGTAGACTTACTTCTTGCCATAGTTTGTTCATTATGAGAACTGTCCCCATCATTTATCAATGGGTCTTTAATCCAGTATCATTAGCCTGTCCACAAATTTCACTCTGGTCCAACTCCATGTACACCTTACTCTTGTAATGGAGGAGTGTTGAATCCTGGGCTCTGGGGTGTTGGGATATAAAACACAACAAATGTGGCCTGATAAAGACTGGATTAAAAATAACTACCATTTATTTAGAGTGGCAGTATTTGTACAATATACTTCTGCTTATTGCACACTGTTGTGTGATTTGAGTGTCTTAATGTATTGTAACTGCAAACAACTTATTTCTGTAGTTTTGTTTGGCCTGATTTCTAATGGAAAATCTCAGAACATTTTACAATATTGATTCTATTTCTGTTTTCCTTAAAGATTCTGCAAGGAAGCCAAAACATAAGTGGGAAGACTCAGAGGTACGTGCTGTAGAGAGACACCTGATGAGATTCATCCAGACTGGTAAAGTGCCCCAAAAGCAAGCCTGCATCCAATGTTTACATGCAGAATCATATGCGCTGAAAGAACGGTCATGGACAGATGTGAAAAACTTCATAAGAAACAGAAGTATCACGTTAAGGAAACAATTTAGCAAAGGTTTTGACAACAAATAGCAGCCTAGTCCTGCAGCAACCTGTGGGGTTTTCCACAAAGCTGAGTTTGGAAGTTTACCCAGATAAGTGCCTCAACTGAGAAACCATGCTTTAAAAAATGCTCCTCAGCTTTGTAAAATAGCTTCCTCTCAGCAAGTATTTGATTCAGAACAGTTTTTGTAGTTGTTCCATTTGCAAGGCGTTTTTGTGTGTCTTATGTTTGGAGCTTATCCTTGCTGTTAGAATGAAAGTTTGTATCCTTCAGATAATTTAAAAAAATGAAATTGTATTACAAGCAATTCTTGACCATATTGTTTCTTATCCATTTATTGTGAAATGTTCACACAATGCAAAGGAGTTTTTTTAATGTATAAATATATTATAATTGGAGGAAATAGCTAATAGCTAAGGTGTTGGTTTGTCAGTTAAGATGTTTATATATTGTTATAGACTGCTCTGTATTATATTTACGATTGCAGTTTTGTAAATGCAGTCAAACAGACAGTACTGTGCAAGTGTCATTTGAGAATTTGTTAGATCTGTTTTTATGGCCAATATGCACTATCACTAACTTTAGAATAAATACAAATTACATTATATTATTATTATAACAATCCATTTTGTAATTTATTTATTTAAATCAAGCATCGGTGGCAAATATAACAAATCCATTCCATTAGAAGAACCAAACTTTGTTCTGTTTAATCAGTTTAATAATAACTTTACTGAATCAAAACCAGTGTTCTTCTGGGTTCCTACAATTGTTCCTCTAACCAATAAATCAATAACATTACTCAACCAAACCTGTTCTAACCAACACACAATCATGGCCAAAAATATTGCCACCCCTACACTTCTTTCAGAAAATGCACTTCTTTCAAAACATTGCTGCAGTTACAAATGATTTGATATTTAAACGTTTATTTCTTTTGTTTAATGTGTTTGATTCTGATCTCATTCCACACAGAACTCTAGAAATGGACTGGACAAATTGATAGGGTCTCTCAACCTAAAATTTGGTCACACACCCTTTTAAGAGACTAAAACTGAAATCAGTCACTTCCTGTAACAATGAATGAATTTCTTAAACCTTTCTACTGGATTTCTAGATCACTCTTCTTTTGTCTGCTGCTCCAGTTCTCTCAGATATGAAATGATTTTTAAACTACAACAGTGTTCTGGGAGAAGTGCTGCATTTTCTAAAAGAAGTGCAGGGGTGTTTCTCGTCAAAGCAAGACAATGTTTTTTTGACCACAACTGTAAGAAATTTACTAACACACCACATTCTCACCACTTAGTATTCCATTGAGCTTTATTTGGAAGTTGTTTTACAGACAATGTTCTACATGTCCTCCTAAGACTTTTGCACAGAACTGTAGCTTCTAATTATTGTTTTAATCTTTTGTATTTCTTTAACATGTCAAGATTTTGTGATATAGATGTTCCATGGCCTGTTTTGTGTTGCAGCTTTGTAAGTAAAGATGTATGTATTCAAATATAATTCAGATGTTTTTTGTTCTTGTCTCCTCAAGTGCAGAACTGAATAAGTGTTTTTGTAACTATTCAGAAATATATCAAATATTTATATTTGATAATTGATCATTTTTTAAATTAGGTCAGTTTTTAGTTTAGAACTGTTACTATATAGACTGTAGCCAAAATATTATACAGTGCGTATGACTAACATGAGTTTTTATGCCAAACCAGCACCATCTTGATCTACTGTGTCCCAAAATGCAGTGTCGTCATTTCCAAACGATGTTAGCACAGTTGCATAACCACTGGGTTAGCCTTAGTATAAGAAAATGCTTCTGCAATTTGCCAAACCTTAAAAGTTACTCTAAACATACTATGAAGAACAATAACAGATGATTTTAGTATATTGTATGTATATATATATAATTGTGTAAGTGTATGGAAAATGTCCTGAACTGTGTCCTAAAAAATACTTGTCCCCAAAGGTAGGGTAAGATGTCACATGTTGTCAAAATATGCTTAAATCAGTAATATCAAGTGATTTTTTGTGTTTTTTAGGCGTATTGGAGCACAACTGTGGTGTCAGTTTTTCTCTAGCTCATTCAGAAAGGGGTGTCCCCACAGTGAGGGCTTTCTGTCATACGACCCCAAATTCAGCCTAAGACAGTGTGTGTGTGTGTGTGTGTGTGTGTGTGTGTGTGTGTGTGTGTGTGTGTGTGTGTGTGTGTATGTGTATGGTAGCAGGTCAGCTATAGATGTTCAATTCTTATATTCAAGTATGGCCAACATGATAATGATCATTTGCTTAGTATCTGTTGATAATCATAATAATATTGATAACTGATTATTAGAATTGATGTATCTGATCTAAATTATTCTAATTATTCTGTCATGACACACTCATCTCAAGTCTCATGCCCTGAATTTCTCTCATTCTCATCTGGTCACGCTAGACCACAGAAGCTGAATATTCAATGAGAAAAATGTGTTGAATTGATATGGACTTATTTATATTTCTCTTAAATAAAAGAAAACATATATATTTAAATCCTTTATTATATTTTACTTTTAATAAAATGTCTTAATACATTTGTAAACTATGCTTTGTGAACTAAGTTTTTTTTTTAAGATTTGTTGGTGTCTTTCCAGTCAGTGTTTCCCCAACACTGATTTAGGATTGATGATCCGAAATGACTTTTAAAATGTAGTTTTTTTTTATTTTGAGCTGTTCTTATTTGGGTGCTCGGCACCCCCAAACTTCTAAGCCTACAAACTCCCCTGCTGCAGACTGCTACTACGCTAAATACGTAAATAAATAAAATAAAATAGATAAATAAATTAATGAATAAATAAAAGGACTCCATCATTAGAAGGGCTGTCAGTAGTGCAGTATGTAATGTTCTAGAGTGTGCTGTTTGGGACACAGCCTTACTGTCTAACATTAATGCTATTCTTTTCTAGTCAGAAAACCTCAACATACATTGTTTTGTCATTTCATTTCAGCATCATGCAACCAAAGAAAATAATAATTGTTTTGGTTGTATAAGTATATAATCCAGACACTGCATGTGTAATTTAAAAGTTTTCTGACAGCAGTATCATGTAACGTGGAGAATCTTGTTTAGTTTGTAAATTGAGCTTTGATTGAATTTATCTAATAATAAACAGACGTACAGATAATCTTGTATTTTGTTTATTTATTTGTAATTTACTGTAATTCCACAAATGTTTTTCTATGTAACTATACATACAGTGATTTACTACCTTACCAATTTAGGGGATAGGGTGGGCTTTGATTCATATTAGCAAATGGTCCCCCAATGTCAAACCCGCTTCTACGCCCTTGTCATGGGGGTCCAAACACATGCATGTTAGGTTGATCATTAACTCTACATTGCCCGTAGGTGTGAGGTCGGTGTTGGCCATACGATGGACTTGGTGGCCTGTCCACGGTGTACCCCAGCTTCGCCCGATGACACTGGGATTGGCTTCAGACCAGGCACCCCTCCTACCCCACATGACCCCGACTAACGGTATAACATGAAAGATAATAGAGCGTTTGTTTGTATTGTAATTTTAATAAAACAAGCAAAGAGTCGACTCATTTAATAACAAAAAGGTGAATCTCCTATTAGCCTGTAGTCATTGTCGTCTCCTATTCTCATAATAAAGGATGTGATTCAGATGGAAATCTGTAACAACCCGTTACCAGATGAATAATAAATCCAGCATCTGTAAACATATGAGCGGGACATTTATAAAGTGCCTAAGGAGAAATAATCGTTAAACTATAGTTGTTGCTAGCGCAAGGCTGCTGAGCCAATGGGAAAAGGCTAACCTCCTGTTGCCAGGCAGCGCTCGCAGCTCCGCAACGTCATGTCTGTTTACAAAATTTGAAGGGATCGATAGAGTCTCTTTCACAGTTAACACAAGAGTTATTATATTCAGCCACATCACTAACAATGCAAAAAACTTTCACCCCTAGACATGAAGTAATGTTACTTAAAACACTTTATGAGCTACCTGGGTTCTCCGTGCCTGCAGGACCTGAAAGGAGAGTACCGAACGTAGAGGAGAGTAACGGACACTAAAATAACAATCCCATCACATCCCATCACACTAGTATCCATCCAGTATAAATACTAACGTTTGAGCTATCACTTAGCCAGTTGTCTTGTCAGCTTCAACTTTATAGTGAGAGTGAGTGACTGAATAAGCAAAATAATGTTACTGACATCTCACTAACATTCATATATTTAATATATTCATATAATTCTTGTCAGTATTTGGAAACAGTATTTGCCATTAATTGCTGTTTACAGTAACAACCGCTGTTTAAGGTCTTTGAAAAGGTCATAGTGATCATGTCCCCCAATTCGCCAATGTAGTTGGAGATGAAGAGATGGCTTCTCTGTCAGTGACCTGTTAGAAAAGTTAATATAGTTAACACGATTGATCTCTTATTAGTTCCTTAAGTTCTTGTAAATCTGAGTTTAATAAATAAATTTATACCTGTATATCTGACAGACCTGATGGAGGTTAGCGATCAAGAAGAATGAGAGAGTGTGGGGGGGTTAAGTTTTCATTTAAAATTTATCCCGAATTAAAATTATTTTTAATTACTGACATGGCAGAATTGGAAAAAACCAAAAAGATTTCTTTCTGTCTACAGATTGGAACACTGCTATGGGGGCCACTGTGGTCCCTAATTATGCTTTTCTGGAAAACATTCTTTTCAAAAGTTGTACTGGTGATTGTTTCATTATTTATAGGTTGATATATGGATATTGAACTCTTTATATTGTACATTAATTGTTTAAGACCTCCGTTATTCATCGTGTCGACACAGAGGAAAATTTCTTTATGTGAAAACAACCTGTCCAGTTCCATTAAAATGGGGCGTGTCCTGTAGTCGGTTTATAACAGACTTTCAAGGGATTTTATTTTTAGGCTAGAGTCCACACTTAGGCACGTTTGTGTCTGTGGGTATCACATAATTGGCGTGATTCTGCTTTTTAAAAAAAAGAATTAAATAGAACAATTTTTTTCTTGAACATTTAAAGCTGCAGTTGGTGTTTAAGTATATGGCCAGTTGTTGAAAGATCTTGACTGCCAGCCCAGATCTGATTTTTGGCATGTTCAGAGTGTATCCAGCAAAAAAACTAATGAAACCTTATTTTGTTTATCTGCTTAACCTGCAGCCTCAACACAACCTAAGACACAAACTACTACATGCAGATTAGACAATTCATAACCTGTAGATCTGCACATTTAGATCATCATGTGTTTTTGTTCATTACTGTATGTTGGCAAAACAACTCTAAGCACCAAAATGATAAAACATATTTAAATTCATACTGAAACATTCTCACTTGCATGTCCTATGAGGGTTTTGTTGAAAAGAAGAGGGGGACATCAGGACAAAACATTATTACAGAAAGAGACTTTTTTGTACTGGTATGAATGAGAATCTTTAAGAAGGCCATAGCAGAACCTACACAGGTGAGGGAAATCTGCTTGTGTCTACTTATAAGAAGTGGGTTGAGAGAGTTGCTTCATGAGCGCTGATAGTAAGATGATAGACTTCTCTTTTTTTTCAGCAGTCTGGGAAAAACTCTTCCCTTACCAAATTCCAACACTGGCTCTCACATCTACACACCTGAATCCAACTGAGATCCTCTGAAACATTGTGTATCAGTATATCTGGTTCTGTCAAGTAGCACCACAGACTGTCCAGGAGATCACTGATGCCCTGATCCAGGTCTGGAAGGAGATCCTCCCAGGACACCATCAGAAGGTACATGGGGGTCTATACACTCTACGGGTCTCATAGTTGCAGTGATTTAAATCATGAGGCTGTGATTTCATTAGTTTACTTTGAGTTGGGTGTCAGTTTAAATCTGGCGCTCAATGTGTATATAATTTCCTGTGACTGGTGACAGTTATCATTAAAGATTTTCAACTTTTCAACGTTTTTGTTTCATTGAAACCAGCCACTAGGGAGAACAAGCCAGTGTATCTTTGGTACCAGTCCCAAGCCCGAGTAAATGGTGAGGGTTGTGTCAGTAAGGGCATCCGACTTAAAACACTTTGCCAAAACAAACATGCGAATTCATCTAAGTGACACCATACCAGATTGGTCGAGGCCTGGGTTAATAACGACCACCACTAGTGCTGTTGACAAACAGGGTAACAGGGTGCCGGTTGAAATTAGGCTGCTGTTAGTCAAAGACCACGAGAAGGGAAACATGACTGGAGACGGAAAGAGACAATGAAAGCCAATAGTGTAGGACTGAGGGTGGTAAAGGTAGAGAGTTGGCTGACATGAGGAAGAGAAGGAAGGTAGATGTTTTATGTGTCCAAGCGACGAAGTAGAAGGGCAGCAAGGCTCGCAGCATTGGAGCAGGGTTTAAACTGTTTTACCATGGTGTGAAAAGAAAGAGAAATGGAGTAGGAGTAGTCTTGAAAGAGGAGTTAGCAAAGAACGTAGTAGAGGTGAATTGAGTGTCAGATAGAGTGATGTGTCTGAAGGTAGAAGTAGAAGGTCTGATGTTGAATGTTGTCAGTGGTTATGCTCTACAGGTTACATGTGAGGAAGAGAAAAAAGAGAAGTTTTGGAAGGATCTAGATGAAGTGATTTGTAGTAGCCGTAGACTAGTTTATTCTTAACTTTATTATCTACGCTACTAACACATGAGAACAGCTTTTTTCCTCCAAGTGCTGCACCTCTTCATGTAAGCCTTTACTCAACAGCACCCCCTACAGGCATCACCAGACATTTAATAAATGAGCAAGCACCTTTTAATACAATACACCACGGAAAGTATTTCCAGGGAGGAGAGAGTGGTGATCAGACCTAAATGGACATGTTGGTGAAGGAAACAGAGGAGATGAGGAAGTGATGGGTAGGTTTGGTGTCAAGGAAAGGAACCAGGAAGGACAGATGGTGGTGGATATGGCCAAGAGGATGGAAATGGCTATAGTCATCGCTTATTTCCCAAAAAGGGAGGAACATAGGGTGACCTATAAGAGTAAAGGGAGGAGTACACAAGTAGATTACATTCTGCTACTACATGAACAGTGATTAGAGAGTGCTTGGTGCATCATCCGGACAGAGAAAAGATATTAAGGAAACCTGGTGGTGGAATAGTGAAGTGCAGGAAGCTATTCAGATAAAGACGTTAGCCAAGAAGAAGACAGGAGTGTAAGGGACAGAGACATGACTGACAAAAGTAGACAGGAGTGTAAGGAGATGCAACGTAGGGCAAAAAGAGAGGTAGCAAAGGCAAAGCAGAAGGATTATGATGAGGAGATTGGTCACTAAAGAAAGTGAGAAGGACTTGTATAGATTAGTCAGACAGAGGAATCAGGCTGGAAAGGATGTGCAGCAGGTTAGAATTGTTAAAGATAGGAATGGTAATGTTCTAACAAGTGAGGAGAGTGTGATGGGAAGATGGAAGGAGTACTTTGTGGAGCCAATGAATGAAGAGAATGAAAGGGAAAGAAGAGTAGAGGTCATAGAAACTGTGGATCAGGAAGTGGGAAAGATCAGTGAGAATGAAGTCCGGAAAGCTTTGAAGAGGATGACGAAGGGGAAGGCAGTTGGACCTGATGACATACCAGTGGAGGTATGGAAATGTCTAGGAGAGATGGCAGTAAGATTTTTGACTCAATTATTCAACGGCACTGTTGAGAGTGAGAAAATGCCAGAGGAATGGAGGAGGAGTGTGCTGGTGCCCATTTTCAAGAACAAGAGTTGTAACAACTACAGAGGAATTAAGTTAATGAGCCACACAATGAAGATCTGGGAGAGAGTTGTGGAAGCTAGACTTGGACAAGAGGAAAAATGATATGACAGAGTACAGAGGGAGGAGCTGTGGTGTTGTATGAGGAAATCTGGAGTGCAGCGAGAAAAGTTTCAGGAGTGATTTGTGACAAAAGGGTAGCAGCAAAGGTCAAAGGAAAAGTTTACCAGACAGTGGTGAGACCAGCTATGTTTGGCGACAGTGGCATTGACAAATAAGACAGAAGTGGCAAAGCTGAAGATGTTGAGGTTCTCCTTGAGAGTGACAAGAATGGATAGGGTTAGGAATGAGATCAGCACAGGTTCAGCGCAGGTTAAACAACTAGGAGATAAAGCTAGAG
Organism: Megaleporinus macrocephalus; assembly: GCA_021613375.1. Taxonomy (NCBI): domain Eukaryota; kingdom Metazoa; phylum Chordata; class Actinopteri; order Characiformes; family Anostomidae; genus Megaleporinus; species Megaleporinus macrocephalus. The sequence goes on from CM038705.1 coordinate 12,854,310, forward strand.
AGGCCAGACTGAGATGGTTTGGACATGTCCAGAGGAGGGACAGTGGGTAGTATATTGGTAGAAGGATGTTAGAAATACAGCTGCCAGGAAAAAGACAAGGAGGAGATATATGTATGCACTCAGAGAGTTCATGGAAGTAGTTGGTGTGAGGACATAGGACACAGCGGACAGAGATGGAGGACGATGACTTGCTGTGGCAACCCCTAAAGGGAAAAGCCAAAAGAAGAAGAAGAAGATGTTTTTGGTTCAGCGAGATCTGATGTGTGATTTAAACGTCCCCTTATATATTTGGAGCAGTGTGTTGATGAGCCGCAGCTTATCTTAGAGAGAGGACAGAGCACTGCTGGACTTCAGTACCTTTGCTTGATCTGTGTGTATTGTAAGTGGATGGATTTCATTTTCATATAAGCTCTGTGCTTAATACAAACCGTGAAGAGACAAATCAGGTTATGTATAAAAAAATAGCCATTTTTGATGCACTTGTGAAAATTCTGGAGCCAGATAGAACACATGTTCTATGGGGGGCATTCCCTGAGACCCCCAGTAGAGGCTTATCCTCCATATACATATACCACCCCTGGTATACAGTATATACTGATTCAGTATGAGGTATACAGTGTACTGATATACATGGGGAAAATTCTAAACAGCGCCATGGCAACCTACACTGATCCTGATGAGAAAGCAGTGATTATGACATCATAATGGATTAGAATCAGTGACTGAGTGTCTGAGTGAGGAGTTTCTCAGATTCCAGTCAGACGACCAGAAGATAACGTTTCATACGTCTTGTCTGAGCGATTATCAGTGAACTCTATCCTGAAAACTGTGAATCTGCAGGTAGTTTTGAGTTCGTACAGCAGATGATGGAGCAGCGCACTGCACGCAAAGGTTGTTCAACACGTCTAACAGTTTAACTGTGTTTTGGATAAAAAAAACAAAATTAATCAGAAACTTATAGGATCATCTGTGCAGTTAAAAATGTTAAAAGGTTTTTAAAAATCAACTGATAATAGAGTGTATCTCCCTAGTATTATCATTACTGTAGATACTGTAGTGTATTAATGGTGGTATGAATATTATAATATGTTTATCTTATTTTGTATGAAATTGCATTTAATATCCTGTATTCAGAGAGAAAGAGAAAACGGTCAGAGGAGGGCTGTAGCCAGACTGTCCTGCAGGGCACGAACAACTGCTCTGCTAAGAAAGGACTTGTTAAAGAACCGGATATCCTGGACACTGAAGCCCCCTTGAGGAAAAAGAGGAAAGTGGCAGTGAAAGCGCCCAAAAGAGAGACTCGTAGACAGAAGACAGCCTCCAAACCTGGTTAGTCCAATGCCCAGTTCACCAAAATCACCCACACTTCACTTTACTTCATCGTCAATGTGCTATAATTATTCAAATGATTCATATTTACAGTGAGCCGGTGTGATACTAGAATCTAAATCAGAACCAATAAATCTAAAATAATATGTTTAGCTTATTTTGTATGAAACTGCTTTTAATATTCAAATGATGGTCGTGTATTCAGAGCGAAAGAGAAAACGGTCAGAGGAGGGCTGTAGCCAGACTGTCCTACAGGGCACAAACAACTGCTCTGCTAAGGAAGGACATGTTGAAGCGCCAGAAATCCTGTACACTGAAGCCCCGACAAGAAAAAAGAGGAAAGTGGCAGTGAAACCACCTAAAAGAGGGGCTCGTAGACAGAAGACAGCCTCCAAGCCTGGTCAGTCCAATGCCCAGTTCACCAAAATCATCCACACTTCACTTTACTGTAAATGTCCTGTAGTTATTTAAATGATTCATATTTACAGTGACCTGTCATTAAGTGACCACTCATTTATTGGTTGTAAAGCACAACCAGTAAATGACTGGTAAACTCATGCTAGGGTATCTAAAAGCAGCTGATATTCATCTGTAACTGTTTTCCATAGACACCTTCGCCACACGTTACACTGTTGGAGTGAAACTGGGAGAAGGAGGCTTCGGATCTGTCTTTAAAGGACAACGGGTATCCGACGGCCTACAGGTTGTGAGCTCATTCACTCCCCAAATTCAATTTTACGCTCATCATCTCTTCTCTTGTCCTTTCAGTTCTTCAAGTCTTATTATGTTGTTGTGTTTTTGTGCAGGTGGCCATCAAATTTGTACAGAAATATGATGGTGGCCGATATGTTCAAAGTGTAAGTGCACCTGCAACCTTAGACTGAATTAAATACTAGTAGTAAAACATAGAGATCCCAAACTGCCATGAGGTTCTCCCCATGTTCTTCACTTATAATTCCTCACCATCTATCTATCCTGCTGCAGCCCAATGAGATTAAGGTCGTGCCTGTGGAGGTGGCTCTGCTGCAGATCATGAGCCAGCAACCCATCAGCGAAGCCATCGTCCAACTGATTGAGTGGTTTGATGAGCCTGACCGCTACATCTTGGTTCTGGAGCACCCTGAGCCGTGCGAGAGCTTGCGCTATGTACTCGAGGTCTGTGGAGGTCACATCAGTGAGCGCATCGCACGACTTTTAATGCGGCAGTCGGTGGAGGCAGCAGTCCAGTGCCATGAGCGAGGTGTCCTGCACCGCGACATCAAGCCAGAGAACCTGTTGATCAAGCTGGACACCATGGAGGTCAAGCTGATTGACTTTGGTTGCGGTGATGTCATCAAGGAATCTGGATACAATGCTTTTTCAGGTAAGACCTGCAACTTAGCTGTTAATTATTAGTACAGAACCAAATGTCTGTGCTCAGCTCTGTTTATTTCTTTTCCTCTTTCATGTTCTCAGGCACAGATGAATACTGCCCTCCTGAGTTTCTTCTGGAAGGGAGGTATCATGCAGGTCCTGCAACTGTTTGGTCCCTAGGGGTACTGATGTTCGGGATGGTTTGTGGGTACCTTCCCTTCTTCAACGAAGATGAAATAATTGGTAGGGAGCTTCGCTTCAGTGATGGCCTGTCTGACGGTAAGATAAATAATATCATCCTGGTAAACAAATGGTTCATGCCATTAAGCTTGTAACTTATAAAAGAAGAACAAAGAAAAAAGCTATATTTGGAGGTGAATATTATAAGACTGAAGAATTGTGCAGTACAGGCCTGACATCCCTAAATGTATCTTCTTGGTGGTGCTTTTGAAATGTAGAGAATGAGCGAGAAAATTTATTTGGTGGTGAAGCATCTCTTTACTATCCAATCTCATCCCTCTGTACAGAATGCCGCGATCTAATTGGCTGGTGCCTGCAGCGCAACCCGACCAGGAGGCCTAACTTGCAGCAGATCCAGCAGCACAATTGGTTTCAATGCAACGTTTCAATGTAGGAGCACCCAGAGCCTTGCGAGAGCTTGCTCAGTGAACTTGAGGTCTGTGGAGGTTACGTCACTGAGCACATCGCACGACTTATGATGTGGCAGTTGATGGCGGCAGCAGTCCAGTGCCACGATCGAGGTGTCCTGCACCACAACATCAAACCAGAGGAGCTGTTGATCAAGCTGTACACCCTGGAGGTCATGCTGATTGGCTTTGGTTGCGTTGATGTCATCAGGAAGTTGGGATAGAACGATTTTGAAGGTAAGACCTGCAACTTAGCTGTTAAATGTTAGTACAGTAATGAATGTCTGTGTGAATACTGCCCTCCTGAGTTTCTCCTGGATGGGAGGTATAATGGAGGTCCTGCAACTGTTTGGTCCCCAGGGGTACTGATGTTGGGGATGATGACCTAATTGGTGGGCAACTGCGCTTCAGAGATTGATTTGGTGGTGATGCATCTCTCTTAATCCAATCTCTCTGTACAGAATGCCACCCTCTAATTGGCTGGTGACTTCAGCGCAACCCAACCAGGAGGCCTAATTTGCAGTAGACACAGCAGCACGATTGGTTTCAGTGCATCGTGTCAACATAGGATCATGTTAGCCAGCCAACAAAACCAACAGAAGAAGCAGCAAAGCTCAGATATCTTGTGTTTGTCTTGTGCAAACAAACAAGATATTGTAATATATGTACATACTGTAAATATAAAAAGCAGATCAGAAAAGCTTCTCTGTCTAATGCATGAGTTTTTGTTTATGTTCCATGTTATAACAGTTAAAGGAGAATTCCAGCTACTTTTCAACAACTCTGTAAAATTCAGGTGCTAAGATCTAAAAGTAATTTATAGTGGTTTGATGTGAAATGGCTCGTTCTACAGAAGCTGATAGACCCACAGTTGTGGTGATGGGAACCAGATGTCTGAAGAGCTTAATGCCTTTTAAAACTCCCTCTTAGAAAGTTTTTACAAGATATGGTTCTGATTACATTGTCTGATGATTGTGACAGTGAGTGTGATTACACAGATATAAACATCTGGACACATTTCATCCAACTGAGTAATCAGATAATGGGTAAACTCCAGGTCTACATGAGTCAGGCAGTAATCAGATTTCTGCCAGTACATTTGCAGAATAAGTGGTAAATATAACAAAAAACTCAAACGTCATTCCACCGTTTAAGAAACGTGATTTATTAGGGACATCAGAGAGCAATTTAATTTACCTGGTTCCTCTTTCTTTAGGTATCTCCAGCTTAAATCAGCCCTTAGCTCACATAGTATTACAGCTCCATCCAGTGCTTGAAGCGGTCTATTCCAGTAACCAGTCTAGCTCGGCCTCTAATATTTATACTTTTTTAATTAAAGCCTCTTACAAACAGCTTGGGCTCTGTGCAGTCTGGCCCAAAGACCTCGTTTTGGAGGATTCAGAATTCTTTGAGAATTCTGCTTGGGAAATTATCAGTTTAGCTTCAAAGAATCCTAATCACCAAATAATACATTGAAAATTTCTACATAGATTTGATTTGACTCCACTAAGACGGTTTCATATGCGTTAAGCCCAATCTCTGATTTGTAACTTGTGCTCCTCAGGGGAGCTTGGCACTTTTCTCCATTAATTTTGGTATTGTGAACAAGTTCAGAATCTTTGGCATCAAATTTCTATGGATCTCACAGCTGTATTGGACCATAATATTCCATGCTCTGCACCTATTTTTCTTTCAAATGATTTCTCCTCACTTGTAATCTCCATGCAGCAAAAGAGGCTGTTACTTTGTGCTCTAACAGCGGTGAAAAAACTTCTGGTCAGTCGGTGGAATCCTCCACATCATGTCTCAAGACGTCAGTGGATTTTGTCATCGCTTGATATCATTTCAATGGAGTTGTCGGTTGCCCGTATGCATGGCGCCAAATCAAAAACTATCAATGCCTGGAGGGATGCACTCAAGGCTATGGAGGCTTTATTATCCTCTTTCTAATGCTGCACACTTCATAGTTTTGGTTGAATGACTGTGTTGTTTACTGTTAATTATTAGCATTTTCATGTCTTTTCAGTTCGCCTTGGTAAGGATATGATTTTTTTTTTTTTTTTCAGTGTACTGTTCTTAATGTTGGTGTACTTTGTTTTGCACAATGATCCTTCAACACACCCAGGGAAGGGGAGGGAGGGGTTGGGGGAAGGTGGAGAGGAGAGGGTTGTATGTTGTTATATTATATTGTTATACTGTGAAAATAATTTACCAAAATCAATAAAACAATTGTTCACAAAAAAAAAGAAACGTGATTTATTGATTACTGTATCAGATTTCTCTGGTTTATTTAGATTTTATTCTGATCTAAGGAGACAGAGCCTATTGGTTACACTAACATGTAAGTAATCAGATAACTGCCAGAAATTTACCAGATTCACCACTTTTATTATCTTCAACATCATATAAACACATGTTGGTTGATTGGCAACTTGGGATGACAATATTTGCTTTGTAGTGTCAAAGGCAAAGCACTCAGCACGACGCTCGCAGAGCTAAAAGTTACGTTGGATTCATTAAGATCAGCAGTTTGACAGAGCAGCAAAATACAAACAAACACAAAACGGGACGGAGCGAGAATCGTAGACCAGGAGACAGGCAGAAGTCGTAACCAGAATAGCAGAGAGCGAGGCGACCAAATCATGAGGGAAATCCGAAGGGAGAGTCGAGAGTACGGAAGGGAGATCAGAGCCAAGGGAGAGTAAGATACAGGCAACCACAACCAGAAGGAGAAATCGAGAGGGAGAATAGTCAGAAAACGGTCAAAACCAGAATAGACAAACAAGACCACAAGGGAAACCGCTCAGAATTGCAACAATAGGTTGGCAAAGCTTCGCAAAGTGTGTCTGTGAAGCTTATATGGGGTGATCGTAATGACAAACAGCTGTGCGTATTAGAATTCCGGGGAGGCTGATCGTGGGACAGGTGCATGATTGGCTGGAGGTGAACATGTGGGTGTGACATCATCCGGATGTGCATTCTGGGAAATGGAGTTTGGAAGTAAGTTAGTGTCAGGAACAGTCATATGCGTGACAGGACCCCCCCCCAAAGAGTCAAGGAGAGACGAGGAACGGCGACAAGGACGACCTTGACGACCAACCCTCGCACTAGAAGACGATCGAGAACGGGGGACTCCAGACTCGCCACGGCAGGGGATAGGGATCCTCCCCCTGGAACGCATTCCTCGATTACTGGTGGACGGGCTCAGAGAGGGGCGCCTATCGCCAACATTCCGCTGCCCTACAGAAGGGCTTTGCGACACACGTCGCGGGCAACCTCGTCTACCCCCAGTGAATGATGAATGGCTAGGACGTCCCCTCGGCCTGGGAGCAGGACGTGAGGGATGGCAGCGATTGAAACTCCTCTATGAGGACAGGATCCAGTACATCTGCCGCCTTTACCCAGCTTTGCACCTCAGGACCATAGCCCTCCCAATCCACCAGGTATTGGAGGATCCCTCCCCTCCTCCTCGAATCCAGAAGCCCACGAACGGCGTACACCGGGGTGCCCCCAACGTCAACCGGTAGAGGAGGGTTGGTGTCAGGTAGAGCCTCATCTAGGGGACCAGGAACCACAGGCTTAAGCAGAGATACATGAAAAGAGGGGCAGACATGATAATGAGCAGGGAGATCCAATTTATAAGTAACATCATTGATTTTGCGAATAATCTTAAAAGGGCCAATGTATTTCTGACGTAATTTCTTACACCCCTCTGATGGCCTGAAATCCCTGGTCGATAACCATACTCGATCTCCCAGACTGTAGGAGGGGGTATTACCTCGGTGACGATCAGCATGATGTTTATGTCGCCTAAGAACTGCCCTCTATATGCTGATGGGTTTGTTCCCACACCTCCTCACTTCTTCTCATCCAGTGTTCCACAGAAGGCACATCCGACGATTGACCAGACCAGGGCATAAGAGACGGTTGATAACCCAGCATACACTGAAATGGGGTAACAGTAGTGGTGGAGCTAACAAGGGAATTCTGAGCCATTTCAGCCCAGGGTAAATACATAGACCAATCACTTTGACTATGATGACAATAAACTCTCAGAAATTTACCAAGCTCTTTGTTAGTCCGCTCACATTGCCCGTTACTTTGGGGATGGTAACCAGAAGAGAGACTGACAGAGACACCCAATCTCTCCATAAAAGCATTCCAGACGTGCAAGGTAAATTGAGTGCCCCTGTCAGAGACAATATCCTCAGGGATACCAAAAAAACGAAATACATAATTAAACAAACATTCAGCTGTCTGAAATGCAGTAGGCAATTGAGGGAATGGTATAAACCGTACCCCCCGAGAAAATCGGTCAACGATGGTGAGAATGACTGTTGCCCTGAGAATTAGGGAGGTCAGTTACAAAATCAACTGCTATGTGAGACCAAGGTCAAGACGGAATTGGAAGTGGTAGTAGTTTTCCGGACGGTAAAGTACGTGGTGTCTTACACACAGAGCAAACGGTACATGAAGATATAAAGCGGTGAATATCTGAGCTCATACTCTCCCACCAATATTTTCCAGAGAGAAGTTGGAGAGTTCTCGTTTCTCCTGGATGTCCTGAGGTAAGAGAAGTATGAGCCCAGGTAATCAATTGTTCCCGGAATTGTGCTGGAACGTACAATCTCCCAGGAGGACTTGCCTCAGGGACAGGTTCTTCTGAATTAACCCGTTCAATTTCCACATAAACACTCCATCTAATGGGAGCCAGAAATATCTCAGGGTCAAGAATCTGTTTAGGTTTAGACTCCTCACTAGGTTCAACTTCAAAGATTCGTGAAAGGGCATCAGTCTTGGTATTACGAGTGCCAGGACGATACGTAATCTGAAAATCAAAACGTGAAAAAAATAGAGACCAGCGAGCCTGACGAGAATTTAATCTTTTGGCAGAGCGAAGATATTCAAGGTTCTTGTGGTCAGTTAACACTAAAAAGGGATGTTGCGCACCCTCCAGCCAATGACGCCACTCCTCAAAGGCCAGTTTAACGGCGAGGAGTTCTTTATCCCTAATTCCATAGTTGCGTTCAGTGGGAGATAACTTGCGAGAAAAGTAGGCGATAGGCTTCAGCTTAGGAGGGTCACCACTACGTTGGGAAAGAACGGCACCTACCCCTACATTGGAGGCATCAACCTCTACCACAAAAGGACGAGTGGGATCTGGGTGCTGTAATAACGGAGCAGTGGTGAATCTCTCCTTAAGTTCAACAAAGGCCTGTTCCGCCTGAGGATTCCAGATAAGTTTTTTAGCGTTACCTTTGAGTAAAGAGGTCAAAGGGGATGCTATGGAGCTGAAATTGCGAATAAACCGCCTATAAAAATTAGCAAAACCTAGGAATCTTTGAAGTTCACGTATGGAATTGGGAATAGGCCAATTAACCACCGCCTCAATCTTACTGTCATCCATTACGATGCCACCAGGACTGATGATGTAACCTAAAAAAGAGGTCGAACCTGAATGGAATTCACATTTCTCAGCTTTTACATATAATTGATTCTCAAGAAGGCGAGACAAGACCTTGCGCACATGTTGAACATGAGTGGGTAAGTCAGGGGAATAAATCAAAATGTCATCAATATAAGCGATAACAAATTGCCCTAACATATCCCTGAGGACGTCATTGATGAAAGCCTGAAAAACAGAAGGAGCATTTCTCAGACCAAAAGACATCACCTGGTATTCATAGTGACCCCTAGTGGTGAGAAATGCTGTCTTCCATTCATCACCCTCTCGAATCCTGACGAGATTGTACGCACTGCGAAGATCCAATTTGGTAAACACCGTAGCTCCCCGGAGTTGTTCTAGGGCTACAGGCACTAAAGGCAATGGATATGGATAAGGTTTAGTAATGGAGTTTAAGCCACGGTAATCGATACAAGGTCTAAGACCACCATCTTTCTTTTTAACAAAGAAAAAAACCGGCAGCCGCAGGAGATGTGGAAGGACGTATAAAACCCTGATCGAGAGCCTCCTGAATGTACTCCTACATGGCCCTCTCCTCTGCTTGAGTCAGGGGATATATACGAGATTTGGGTGGCATTTGGTTGTCAATTAGATCAATGGCACAATCATAAAATCTGTGGATCGGCAATTTAGTAGCATTAGTTTTTCTAAAAACCTCTAACAAGTCAGAGTATTCAGGAGGAATAGACACAGGAGAAGAACTTTCAGGGCTCTCAACAGAAGTGGAAAAAACATTCAACCGAGGAAATAAAAGGCAATTATTCAAACAATGCTCAGACCAAGAAATAATCTCTCTATCAGCCCATGAAATAACAGGATCATGTGTTTTCAACCAAGACAGACCAAGGATAACAGCAAATTCAGATGAATCCAAAATAAAAAAAATTAATCTCCTCAGAGTGCAGAGCACTAACGTCCATAGTGACAGGAACAGTCTTGTGTGATACGATCCCTTGGCCCAAGGGATCCCCATCAACAGCGGATAGTCTCATGGTTTGTGCCAGGGGTATAGTAGGTATTTGGAGCTGTTTGGCAACATCAGCTAGAATAAAGTTCCCTTCAGCTCCAGAATCAATTAAGGCTGGAAACACACAAGAAACACCCTGATAGCACAAGGTAACAGGAACTAACAGAGATTTAGTAACCATACTAGTTGAGGGACTGCTTACCCTTTTACTTTGAGCGTTGGTGCCCCCTTGATCTGGTGGGAGAAGTCTCTGTGGGCGAGTTTGACAGTCCCTTATAATGTGTCCAGAGATGCCGCAGTACAAGCAGAGACCTCCACGGAGCCGGCGGTTCCTCTCCTCGGCAGATAAACGAGAAGAGTCAACTTGCATGGGCTCCTCTGGAGTATGGTCACCATAAGTTCTAGAGACTGGAGAACGACGTGGCTCAGGCACAGACACATAACTAAGATGGGTGCTGTGTGAGGAGGTGGCACGACGAGCAGTTGAAGAAGCTCCATGCTTGAGTTGGTCAAGACGAATGGTGAGAGCGATGAGCTCCTCAAGTGACAGTCCTTCATCTCGGTAAGCCAGCTCCTTGAGTAAGTCCGGGTTGAGGCCATTACGAAAAACGATGATTTTAGCTGGTTCATTCCACCCACTGCCAGCAGCCAGAGTACGAAATTCCAGGGCATAGTCTGCCAAAGATCTGTTCCCCTGACGGAGCTGTACGAGAAGTTCTCCAGACGATCGGCCCTCATTAGGGTGATGAAAAACAGATTTAAAATCCTGGAGAAATTGTTCATAAGTCCCATGTTCATGGTTGGGCCAAACAGCAGTAGCCCAATCCAGAGCTTTACCGGTGAGACGTGAAATTAAAAAAGAGATACGTGAACTATCAGAACTGGGAGGAGAGTTTGAAAAATAGATTGAGCACTGGAGAAGAAAACCGCGACAAATTTGGGACTCAAATTTATCCGGTTTGCTAACCGGGAATGAACCGCTCGCCCCCTTCCCCTTTGGTGAGTGGTTCATTCCCGGTTAGCAAACCGGATAAATTTGAGTCCCAAATTTGTCGCGGTTTTCTTCTCCAGTGCTCAATCTATTTTTCAAACTCTCCTCCCAGTTCTGATAGTTCACGTATCTCTCTCGGAGCAGACGAGATATTCATTTGAGCTAACTGCGCAGCGATATCCTGGAGATTAGATGATATCAGTGCCAACTGGGCGTGTTGATCGGTTTGCTGTTGAGTCAAACTACCAACTGAGCTTGTGAGGGATTCGAATAGCTGATTATGTTGGCCAAGAATGCGACCTTGATTACTTAGAGCTTGCTGTAAGTCCTTTAGCTCTGCCATCGTAGTAGCGGCGAAGTTTTTTGTCAAAGGCAAAGCACTCAGCACGACGCTCGCAGAGCTAAAAGTTACGTTGGATTTATTAAGATCAGCAGTGTGACAGAGCAGCAAAATACAAACAAACAAAACGGGACGGAGCGAGAATCGTAGACCAGGAGACAGGCAGAAGTCGTAACCAGAATAGCAGAGAGCGAGGCGACCAAATCATGAGGGAAATCCAAAGGGAGAGTCGAGAGTACGGAAGGGAGATCAGAGCCAAGGGAGAGTAAGATACAGGCAACCACAACCAGAAGGAGAAATCAAGAGGGAGAATAGTCAGAAAACGGAATAAGTCAAAACCAGAATAGACAAACAAGACCACAAGGGAAACCGCTCAGAATTGCAACAATACGTTGGCAAAACTTCGCAAAGTGTGTCTGTGTGTGTGAAGCTTATATGGGGGTGATCGTAATGACAAACAGCTGTGCGTATTAGAATTCCGGGGAGGCTGATCGTGGGACAGGTGCATGATTGGCTGGAGGTGAACATGTGGGTGTGACATCATCCGGATGTGCATTCTGGGAAATGGAGTTTGGAAGTAAGTTAGTGTCAGGAACAGTCATGTGCGTGACATGTAGACGTTGTGACAGTGCAAAGTAAATATGAGTTAGCAAATGTTTCTTCAATTAACTATCATTAAAACATTCTGAATGATTTTGTTTACATGTCTGTGGTTGGTTTGTGTAGAAATGACATTTAATCAACACATAGGTAATATTACAAGGACAGTGTTTCTTCACCTGAAAAACATTTCAAACTTAAGAAATGCATTATCTATGTTTAATGCTAAAAAGTTAGTGCATGCCTTTATAACCTCAAGGCTAGATTACTGTAAGGCATTATTGTCAGGATGCTCCAGCAGGAACCTGAATAATCTTCAGTTAGTTCAGAATGCTGCAGCTAGAGTACTAACTAAAACCAGAACATTCCATCACATCAGTCCAGTTTTATCAGCTACACTGGCTTCCTATTAAATTCCGTATCGACTATAAAATTATTTTACTGACGTATAAAGCCGTGCATGGTCTCGCACCAGAGTACCTGCAAGATCTTATTTCTTATTATGAACTGCCACTTACTTAGATCACAGGATGCTGGTCTTCTATTGGTTCCTATAATTCAGAAGATTTCCATAGGGGGGGAGCTTTTTCCTACAAAGACCCTAAATTGTGGAATAATCTCCCAGTTAATGTTCGGGATTCTGACATTGTCTCAACTTTTAAGTCTAGACTGAAAACATATTTGTTTAGTTTAGCTTTTGGTAATTAATCTTCCGTTTTAGATAAAGGCAGGAGATCTGGGGGTTCTTAGACACAGAGGTTTATGGTAAACTGTTGGTGCTCTTGTCCCACCACTTCACGCGAACACACAGGTTTGTTGACGGTGGGGGGATCCCAGTGTCTCAGGGTGCTTTCATGTCCATGTTACCTTCTGGTTCTCTCCATTTAGTTTAGGTTGTTATAGTTAGAACTGCCGGAGTCTCCAGCCACACTCTAAAATTCTGAATATTCATATTCTTTACAGTCATACTCCTGAGCCCAACTAACTTCTCTCTTTACTCTTCCTGAGGTAATGACTGTCCTCCTGTCTGTTAAACGCTGTTGAAGGACTGACTATCAGGGCCTCCTCCCCAGCCATTACCAGCCAGCTCTCCTGCCCATTTGTGTCAACTGCTACACCCTCAGTTACATCACTGTGCCATCCAGATGCACCAGCATTGAGATAGGATGGGACTGTTTCAGCTCACGCCCACTTTACATAAAGACTCAGTCAGAGACTGCCTCAGTCATACACTGCCTCTATCTGTGCAGCTTCTAAAGCTTTGCTATCCAGATTTCAAACAGAGACTCTTTTCTTTGATATTTAGTTTATTAAATTGTAAATACTGTTTGACCAGGAGAGGATGGGTCTCCCCTTGTGAGTCTGGTTCCTCTCAAGGTTTCTTCCTCCAGTCTGAGTTTTTTCTTGCCACTGTTGCCTCTGGCTTGTTCACTGGGGGAAATGTGTTGTAACTGTCTGTTTTCAAAACTCTGTAAAGCTGCTTTGAGACAACATTGTTGTAAAAAGTGCTATATAAATAAACTTGACTAGAAATCTTGAAGAATGGCGGTTCACTGGCGTTTTCCTGAACGTAAAACAAAAAGTGACTTTTCATTGCTGCTTTTACACTTTCAGTCCAATTTACTACTTTTTCTTAATTTTTTTCTTTTGTTGTCCTTCATAAATATGTTTAGAAAATAATTTAAATCCAGCACAGTATCAGTACGTCCCGCTGACAGCAATTCCTGACTCCTGGCATTAATTCCTAGAGTGCACTTCCCGATGACGTCACCCCCCACATGTTCACAACATATCAATCACAACTCTCTCTCACCCTCTGCTTCCCCTTGTTCTGGTGGCATTTGCAAAACAACAAATTGAACAGCACAACCATCTATCACAATATCCATGAATCTACACAATATCTTTGATCAAATAGATCAAGTTAACATCTCATCTGCTCCGGAGCCTACCTCCGTATACCTACTTACTCAAGTGGAGGAGACAGCCATACAGTAGGCAGTAGCCCAGGATTATATACATCCTTCTACCTCTCCTGCAGCTGCCAGCTTTTTCTTTGTTATGGAAAAGGATGGTGGTCTCAGACCTTGTATAGACTATCGTGGCCTAAACTCATATCCTTACTGCTCTGGTACAACTCAGAAGAGCCACAGTGTTTACGAAGTTGGATCTTCTCTAACTTCCTTACTTAAGGGCAATACCAAGAGGTTAGACTAAAATCTCCAGGCGAGAGGGCTTTTGAAAAACTACACCTATACTACAGCACACAGATCCCATGTGACCTTTCGTTGTGGAGGTGGATGCCTCCTATGCCTCGCACTGCGTCTTTATGAATTAGCAGGGCTAGACAGCTAGTTAACCCTAGGTCTTCAAATAACTCCACTTTTCACGTGTTTACTTGAAGAAATCAGCAAGCGTAATACAGACTTGCTGAAAAAGATAAAAAGACAAACAATGTCCAAAACTCAAGAGGCTAAGATGGATACGCAGAGCGAAACACTGAAGTCTGAAAATTAAGTCTGAACACTGAAAATGGCCTCCACTCCCCCCAAAACAAACCAGGAAATAGGCGGGCCCAGAATGCTTGCTGTTCCTAATAACAAAATGGCCACTAGGTGGCAGTATCTGGCTGTCTAAAGGCAAGTTTCTCTAGAAAATGAATTCAACAATCCTTTCCTTAGGGAAGGCAGAACACTCCCTACTTGGTATAATACTATTATGCCACTACAAACTTCTTTAATTAAACTGAAATTGTACTCAAACTCTAGTGGCAAAGACATGTCTTACTTCACTCAGAGAGAAGAACAACTAGTTCTGAGATTGGCCTTAAGAGCACCTTAACAGTCCCGTCTTTTACTACTTTAACTTCCACCTTACGGATCCTCTTGTCACTGCTTAGCAGGGTGTTCATGACCACCTCCCACAGGCCATTCATTCCTGTGGGCTTTGCTGTTTTTTAATAGAACGACATCACCGGGCTTGACATTCGGCCAATCTTCAGTCCACTTTCGCCGACCTTGCAACGTGGACAAGTAGTCCCTTTTCCATCTTTTCCAAAAGGTATTCGCTAGGTATTGCACGTGCTTCCACTGTTTTCCATGCAGCTCGGCCATTTGGAAGTTTCCAGAAGGTGCTGAGACAGTGCTTATTTTCTGGGTGAGCAGCATCGCAGGTGTGAGGACTGTTGGCATATCGGGGTCAGAGGACATGGACACCAGGTGTCTGGCGTTGATGATAGCCATCACTTCAGCCATGAGAGTGCTTAAGGCCTCGTGTGTGAGGCGAGTGTGTCCAGTCTGAAGTAGCATCACATCTAGGATGCGTCTGGCAATACCAATAGGCCTTTCCCATGCACCCCCCATATGTGAGGCATGTGGCGGGTTGAAAACCCAAGAGCACCCCTTGCTTTGCAGGTAAGCCGTTATGGTTGTGTCTTCCATGTTAATGCCAGTTCTTTACAGGCTCCACAAAGTTAGTGCCTCTGTCAGAACGGAGAAGCCTGGCCGGGCCCACGTACTGCAATAAATCTTCTTAGAGCATTGATGAAGCTGTCAGTTGTCATGGATTCAAGCAGCTCCAAGTGAACAGCTCTGGTGGCCATGCAGGTGAAAATGACTGCCCAGCCCTTACTGTCTGCGCTCCCCTCCGCTTGTGCTCCACGTCACGATGGCCCCACGGCCCTTAGACATCCAGGCCTCTAATGGAGGCTCAGGTGTGAGTCTGTTGGCGGGCAGGTCTGCCATTTTCTGGTCCAGCAGCTGCCCACGAAGCCTTCGGCAGGTCACACACTTGTGATTGACGGAGGACACAAGGTGCTTTCCACCAATAATCCAGTACCCTGCTGCTCTGACCGCTCCCTCAGTTATGTGTCGACCCTGGTGCACTACCTGCTCATGGTAGGGTCTCACCAGAAGTGTAGCAATGTGGTGTGTATGTGGATAATCAAAGGATGTTTTCCTCTCTTGACAGAACAGGTGCTGATGACAGACGACCTCCGACCCGCAGAAGGTTGTCTTTGTTGGTGACTATGTTGAGCTTTTTGAGTGGGCTTTGAGTTCGCTTATGGAGAGTATGTCTGTGAAACACTTCCACCCTTTATGCTTTGAACTGGCAGGGCTTCCCTTGAAGGCTGCAGCAACGTGGATGAGTCTGGCTGTTGTACTGCAGAGATTTTTCCACTGGGAGAATCTTTCAAACCGCTGTGAGCCCAGCTGGGAGCTCATGGATCTGGTAGCCAGGGTGGTGACTTCGGGCCTAATCTCTGCATCTGTGTCAGGCTCCACCAAGGTGAAGTTGTGAGACTTCGGAATTTCCTCTGGGCTGTTGCGTGATAGGAAACTGGGACCGGAGAGCCAACTGCTTTGCTGAAGCTGCTCTGCTGGCATAAATCTGGTTGCATGGTCTGCAGGGTTTTGGTCTGTGTGGATGTATGACCACTGGTCTGGGTGAGTGGATCCTCTGATGCGGGTCACCCTGTTGGACACATACACGTAAAAACGTCTGGATGAATTATGAATGTAGCCAGAACAATTCTGCTGTCAGTGAAAAACCTGACAGTATTCACATGAATGTCCATTTTATCCCTGATCGCTCATACATCTGAACTGCCAATACGACTGCGCAAAGTTCAAGGCGGGGGATGGTATGGGCAGGCCGGGGGGCAGCTTGGACTTTCCAATTATGAACCCCACATGCAGGTTGCCATTGGCATCTATTGTTCTCAGGTAGGCAACCGCCCCATTGCTGCTGTAGATGCATCGCAGAAAATGCAGAGTACTTTTCTATGTGTGGAAGACAGAGGGATGGGGATATAGCACCTCTTTATTTAACTTTACCTCGTTATTAGATCTTCCAGGGCATTTAGTGAATCTCTCCACATTTCCCATTTTGATTCTTTTTCCGAGTTGAGTAGAGTGTCCCACTACTGTTCTGTTGAGATTTCTCGCATTAATGCTTTCCCTTGCAGTATGACTGGAGCAATGAACCCTAGCGGGTCGTATAAGCTGTTCACAGTGGATAAAATACCTCTATGGATGTTTGGCTTCACTTCCCGAGACACTTGGAACGTAAAGCTGTCTGTTTCCAGATTCCAGAAAAGGCCCAGGCTTCTCTTAAGGCAAAATGACCACTAGGTGGCAGTATCTAACTGTCTAAAGGTAAGTTTCGGTAGAAAATGAATTTAAGAATGCTTTCCTTAGGGAAGGCAGAACACCTCCAATGTGCGAATGGGTGCTGTTCTTTCGCAACACAGTGGTGAACCTCCAAAACTGAAACCAATTGCTTATTTTTCACACAAATTTTCCCCTGTAGAATGAAATTATGGTATTGGGGACAAAGAACTCCTAGCAGTTAAGCTGGCTTTTGAAAAGTGGCACCAGTGTCTAGAGGGTGCTTAACACACCTTTCTTGTACTAACAGATCATAAGCATTTAGAGTATCTACGTTCAGCAAAATGCCTAAATTCTGTCAGGCTTGTTGGCCATTGTTTTGATCTCGTTTTGATGTTCAGCTTACTTATTGTTCAGGCACATGCAAAACCAAGGCTGATACTCTGTCATGATTATTTGAGGTTGAATCCAATGAGGAGGGTAACTCTAAACTATTCTGGTCCAAAAGCTGTTCCTAGCCCCCATTAGATAGATATGATGTTAAGATTGAGAAGGTAAATTCTGTATTGGTGGGAGAGTATGAGTTCCAACGCGGCCCCACAGCTTATTGGGGACGTTCTAAGATGGCATAAACGCCACGCTGATAGGCATAGAGGCGACACCCCCTCATATAATAGAGATCGAGTATGGGTATATACCAGGGACTTCAGACTTTCTAAGGGGAGGAAAAAAACTAATATATGTCCTTCCTTGTCCCTCCCTGACTCTTTTGGGGGCTTGGAGAGGGGTGTACTTTCATGCCTATGGTTCCTTTCAGCACTTCTGATGTTCCCTGACTTCAATTCCCAGAACTTCCTGATGACGTCACACACACATGTTCACAATCACACCTCTCTCTTGCGCTCTGCTTCCCCAGAATACTCATTACACACACCTGCATATCAATACACACACACCATATAAACCTCACACCACACATACTTTGCGAAGTCTTGCCAAACCCAGTTTACAATCTTTCCTTGCCTTGAATCCACTGACCTCTCCCTCGGACCACCCAGATTATTGTCCTGCGTACTAAACTAGCTTTTACTAGCTCTTATATGCGACTGAAGTAACAGGAACATCATAATGAAACAAGGAAAACAGGCAGACTTAACAAAAAAGTCTGAGAACAAGAGTCTGGATTGGAACTGAGGAAAAGCCTGCAGCTGCTTGTATGATCTCTAGTTTGGAAATAGGGGAGGTTTTACAAAAGAATTAGAGTGACGTCTTTGGGGAGACACTGTATATCCACTGGAGGGTTTGGAAACAATAGTGGCTTAGGAAGCTACAATAAGGAGTACATTTGGAAATAATGGTGGTGATGATTATGAAATGATGAAGGAGGTACGAGATGAGATAAGGTTTATAGGACATAAAGTTATAAATACCCAATGTTTTCTGCCTTAATCAAGACTTATCCTTTGCTGCCAACCCTGGTTCATGATATTTATTTTGTACTTTGTTTAAATTGTTAAAAAGCGATGACAATTTCATCAACAATCATTGGCACATGTGAAAAAGTGATGATAACTCTTAGTTCTGTTCAAAGATCCTCCGCTCTGTGTCTTTTTCAGAGGGTAAAATGTTGATTGACAGTTCAGATCTGATTTTTGACATATTCAGACTGTATCCAGATCAGTTTTTGTGACCAGTGAAAAAAACACCTGATTTCTGCTAATCCGGTCTGCCTGCAGTCTGAACACAGCCTAAGTCACAAACATACATATGCTCCTGTTGCTTCTGCAGCTAGTGGTAGTAAGGTAGTTTTCCTTGTTATAGCTGCACCTCGTGCTCTCCGTCTGGGAAGCGGTAAACATTTACACACCTTCAAACTCTACAAAAATAGACGATTCATAACCTGTTGATCTGCACATGTTGTTATATCATCATGTGTTTTTGTTGATTACTGTTTGTTGGTAAAACTACACGTGCTTTGTGGACCAGAATGACTGAACATACAGCTCCATACATATTTCAGCTTTTTGAATCAGATAAACATTCTCTGTTAGACGTGTGTCCTGGCATTGAGAAGGTTTTGTTGAAAAGAAGAGATGAGGATGAAAGATTATTACAGAGGGGGGCTTTCTGGAAGTTTAAACTTTGTTCTGTACTGGTATGAATGAGGATCTTTAAGAGACTCTAGCAGAACTCCATATAAGAAGTTGAGAGATTTGCTTCATGAGCACTGATAGTAAGATGATAGACTTCCCTGTTTTTCCAGCAGTGTGGGAAAAAAAATCCCATACCAAATTCCAACACTGGCTCTCACATCCACCAACCTGAATCCAACTGATCCTCTGAAACATTGTGTATCAGTATAACTGGCTCCACCAAATAGCAACATAGACTGTCCAGGAGATCACTGATCCAGGTCTGGGAGGACAAACCCCAGGACAACATCAATCCTCTCATCAGGAGCGCATACAGGTACAAAGGGGTCATACACTCTACCGGGTCACATGGTTGCAGTGATATAATTCATAAAATTGGATCAGTCTGTGATTTCATTAGTTTACTTTGGGTGTAATATTGAATGTGTATATGATTTCCAGTGACTGTTTTGTCATGTTGTTCTTACACAGTTATCATTAAAGATGTTCAACTTGTGATTTTGGTTCATCGAGATCTGATGTGTGATTTAAGCGTTCCCTTATATATTTGGAGCAGTGTGTTGATGAGCCGCAGCTTATCTTAGAGAGAGGACAGAGCACTGCTGGACTTCAGTACCTTTGATTGATCTGTGTGTATTGTAAGTGGATGGATTTCATATTCATATTCATATTAGCTCTGTACTTAATACATACTATGAACAGAAACAGCTACTGTCTGTCAAGTTGAATAAATAACCCTTTTTGATACACTTGTAAAAATTCTGAAGCCGGAAAAAACACATATTCTATGGGGGCCATTCCCTGAGACCCCCAATACAGGCTTATCCATGAATCTTTGGTGACACCTTGGTATACAGTATAAACTGATGCAGTAAGAGGTATACAGTATGTGGTTTGCTATACTGAGCAAAGCAAAAGTGAGATTACAGAGTCAGAGTTCAGTCTGTTTAGGGTATAAAATCTGAAAGGACTGATATACATGGGGAAAATTCTAAACAGCGCCATGGCAACCTACATTGATCCTGATGAGAAAGCAGTCATTATGATGTCATAATGGATTAGAATCATGACAGTCTGAGTGAGGAGTTTCTCAGATTCCAGTCAGACGACCAGAAGATAACGTTTCATACGTCTTGTCTGAGAGATTATCAGTGAACTCTATCCTGAAAACTGTGAATCTGCAGGTAGTTTTGAGTTCGTACAGCAGATGATGGAGCAGCGCACTGCACGCAAAGGTTGTTCAACACGTCTAACAGTTTAACTGTGTTTTGGATGAAAAAACAAGATTAATAAGAAATTTATATGATCATCTGTGCAGTTAAAAAAAGTTAAAAGGTTTTTGAAAATCAACTGATAATAGAGTGTATCTCCCTAGTATTATCATTACTGTAGATACTTTAATGTATTAATGGTGGTATGAATACTATAATATGTTTATCTTATTTTGTATGAAATTGTATTTAATATTCTGTATTCAGATCGAAAGAGAAAACGGTCAGAGGAGGGCTGTAGCCAGACTGTCCTGCAGGGCAAAAACAACTGCTCTGCTAAGAATGGACCGGATATCCTGGATACTGAAGCCCCCTTGAGGAAAAAGAGGAAAGTGGCAGTGAAAGCGCCCAAAAGAGAGACTCGTAGACAGAACACAGCCTCCAAACCTGGTTAGTCCAATGCCCAGTTCACCAAAATCATCCACACTTTACTTTACTTCATCGTCAATGTACTATAATTATTCAAATGATTCATATTTACAGTGAGCTGGTGTGATACTAGAATCTAAATCACAACCAGCAAATCTAAAATAATATATTTAGCTTATTTTGTATGAAATTGCTTTTAATGTTCAAATGATGGTCGTGTATTCAGACAGAAAGAGAAAACGCTCAGAGGAGGGCTGTAGCCAGACTGTCCTGCAGGGCACAAACAACTGCTCTGCTAAGAAAGGACATGTTGAAGCGGCAGATATCCTGGACACTGAAGCCCCGACAAGAAAAAAGAGGAAAGTGGCAGTGAAACCGCCTAAAAGAGGGGCTCGTAAAGAGAAGACAGCCTCCAAGCCTGGTCAGTCCAATGCCCAGTTCACCGAAATCATCCACACTTCACTTTCATGCTAAGGTATCTAAAAGCAGCTGTTATTCATCTGTAACTCTGTTTTCCATAGACACCTTCGCCACACGTTACACTGTTGGAGCGAAACTGGGAGAAGGAGGCTTCGGATCTGTCTTTAAAGGACAACGGGTATCCGACGGCCTAGAGGTTGTGCGCTCATTCACTCCCTAAATTCAATTTTACGCTCATCATCTCTTCTCTTGTCCTTTCAGTTCTTCAAGTCTTATTATGTTGTTGTGTTTTTGTGCAGGTGGCCATCAAATTTGCTCAGAAATATGATGGTGGCCGATATGTTCAAAGTGTAAGTGCACCTGCAACCTTAGACTGAATTAAATACTAGTAGTAAAACATAGAGATCCCAAACTGCCATGAGGTTCTCCCCATGTTCTTCACTTTTAATTCCTCACCATCTATCTATCCTCCTGCAGCCTAATGAGCTTAAGGTCGTGCCTGTGGAGGTGGCTCTTCTGCAGATCATGAGCCAGCAACCCATCAGCCAAGCCATCGTCCAACTCATTGAGTGGTTTGATGAGCCTGACCGCTACATCTTGGTTCTGGAGCACCCTTAGCCGTGCGAGAGCTTGCGCTATGTAATTGACGTCTGTGGAGGTCACGTCAGTGAGCGCATCGCACGACTTTTAATGCAGCAGTCGGTGGAGGCAGCAGTCCAGTGCCATGAGCGAGGTGTCCTGCACCGCGACATCAAGCCAGAGAACCTGTTGATCAAGCTGGACACCATGGAGGTCAAGCTGATTGACTTTGGCTGCGGTGATGTCATCAAGGAATCTGGATACAACGCTTTTTCAGGTAAGACCTGCAACTTAGCTGTTAATTATTAGTACAGAACCAAATGTCTGTGCTCAGCTCTGTTTATTTCTCTTCCTCTTTCATGTTCTCAGGCACAAACGAATACTGCCCTCCTGAGTTTCTTCTGGAAGGGAGGTATCATGCAGGTCCTGCAACTGTTTGGTCCCTAGGGGTACTGATGTTCGGGTTGGTTTGTGGGTACCTTCCCTTCTTCAACGACGATGAAATAATTGGTAGGGAGCTTCGCTTCAGTGATGGTCTGTCTGACGGTAAGATAAATAACATCGTCCTGGTAAACAAATGCTTCGTACCATTAAGCTTGTAACTTATAAAAGAAGAACAAAGAAAAAAGCTATATTTGGAGGTGAATATTAAAAGACTGAAGAATTGTGCAGTACAGGCCTGACGTCCCTAAATGTATATTCTTGGTGGTGCTTTTGAAATGTAGAGAAGGAAAGAGAAGATTTGGTGGTGAAGCTTCTCTCTCACATCCAATCCCATCCCTCTGTACAGAGTGCCGAGATCTAATTGGCTGGTGCCTGCAGCGCAATCCGACCAGGAGGCCTAACTTGCAGCAGATCCAGCAGCACGATTGGTTTCAATGCAATGCTTCAATGTAGGAGCACCCAGAGCCTTGCGAGAGCTTGCTCAGTGAACTTGAGGTCTGTGGAGGTTACGTCACTGAGCACATCGCACGACTCATAATGTGGCAGTTGATAGCGGCAGCAGTCCAGTGCCACAAGCGAGGTGTCCTGCACCATGACATCAAACCAGAGGAGCTGTTGTGCAAGCTGGACACATTGGAGTTCAAGCTGATTGGCTTTAGTTGCAGTGATGTCACCAGGAAGTTTGGATTAAACGTTTTTGAAGGTAAGACCTGCAACTTAGCTGTTAAATGTTAGTACAGTAATGAATGTCTGTGTGAATACTGCCCTCCTGAGTTTCTTCTGAAAGGGAGGTATAATGGAGGTCCTGCAACTGTTTGGTTCCTAGGGGTACTGATGTTTGGGATGATGACCTAATTGGTGGGCAACTGCGCTTCAGAGATTGATTTGGTGGTGATGCATCTCTCTCAATCCCATCTCTTTGTGCAGAATGCCGCAATCTAATTGGCTGGTGACTGCAGCGCAACCCAACCAGGAGGCCTAATTTGCAGCAGACACAGCAGCACGATTGGTTTCAGTGCATCGTGTCAACAGAGGATCATGTTAGCCAGCCAACAAAACCAACAGAAGAAGCAGCAAAGCTCAGTTATCTTGTGTTTGACTTGTGCAAACAAACAAGATATTGTAATATATGTACATACAGTAAATATAAAAAGCAGATCAGAAAAGCTTCTCTGTCTAATGCATGTGTTTATGTTTATGTTTTATGTTATAACAATTAAAGGAGAATTCCAGCTACTTTTCAACAACTCTGTAAAATTCAGGTGTTAAGATCCAAAAGTAATTTATAGTGGTTTGATGTAAAATGCTTCCTACAGAAGCTGACCGACTCACAGTGGTGTTGATGGAAACCAAATGTCTGAGGAGCTTAATGCCTTTAAAAGCTTCCTCTTAGAAAGTTATTACAAGATATGTTTCTGATTACATTGTCTGATGATTGTGACAGTGAGTGTGATTACACAGACATAAAAAATCTGGATACATTTTATCCAACTGAGTAATCAGATAATGGGAAAAATCATGAGTCCGTCAGTAATCAGATTTCTGCCAGTTCATTTGCAGAATAAGAGGTAAATATAACAAAAAATTAAACGTCATGCCAACGTTGGAGAAACATGATTTATTGATTACTGTATCAGATTTCTTAATCAGATTTTTTAGACTTTGGCAGATTCACCACTTTATCATTTTCAACATCATATAAAACCCCCGAAGACACATGTTGGTTGATTGGCAGCTTGGGGTGTGTGGGAACGTGTCCTACCCAATATCAGAAACAGGTAGATTTGTCCCATCCAAAAATTAAACACAGAAAAAGCAGAAACTGTTTAAAAACACTTTATTTTAGAAGTGCGTTTTGTCAGCCTTCACAATTTATGCGCTGTGTTTGTTGTTAGTAACAGACTATGGTTGTTAGGTGGTCTTTTACTTTGATAAGGCTTGTGTTGAGATGCCTGTTCAGAAATATTCTGCTGTCGGCAGATTCACTGACCGGAGCTCTCGCCTCGGTGCAGCGTCGGGTAGCTCAGCCAGCTTTAAATGCAAAGTCAGTGATGAGAGCAATGAATATCTAAATATACTGCAATAAAAACAGCTTTAGTATAATGTGTTGTTATGGTAACAGACTAGGAGGGTTTGGGTTAGTTAACGTTTATATTAACTTTTGTCAGAAACACTCTGAAACGTAAAGTTACATTACTCTCTGACCACGTCCCAAACTGCAGACCAGGGGCGTAGCTAGCCCTAGTTTAGATTTAAATTCAGTTCCAGCACCCCTAAAGATTATAGTAAAAAAAAAACTTTTTTTTCTTTTAACGTTAATTTAGCTCTGACAAGCTGGAAATGTTAAAACTATAGAGAGTATACGGTTAAACCAATTATTTTAACAACGAAAAGACAGCAGCCCCCCCAGCCTTGCAAAATGGTATGATCCAGCTTCTCCTTTCGCATCGCACGCACACACAGTGTCAGTGTTTATCTGACTGGTCTTGTGAGTCTAGTAAGTTTTGTAAAGGAGTATTTTTATACTTTATCACTCAGAACCAACACATTACAGTCATTATCAGCAGTTCATATTTCTGATCACTCTTTATTCTGTTATTGTTAGCTAGGAGTGACTCTCTGAGGGTTTTTTATCTGTGTGTTATTAAAGATAAGGTGTTAGAGTAGTGCTGTCTTAGACTTAGTTGAAAACCCCATCCTGCCTAAATCCCTAGTTTACCCCTTGACTCAGGAGGAAGAACGCGTTATGGATACTTATATACAAGAAGCCCTAGATCAAGATTTCATTCAACCTTCCACGTCACCTGTAGCTTCAGGGTTCTTTTTTGTTAAGAAGAATGTTAAGAAGATGGTGGTTTGTGCCAATGTATAGATTATAGAGGTCTCAATCAACTCACCGAGACCTCTCCTTACCCTCTTCCTCTCTTTCCTGTCACCCTAGAACAGTTAAAAGGAGCCAAATATTTCACGAAATTAGATCTGAGGAGTGCCTACAATTAGAATTAAACAGGGGGATGAGTGGAAAACAGCATTTTTTGACCACTAGGGGACACTATGAGTACTTGGTAATGCCTTTTGGTCTCTCTCTATAGCACCATCTGTCTTCCAGGCTTTCATTAACGATGTTCTCAGAGAGATAATAGGTCAAAATACCATAGCTTACCTAGATGACATACTCATCTATTCCCCGGACTTCAAAACACATGAAACACTCTCCTCAAACTGCTCCTAAAGAACCATCTTTATGTAAAAGGTGAGAAATGTGAATTTCAAGGATTCAAGGATTCAAGGATTCAAGGAGACTTTATTGTCATTCGCATCACATGTGGTACATGGGGTGGAACGAAATTGTGGTACCCAAGGACCCAGTTTTACCCAGACAGCAGTACTTAAATAAATAAAATAAACATAAATATATAAAATATATGAAAATAAATAAACAGGAATGGAGAAGGTAGCAGCAGAGTGTATTAAAGTGACTGGTGTCGTAAAAGTGTCAGTGCAGTCAGTTGCCTTTTTGGGTTATATCATTATATCATAGGCGACCCTAAGGAAAGCAAGAACCAAATTGTCACGAGCCATCCGAGAGGCAAAGCGCGCACACGCCCAGAGAATCCACAACCACTTCAAGGACATGGGTGACACGCGGCGCATGTGGCAGGACATCCAGGAAATCACTCACTACAGGACAATGCCACCGTCCTCCCCGGAATAACTTTTATGCACGGTTTGAGGCACAGAACAACACATTGGTGAGCAAGATCACACCCAAGCCAGACGAGCAGGTGTTGTGCCTGACTGCAGTGGACGTGAGGAAAACTCTGCGCAGAGTCAACCCACAGAAAGCTGCAGGACCAGACAACATCCCTGGCAGAGTGCTCAGAGAGTGTGCAGACCAGTTGACAGATGTTCTCACGGACATCTTCAACGCCTCCCTGCGCAGCTCCACTGTCCCAACGTGCCTCAAGACCACCACCATTGTCCCCGTGCCGAAGAAGTCCACGGTGTCCTGCCCCAATTACTACCGCCCCGTAGCTCTCACGCCCATCATCATGAAGTGCTTCGAGAGGCTAGTCATGAGGAACATCAAGACCCAACTGCCCTCTTCATTGGACCCCCTGCAATTTGCATATCGTCCCAACCGCTCCACGGACGATGCCATCACCACCACCCTTCATCTCTCCCTTACCCACCTGGAGAAGAAGGACACCTACATCAGAATGCTGTTCATAGACTTCAGTTCAGCATTCAACACATCATCCCACAGAATCTCACCAGGAAGTTAAGGCCTCCTGGGCCTCACACCCCCCTATGCAACTGGATCCTGGACTTCCTGACAGGGAGGCCCCAGTTAGTCCGGTTCGGGAACAGCAGCTCCAGCTCCATCACCATGAACACTGGGGCCCCACAGGGCAGTGTACTGAGTCTCTGTTGTTCACCCTGCTGACTCATGACTGTGTTGCGAAACACAGTTCTAACAGCATCATAAAGTTTGCCGATGATACAACTGTGCTGGGTCTCATCAGCAAAGGCGACGAGTCAGCATACAGGGAGGAGGTACAGCAGCTGACAGACTGGTGTACAGTCAACAACCTTCACTGGAATGTAGAGAAGACCAAGGAAATGGTTGTTGACTTCAGGAAAACAAGACCGGTCCACTCTCCGCTTAACATCAACGGCTCCTCTGTGGAGATCGTTAAGAGCACCAAGTTCCTTGGTGTCCACCTAGCGGAGAACCTCACCTGGTCCCTGAACACCAGCTCTACAGCCAAGAAAGCCCAGCAGCGTCTCTACTTCTTCCGGAAGCTGATAAAGGCCCGTCTCCCTCCACCCATCCTCACCCTCTTCTATAGGGGAACCATAGAGAGCATCCTAAGCAGCTGCATCACTGCCTGGTTTGGGACCTGCACAGCCTCTGACTGCAAGTCCCTCCAACACATTGTGAGGACAGCTGAGAGGATCATCGGAGTCTCTCTCCCCTCCGTCTTGGACATTTACACCACCCGCTGCATCCGCAAAGCAACCAGCATTGTGGATGACCCCACCCACCCTTCACACAGGACTGTTCTCCCTCCTGCCATCAGGAAGAAGGTACCGCAGCATCCGGTCCAACACGACCAGACTCTGCAACAGCTTCTTCCCCCAAGCCATCAGACTTCTCAACACAACTCAACGTCTGAACTGATATCTTCTGGTACATGTACACTCTCTCTCTCTCTCTCTCCAACCATTTACCCCAGATATAAAAAGGGAAGCATTTTTGGACAAAGCATTGCACTGATAACTTTACTACCTCACTGGACTCTATTTATTACACATTGCACAATTTGCACACTACCAGCAATTATTTATTATTCTCTGTCTGTACTGTGTTGTGTTGTCTGTCCGCACTTGTTTGCTTGTGTTGCACTTGTGTCTTGTATGCACTGTCTATGTTGCACCATGGTCCTTGAGGAACGTTTTGTTTCACTGTGTACTATGTATGTAGTTGAAATGACAACAAAACCCACTTGACTTGACTTGACTTGACTAGGGCTAACGTAACAGTCATGGACGACAACAAAGTAAAGCAGTAGTGAGTTGGCCTACTCCTTCGTCTGTAAAGGAATTACAAAGATTTCTAGGCTTTTCTCATTTCTATCGCCGGTTCATCAGCAATTTTAGCAGTATTGCTTCCCCTATGACTACATTACTGAAGGGCAATTCTAGGAGATTGACCTGGAATATGCAAGCGGTAGAGGCTTTTGTAAAATTGAAAAATTCCTTCACTACTGCTCCTATTTTGAAGCACCCTGATCCCTCTGAGCCTTTCGCAGTGGAAGTAGATGCTTCGGAGACAGGAATTGGGGGCGTGCTTTCTCAACGGTCTGGCAAACCATCGAGGGGAGTAAGAAACTCCAGCCTAAGTACATTGCTCCTTTTAAAGCGTTGAAGAGAATTATCAACTTGATTTACGCTCCTGTTTTCGTGTTTCACGTTCATTTCCTGTTTCTTTATTAAAACCTGTTATTTCAGGTCCTTTAGAGGAGGTCATGGCAAACAGCACTCCGGTTCCACCAGGGGAGGTTGACGGAACACCCATTTATGCTGTCCATAGGCTGCTGGATTCCCGGAGACGTCGAGGAGAGCTCCAGTATCTGGTGGACTGGGAGGGTTATGGCCCTGAGGAGCAGTGTTGGGTCTCAGTTCAAGACATCCTAGACCCTGGCCTTATTGCTGATTTTCATATTCAGCATCCCACTAGACCAGCTCCTCGTCCAAGGGGGGGTCGCCCTAAAAAAACCCTGTCTAGCTCAATCCCTGCCTGTCCTTATGTCCAGCGCCGTGGCAGCTTTGTGTGGTCGGGGACGTCCTGGTCGTCCTGGTCGGTCTCTTTCTGAGACCTAATTGAACTCTTTGGGTGGGGGTACTGTCACGCATCCCTTAGGCTCAGAGACCTTTAGGGACTCCACTTCCCAGAATGCCCAGGGAAATCACATGCTTGCCAACTCACCTTTCTGCTCCAAACACCATTCTCGGTCACCTAAATACTAAATAACTACACCTGTTGGAGAGAGATCTGTTTGATATAAAGACTGGGGTTTTGTTCTCTTTGAACAACTGAGCGGTTCATATAATTATTGTTATTGCTTTTTCCGGTTTTCAACTCTGTTTTCCGTCTGGACTTGTTTTCCTCTTGTATTGCCCTCTGGACTTTATTTGCCTGTGTCTTTCGTAATTGCTGGATTTTTGACTTTCGCCTGTTTTTGACTACGTGTGTGGATCTCGATTTGGATATTAAAGCCTCACTTTTTATCTGCAAGCGTCTGCGTCATCCTGATTCGTCACATATGCAATGTTCCAGAGTGTGCTGTTTAGGACACAGCCTTACTGTCTAACAAATGTTAGTCTTGTCTAGTCAGGAACTCAACATGCATTGATTTGTCATTTCATTTCAGCATCATGCAACCAAAGAAAATGTGAGTGTAATCCAGACACTGCATGTGTAATTTAAAAGTTTTCTCACAGCAGTACCATGTAATGAGGATTATCTTGTTTAGTTTGTAAAGTGAGCTTTAATTTGATTTATCTTATAATAAACAGAAGTACAGATAATGATGTATTTTGTTTATTTATTTACAATTTACTGTAATTCCACAAATGTTTTTGTACGTCACTATACATACAGTTATTTACTACCTTACCTACAGTGAAATCAGGTTATAGGGTTATATTTAGGGGATAGGGTGGGCTTTGATTCATATTAGTAAAGGGTCCCCCCCCAATGTCAACCTGCTCCTACACCCTTGGTGACAGTGCAAAGTAAATATGAGTCAGGAAATGTTTCTCCCAATAACCTATTTAACATCAAACCATTCTGAATGATTTTGTTTACATGTCTGTGGTTGGTTTGTGTAGAAATCCTGAAGAATTGTTGGAGCACTGAACAGCTCAGTGTTCATTTCCACCACATCGTTCAGAACAGAACCATCAGAAAATAAACGCTGAAGCTTTGCAGACCAGTTCTCCATTTTGTTCTTATTATTGTTATCACTGATAAAAATTATTTTCTGAAACTTTTCACTAATTTACAATAACATACAACCAGTTTCCCTGATAGAAGAAATAATAATCCGGTGACGGAAAAGCTGGTGGTTCACTGGCCTTTTCCTAAACGTAAAACAAAAAGTCACTTTTCATTACTGCTTTTACACTTTCAGTCCAATTTACTTCTTTTTCTTCATTTCTTTCTTTCGTTGTCCTTCATAAATATGTTTAGAATATAATTTTAATCTTGCACTGTATCAATATGTCCCGCTGACGGTTCCTTCCAGCAATTCCTGACTCCTGGCTTTAATTCCTAGAGTGCACTTCCAGATGATGTCACAACCCACATGTTGACAACATATCAATTACAACTCTCTCTCACCCTCTGCTTCCCCGACATAATCAGTTGTTTGACTCTCTCAGTTGTTCTGGTGGCATTGTGCAAAACAACAAACTGAACAGCACAACCATCTATCACAGATATCCGTGAATCTACACGATATCTTTGATCAAATATATCAAGTTAACATCTCATCTGCTCCGGAGCCTGATCCAATCACACATTCTACCTCGTTGGCTGGTTCATTAACAGGAAGCAAACCAAGTTTGACGGAGCTCCAAATCATGGTTGAGGTTTCCTCAGTGCTCTATTTATTTTTCTAACTCTTCTCCCAGTTCTGGCAAATATTATATCTCCTTGCCCTGGATTGGACTACTGCTACTGCTGTTTGGCTAACTTATGAACTCGGGACAAGCATTTTCTTCAGGACTCTAAGGAGTCATCTGGGGAATTACTGGTTAAGTTATGTCAGGGGAATTCCACACACTGGCTGCCGGCAGTGGACTAAACGAACCTGCTAGGATCATTGTTTTCCACAGTGGTCTCATCCAGTACATTCTCAAGGAGCTGGCTTGCCGTGATGAGGGTCTATTACAGGAGGATCTTGTTTCTCTCGCCATCCGACTGGATCATCTCAAGCACGGAGCGGAACGGTGTCGACACCGGTCTACAATGTCCTGTCACACCCACTTCCAGCAAACCTTCGCTTAGATCCACGGCGTTCCCCAGCTTCCAGAGCCTACATCAACCACACTACAGAGAAGCCCAGGCAAGTCGATACATTGCGTCAGTCTCCAGAGGAGAGGAACTGCCGACATCGCGGTGGTCTGTGCCTGTACTGTAAAGACTCTGGACATGTTATTCGGAACTGTCAAATCTTTCCACAAAGACCCCAGCTACACAAAAACATGTAGAATTCATCGCACAAATCAACAGGGTGAGTAACTCCCACGGTTCATATGGTCACGAGGTCTTTGCTCATACCCGTCACCCTCCAATATCAGGGATTCTCTGCTATATTTCCTGCCTTGATTGATTCTGGAGCTGAGGGAAACTTTATTCAATCACGTGTGGCCAAGCAGCTTCAAATACCTACTGTTCCACTTAAGGAACCCCTAGGACTGCCTGAGAACCGGTTGGCCAAGGGACCATCTCACAAACTACTGTAACTATTTCCATGGACGTTAGTGCTCTACATTCAGAGTAGATTTGTTTCTTTGTGTTAGAATGTTCCAAATTTGCTGTGAGCATTGTGTAACTCACCCCTAATTATTTATGAGAACTCTGACGTAAAAAGAGTCAAATAACTTTAGCTAAGTGAGTTACAAACACCTCAGAAGAGGTCGGGGGGCGGCGTATTTTTATCTCCTGCTGCACTTACCATGTTCACAACCCATCCGAGTGAGTATTTTCAAGTTTTAATCCAATTATAAACACCCAAAAACAAGATATATATATATATATATATATATATATATATATATATATATATAGATATATATATATATATATATATATATATATATAAATGTACATGAATGTATATCTGAATGGGAGAATGTTAAGTGGTCTGGTCATTGTTTTCATAACTGTGTTTTATTTATCAGCTGTCTGCATCATCTACTACCATTAGTAGTCCAGAGAATACTATAAGCTCAATGCCAGTAAATTACCCATCCATAGACCATATGATTGTACAATAGAGTTAATTGACAATCAAATGCCCCTGAAATCAGTTGTATACCTGCTTACACAAGTGGAGGAGACCAGCCATGAAATTACATACAGGAGGGCATTAGCCCAGTGGTTATATAGCTCCCTCTACCTCTGCTGCGGCTGCCAGCGTTTTCTTTGTTAAGGGAAAAGAGATGGCGGTCTCAGACCTGGTATAGACTATCGTGGCATGAACTCTATTAACATCTATATCCTATATCATATATCTATTAATCATATCCTTACTGCTCTGGTACAACTCAGAAGAGCCACAGTATTTACGAAGTTGGATCTTTGCAGCTCATATAGTCTTGTTTGGACTTGAGAGGATGATAAATGAAACAGCCTTCCTCACCACAAGAGATCACTACAAACACCTGGTTATGTGTTTGGAGGATAATAAGATGCAGTGACAAATTGGCCAGTCTATCTGCAGTCTTTTGAAGTTTTTAGGGTTTACAAACTTTTACAAACACTTTATTAGAAATTACAGCTCGTCGCCACTCCTCTAACTTCCCTACTTAAGGGCAATACCAAGAGGTTAGACTAAAATCTCCAGGCTGAGAGGGCTTTTGGGGAACTTGGGAGGAGATTATCCAATGCTTCGTGATAACTCTGTAAAGTGCAGACTCACTTGTGTAAGTGTTTGTTCCATTTGTGAACCAACCTTTTATTAATGTCACAAAAGCCAGTTTTAAGTTTCACTGATTAAAAACACAGTATACCATCAATGATTGCTCATGAAAACTGAACCCCTATGTATATAACTATAATATATAGTATAAATGTTTGCATACTTTCCAGCAGGTAAAATATTTAATATCTTAATTTAGTGTTGGGCAGTACTGTAAACGTGTTATTTAATGTCATTTAACTGTTTTCATGAAATCTGTCACACGCTGGCTAAATGATTTATTAACTGTAGAATTTTTTTAACACAATTTGCTCTAGTTCACTCTGTCCATACTTCAGACAGAAGTTCTGCAGGATACCATTCATGATCGTGATGCAACTTTATCGTACAAAAAAACTTTGTTAGAGTGGAAAAAGTTCATTGGAGAGTAGAAAGTATCCTATGGCCATGTAGCAGTTGCTGTCATTACAGGTATTTGTTACACCCCTACTGATAATGTGATTTGATTTATATTACTGACATCATTATTTGGTGTATTCAAACAATTCAGATAAAAAATGTAATTATTATCCATATTTTTGCTATTAAACAGAAAAAAGTGGTGGTATGTGGTGCATGACATAACTTTGGTTGAGGAAAAAATCAGTTCTGATTGTTTAAAATGTTTGATGTGTAAATAATAGAGCTGGTTGTTTGCTAAGTTTGGTGTTTAAATAACAGAGCTGTGTTAGGTATCTTGGTTCATAAAAATGCTCGTTCTCAAGGTTTAATTGTTAAAACACTATAACAAATTCAGGAACATGGTGTTCTTTTGTTTATCTAAGCCAAAAGAGAAAAGTATCGTTTGTTGTCAGTTTTAAAATGAGGTTGAGTTACCACCACCATACATACTGCACACTTCTCTTTTGTTAAATTCTATGTAGCCTCATTGGAACTATTTTTGTAAGCACATATTTCATATCTCTGGAATTAATGAAAAAAAAAGATTGACCATACTGCATGTGGTTGTTTTACTGTCCCTCATATAGAGTACAACATTATTGCATAAGTCTTATTATAAGAATTACAGTCTTAAATTAGAAAAAAATAAATTATTAAAGGATTATAATTTTAAGTTTTTTTTGACCAAATGAAGTTTTATGAAAATTCTCAAAACAAGATTAATTTTATAGGCATTTTATAGATTATTTTTATGATGTTTGATCAAGTTGGTTTTGCTTAAATCTAGTCATAATGTCTTATATTAGTTAATTTTGACTGTTTTTATAATAATACGATAATTCAGACTACAAGTTTTTTTTCTTGTTTCAAGAATTCTTAACAAGCTAACTTTTCTCAGTATACTAGCAGTTAAATTTGCTTGATTCAAGAATTTTTTTTATTTTGTTTTTATTTTCCTTAGTTTTTGACATTGATTTTTTGCAGTGTGTGTCTTTACCAGAGGGCAAAATGTTGACTGACAGCCCAGATCTTATTTTTTTAAACAGTGATCAAAATCAGAATCAGAAATACTTTATTGATCTCAGGGGGAAATTGCAGTTATTACAGTAGCAGCTTATGTAGAAGAATAAACACTCTAATAATAATTTACAACAAAAAGGAAATTTGCAATATGTACACATATATAAAGTCTTAAATATATATATATTTATATAATATATAATATATAATTCATGAAAATTGGATCAGGCTGTGATTTCATTCGTTTACTTTGAGTTGGGAGTAATTTTGAATTTTGCTCCTCAGTGTGTAGATGATTTTCAGTGACTGTTTTGTCATGTTGTTCTTACACAGTTATCATTAAAGATTTTCAACTTGTGATTTTGGTTCTTTGAGATCTGATGAGTGATTTAAACGTTTCTATAATTGTTATGAGCAGTTTGTTGATGAGCCGCAGCTTATCTTAGAGAGAGGACAGAGCACTGCTGGACTTCAGTACCTTTGATTGATTCGTATTCATAATCATATTAGCTCTGTGCTTAATACAAACTATAAACAGAAACATCTACTATCTGTCCGGTTGAATAAATAACCATTTTTGATACACTTGTGAAATTTCTAGAGCCGGAAAGAACACACAGAATCATGTTTTTATTATCTTGTTGTATGTATTTTATGTTTATTTTATATTCTTTTTTTTATTATTAAATTTTTCTAACATTTTTTACATTGTATTTTATGCATCTATATTAAATGTTTATTTAAAATTTGTATTTTACTTATTATTTTTTGCTCATTTTTCTTTCAATCCCTTTAATTGTATATGCTCGGCTACATTGAAAATGAGGGTCACCCCTCAGTGTATTTCCGAGATTAAATGAAGGTTGATTGATTGATTGATTGATTGATTGATCTATTTTTAAAAAATGTATGATCTCTGGTTTGGAAATAGGGGAGGTTTTTATAAAATAATTAGAGTGACGTCTTTGGGGAGACAGTGTATATCCACTGGAGGGTATATCCACAATAGTGGCTTAGGAAGCTACAATAAGGAGTACATTTGGAAATAATGGTGGTGATGAGTATGAAATGATGAAGGAGGTACAAGGTGAGATAAGGTTTATAGGAGATGAGGTTATAAATACCCAATGTTTTCTGGAATAAAATACTTGCTGCCGGCTACAGATCAGTTTAATGCTGGTCTTTTTACAGTGCCTTAATCAAGACTTACCCTTTGCTGCCAACCCTGTTTTATGATATTTATTTTATGTTTTGTTTAAATTTCATCAACAATCATTGGCACATGTGAAAAAGTGATGATTAACTCTTAGTTCTGTTGAAAGATCCTCCCCTCTGTGTCTTTTCCAGATGACAAAATGTTGACTGACAGCCCAGATCTGATTTTTGACGCAGTGATATAATTCATGAAAACTGGATCATTCTTTGATTTCATTTGTCTACTTTAAGTTTGGTGTAATGAACAGACACATCTACTGTCTGTCAGGTTGAATAAATAACCATTTTTAATACACTTGTGAAAATTCTGTAACCGAAAAGAACACATGTTCTATGGGGACCATTCCCCGAGACCCCCAATACAGGCTTATCCCCCATATATATGAACCCTTGGTGACACCTTGGTATACAGTATATACTGATGCAGTAAGAGGTATACAGTATGTGGTTTGCTATACTGAATAAAGCAAAAGTGAGATTACAGAGTCAGAATTCAGTCTGTTTAGGGTATAAAATCTGAAAGAACTGATATACATGGGGAAAATTCTAAACAGCGCCATGGCAACCTACATTAATGCTGACTAGACAGCAGTCATTATGATGTCATAATGGATTAGAATCAGTGGCTGATTGAGGAGTTTCTCAGATTCTAGTCAGACGACCAGAAGATAACGTTTCATACGTCTTGTCTGAGCGATTATCAGTGAACTCTATCCTGAAAACTGTGAATCTGCAGGTAGTTTTGAATTCGTACAGCAGATGATGGAGCAGCGCACTGCACGCAAAGGTTGATCAACACGTCTAACAGTTTAACTGTGTTTTGGATAAAAAAAACAAGATTAATCAGAAACTTATATGATCAATCCTTGCAGTTAAAAAATTTAAGGTTTTTAAAAATCAACTGTTAACAGAGTGTATCTTCCTAGTATTATCATTACTGTAGATACTGTAGTGTATTAATGGTGGTATGAATACTATAATATGTTTATCTTATTTTGTGTGAAATTGCATTTAATATCCTGTATTCAGAGAGAAAGAGAAAACGTTCAGAGGAGGGCTGTAGCCAGACTGTCCTGCAGGGCACAAACAACTGCTCTGCTAAGAAAGGACCTGTTGAAGCCCCCTTGAGGAAAAAGAGGAAAGTTGCAGTGAAAGCGCCCAAAAGAGAGACTCAAATACAGAACACAACCTCCAAGCCTGGTTAGTCCAATGCCCAGTTCACCAAAATCACCCACACTTCACTTTACTTCATTGTCAATGTACTATAATTATTCAAATGATTAATATTTACAGTGAGCTGATGTGATACTAGAATCTAAATCACAAACAGTAAATCTAAAATAATATGTTTAGCTTATTTTGTATGAAATTTCTTTTAATATTTAAATGATGGTCGTGTATTAAGAGAGAAAGAGAAAACGCTCAGAGGAGGGCTGTAGCCAGACTGTCCTGCAGGGCACAAACAACTGCTCTGCTAAGAAAGGACCTGTTGAAGCGCCAGATATGCTGGACACACAAGCCCCGACAAGAAAAAAGAGAAGAGGGGCTCGTAGACAGAAGACATCCTCCAAGCCTGGTCAGTCCAATGCCCAGTTTACCAAAATCATCCACACTTCACTTTACTGTAAATGTCCTGTAATTATTTAAATGATTCATATTTGTTTTCCATAGACACCTTTGCCTCACGTTACACTGTTGGAGTGAAATGGGAGAAGGAGGCTTCGGATCTGTCTTTAAAGGACAACGGGTATCCGACGGCCTACAGGTTGTGAGCTCATTCACTCCCTAAGTTCAATTTTACGCTCATCATCTCTTCTCTTGTCCTTTCAGTTCTTCAATTCTTATTATGTTGTTGTGTTTTTGTGCAGGTGGCCATCAAATTTGCTCAGAAATATGAAGGTGGCCGATATGTTCAAAGTGTAAGTGCACCTGCAACCTTAGACTGAATTAAATACTAGCAGTAAAACTTAGAGATCCTAAACTGCCATGAGGTTCTCCCCATGTTCTTCACTTTTAATTCCTCACCATCTATCTATCCTCCTGCAGCCTAATGAGCTTAAGGTCGTGCCTGTGGAGGTGGCTCTGCTGCAGATCATGAACCAGCAACCCATCAGCGAAGCCATCGTCCAACTGATTGAGTGGTTTGATGAGCCTGACCGCTACATCTTGATTCTGGAGCACCCTGAGCCGTGCGAGAGCTTGCGCTGTGTGCTTCAGGGCTGTGGAGGTTTCGTCACTGAGGGCATTGCACAAATTATAATGCGGCACTCAGTGGAGGCAGCAGTCCAGTGCCATGAGCGAGGTGTCCTGCACCGTGACATCAAGCCAGAGAACC
Organism: Megaleporinus macrocephalus; assembly: GCA_021613375.1. Lineage (NCBI taxonomy): Eukaryota > Metazoa > Chordata > Actinopteri > Characiformes > Anostomidae > Megaleporinus > Megaleporinus macrocephalus. The sequence goes on from CM038705.1 coordinate 12,891,570, forward strand.
TGCTGATCAAGCTGGACACTTTGAAGGTCAAGCTGATTGACTTTGGTTGCGGTGATGTCATCAAGAAATTTGGATACAACGCTTTTTCAGGTAAGACCTGCAACTTAGCTGTTAATTATTAGTACAGAACCAAATGTCTGTGCTCAGCTCTGTTTATTTCTCTTCCTCTTTCATGTTCTCAGGCACAGATGCATACTGCCCTCCTGAGTTTCTTCTTAAAGGGAGGTATCATGCAGGTCCTGCAACTGTTTGGTCCCTAGGGGTACTGGTGTTCAGGATGGTTTGTGGGTACCTTCCCTTCGTTGACGATGATGAAATAATTGATGGGCAACTTCACTTCAGTGATGGCCTGTCTGACGGTAAGATAAATAACATTATCCTGGTAAACAAATGGTTCATACCATTAAGCTTGTAACTTATAAAAGAAGAACAAAGAAAAAAGCTATATTTGGAGGTGAATATTAAAAGACTGAAGAATTGTGCAGTACAGGCCTGACATCCCTAAATGTATCTTCTTGGTGGTGCTTTTGAAATGTAGAGAAGGAAAGAGAAGATTGATTTGGTGGTGAAGCTTCTCTCTCACATCCAATCCCATCCCTCTGTACAGAGTGCCGCGATCTAATTGGCTGGTGCCTGCAGCACAACCCGACCAGGAGGCCTAACTTGCAGCAGATCCAGCAGCACGATTGGTTTGAATGCAACTTTTCAATGTAGGAGCACCCAGAGCCTTGCGAGAGCTTGCTCAGTGAACTTGAGGGCTGTGGAGGTTACGTCACTGAGCACATCGCATGACTCATAATGTGGCAGTTGATGGCGCAACAGTCCAGTGCCATGATAGAGGTGTCTTGCACCATGACATCAAACCAGAGGAGCTGTTGATCAAGCTGGTCACCTTGGCTTTGGTTGCATTGATGTCATCAGGAAGTTGGATTGAATATTTTTGAAGGTAAGACCTGCAACTTAGCTGTTAAATGTTAGTACAGTAATGAATGTCTGTGTGATTACTGCCCTCTGAGTTTCTTCTGGAAGGGAGGTATAATGGAGGTCCTGCAACTGTTTGGTTCCTAGGGGTACTGATGTTGGCGATGATGACCTAATTGGTGGGCAACTGCGCTTCAGAGATTGATTTGGTGGTGAAGCATCTCTCTCAATCCTATCTCTCTGTACAGAATGCCGCAATCTAATTGGCTGGTGACTGCAGCACAACCCAACCAGGAGGCCTAATTTGCAGTAGACACAGCAGCACGATCTGTTTCAGTGCATCGTGTCAACAGAGGATCATGTTAGCCAGCCAACAAAACCAACAGAAGAAGCAGCAAAGCTCAGTTATCTTGTGTTTGTCTTGTGCAAACAAACAAGATATTATAATATATGTACATACTGTAAACATAAAAAGCAGCTCAAAAGACTTTTCTGTCTAATGCATGTGTTTTTGTTTATGTTCCATGTTATAACAATTAAAGGAGAATTCCAGCTAATGTTCAACAACTCTGTAAAATTCAGGTGCTAAGATCTAAAAGTAATTTATAGTGGTTTGATGTGAAATAGCTCGTTCTATAGAAACTGATCGACTCACAGTGGTGTTGATGGGAACCAGATGTCTGAAGAGCTTAATGCCTTTTAAAGCTCCCTCTTAGAAAGTTTTTACAAGATATGGTTCTGATTACATTGTCTGATGATTGTGACAGTGAGTGTGATTACACATAAAAATCTGGACAAATTTTATCCAACTGAGTAATCAGATAAAGGGAAAACTCCAGGTCTACATGAGTCAGTCAGTAATCAGATTTCTGCCAGTACATTTACAGAATAAGAGGTAAATATAACAAAAAACTCAAACGTCATGCCAATGTTGGAGAAACATGTGTGGCTTGTACAAAAATATAAGCTGTATTTCACATGTGTGTTTCTAAAATTCTAATATCAGCAGAGTGCCTATGTGCAGCATTTCAGGACATTCATAGATTTAAAGTTTATTTTTTTGCGAACTCCAATGAGAAGTTGTTGTTTTGTTTTGGGGACGGGACAAAAAAAGCACTAGAGAGAGACGACTTCGGTGTTAGTACAGAGCAGCTTCGCGGCTGTTGTTTTTCCGGTAAAACAGCTCGGTTTATAGCTTTGGAAGTCGAGCGATTGCGAGCACCAGCTTGGAGAGAGTCGCTTTCAAGTGACGTTTGAGTTAGGACCCGGCTCGGGAGAAATTCAGTTGTTCTGCCACGCACGACATGGCGGACCACTATTTACCGTATTTTGCCACACCCACTTTTAAGGTGTGTTTTTTTTTTGTGTTAAAAGTTCTGCTCAGCTAACCAAAATGAATACAGTTACATGGAGGAGAGCAGAGAGGTAATAAGATTTCGAATGGGACAACAATGTCTCATCCAAGGTTAATAACAGTGTGTGGGTTATATGAAAAGGGTGAGTCTGAGGTCAACGTACCGGCAATGTTTTTGGTACCTCTTTAAAATAAGGTTACCTTTATAAAGGGTTTATAAATGGATTATAAATGCATTTACAAATGTTTATTAATTAGGTTGTAAACCCTTTAAAAGTCATTAATAAACCCGGTTATAATGCATAATATAACAGGAAATAGTAACCTGTTGTTTGCCAAATAGTGATCCCCCCATCGTCTATAGTGTTAAACCTCATATCGTGCTGAGATTCCTGTCCTACTTTGTCTTCTACATTTAGTCAGCTTAAAACTTGCCCTGCTTGATCACAAACATGGTTAACTAGATTAACCATTTATTCACCAAGTTTAATAATTTAACCACCAACATGATCTTATTTAATAATTTAATTGACAATGTTGTAGGCAACAACATGTTAAATTACTAAGTTTACATTCATGGCAACGATTCTATACCAAGATCTTTTCATGTGATTCGCATCAGGTTATGGATTGATGTGTAAGGTGCTGATGTATACATTTACTCTTGAGGTTGAATGTCATCTTCTTCAGGGACTAGCATTCCAGGCTAGTAAATAGCAGCACTGGACATGAAGGTGGCACAACTATGATCCTTGAGGTCGGATAGCATCTTCTTTAGGACAACATTCCAGGTGTGACGTCCTTTCTGGTTTACTGTGTTTTTGCATTTGCTGATCCACAGATTTGACATCCATGTTAAGTTTGAGGTATCTCATGTATCTCAAATGGTCTCCCATCATTTGTTATGAGGTATCAACATTTATAGCCACCTTTTATTGAGGAGTATTAATCCTTATAAACTGCCAAAAGGGAGCCTTATTGTAAAGTGTAAACCACATCATGATTGTTAATGAGTTATTAACCCTTATAACTGCCAAATAGGAGCCTTATAGTAAAGTGTAAACCACATCACTATTTGTTAAGGAGTTGTTAACCTTTATAACTGCCAAAAGGGAGCCTTATAGTAATAAAATAATAATATTAAATTAAAAAAACATAAAATAATATTTAAATGATTTCTATATTTATATTTTATGCTCCTTACCTGTTTGGAGCTGTCTCTTAGAACAGAGTATATGGCGCCATCTGTTTCAAGTCGATTTACGCGAAGACGAAAAAAAAGAGCAATATTTTGTCGCTAGAAGGTGAACATCCAACCACAGACAGCGATGTAGAAACATCCAATCACAGGAGAACTTGTTAATGACGTATCCTACCGTCACATCCGAGCCTGCTTGCAAACCGTAGAGCAACGGATTTTTCAGAACAACAATGAAGAGCCGAAAAGAAGAATTGTCTTCCTCTGCGACTTCAGCTGCCAGTACTCGTCCCAAGAGGAGCCCAAAGCGTCAACAGAGGAGCCAAGTTTCAACAAATGAGCGACAAAGTAAGTTTGTTTATTTGTCTGTCCCTCAGATAATTAAACTTTTCTGTAGCTCTCTGCCGTTAGCTGACCTTACTTGGCAGGGCAGCAGCTAGCTAGTTACCTAGCTCTGTCAGGGTGTGACCAAAGCAAAGCCAGGAGGACAGTAAGGAGTCAATTTAACAATTTATTACAAAAAAATTTCTGGCCAGGCAAAAACACAACCCCCCCAAACCATGGCAACATGGCCCCTTTTTAAGAACATGGGTGACACCATAAACTGTTCATAGGGGACAATCCCCCACTCCAACAGTAGCAAACAGTTAAATCCAGCTTGATAACGCTGTTATATCTCACAGCACATTCTCAACATATAGGATCAAATTTCAATGTCAGATATAAAAACAGCAATGTCCCACACTATTTAAATAGCTCCCTGAATATATCTGGTTTACCCCCTATAAAGGTTCCAGATAGTTTAGGCTACATTTCCCAGAATTCCAAGCATGTCTATAAAAACATGCTCCATAAGCCCGCACTCCCTCTTAAGCACCACCCACTGAGCCACGCTGCAGGCATGGTCCTAGGGAACAAAGAAGGCGGTAAAACACATTTGGTGAGCTTAATAAAATGGTAAAAACTGTCTTAACCTATGGTCTGACTCTTCTTGCTAGTGTGCACTCCTAGCATAGAAAAGTGTACCTTTTAAAAGATGTTAAATTACTCACCATTAGCACTAGATGAGCAATGTTTGAATACCAAAGAGCTATATATAGTGCAAATAATGGTACATTTTTTTATCCTTACGTTGAGCACAATAAAACTACATCAAACTATGACCTCCCCAGCACACTCCCATACCCATGTTGTTGTTGTTACGTGTGGGGACCTTAGTGGGCCATCACATGTCCCCCCACCTCTAAACGCTGGCAAGGTAACCTTGACAGAAAGTCAGCAATTACATTGTCTTTGCCTGGTCGATGTTTGATAACAAAGTGAAATGGCTGCATCGCCAAGTACCATGTGTCCTTCATGCTGTCCATCCATTTAAGGGCTCTGTGGTCCGTTTCTACCACAAAGTCTCTTCCAAGCAAGTAATATCTGAGGGAATCCAAAGCCCATTTTAGTGCTAAACACTCTTTTTCCACAATAGAATAAGCGGTTCTCTGGGGTAGAGCTTTCGACTTAGATATACGATCGGATGTTGTTACCCAGATGTTCCTGTAATAATACTGCTCCCAAAACCACATCTGAGCATCAGTCTGTAAAACAAAGAGCTTGTCAAAATCAGGGACTCGTGGCAACACAGGTTCATGGCTTAGAGGCTCCTTGAAGGTCATGAAAAGCATGTTTAGCTGGTTCTGTCCCAGGAGACCAGATTGGGCAAGATTTCCCGTGTGCAAATCAGTCAACAACGCTGCCCGGGTGGCAAAATCTGAATGAAGCGCCTATACCACCCAGCAAGGCCCCAAAAAAAGCCTTACTTCCTTTTTGGTAACAGAAGAGCACACGACTGGATGGCTTGGATTTCTGGACTTGAGCTTGATTAGACCATTTCCCAGTACGATAGCCTAAATACTTCCGTTTCAGGCTTTGCAAGGGAACACTTTGTAGGATTTATTTTAAGCCAGCATCTTAATATGTTGGATCACTGCTTGTAGGATGTTGAAGATGTGCATGCCATGAACCACTGAAGATTACTATATCATCAGGTAAGCAGCTGCAAAGTTACCTAACCCTTGTCAGAACGTGTCCATCAGTCTTTTGAAATGTGGGAGGTGATCCATGTAATCCAATGGTAGAACCCGAATTGCATTAGACTGGTAGGGAGTACGAAAAGCAGTTAATTCCGAGATTTAGGCTTCAAGGGGAACCTGCCAATAGCCGTACACCAAATCAAGAGTACTGATAAATTTAGCTTTTTCCCAATCTCTCCAGCAACTCTTCAATCCGAGGCATTGGATATGAATCAATTTGGAAACAGAATTGAGATAGCGAAAGTCAATGCAAAAACGCAAACTGCCATCTTTCTTTGGCACAAGAACTACAGGGTTAACACCACATCACTTCTGGATGGTTCCACAATGTTCATGGCCTTCATCAGTTCCACTTCCTCCATAAATGCTGGGTACTCAGCCATTCAGGGAATCCGGTAGCTCAGACGTTTGGGTTGAGCATTCTCTTTCAGCACGATTTCATGTTGTACCAAGGTTAGTATACCCCGGCTGATTCCTAAAAAACATCAGGGTCACAGAGCCTTTTAATTTGTTCTTGACGCTCATAAGTTATATGGCTAAGGTCAATAACAGAAAGGAGGCTGAAGAGCAGGTAAATACTGTTCCTCCACTTCTTCCTCATCATCAACTGCTCTAATGAAACAGATGAACAGTCTCATGCTTTTTCCTTGGAATCCATTCTTTCAGAAGGTTGATATGCCAGCGCCCTATGAGAGCGTGCCTGTCCAGGTGTGGCAATTTCATAGGGTGGTAGGTCCTAGTTGTTTAGTGACAGTGAATGGCCCCTTGCCACTTACCCAAGAGCTTGTTTTCTTCAGTGGGGAGCATCACCAGCACCTGCTGTCCAGGAACAAAAGATCGTTGCTGTGCTTTTTTGTCATACCAGACTTTTTGCTTTCGCTGAGCCTCTTGCAGATGTCTAGCTGCCAACTTTGTCATTCGTTCCAGCTTCTCTCTCATGCTCAGTACATAATCAACTGTACTAACCTCATCTGGATTTGGATGCTTTCCCCAGGTTTCCTTCAATAGAGACAGCGGTCCCCGCACCTCATGAGCATACACCAGTTGGAATGGCGAAAAACCAGTTGATGCCTGGGGAACTTCTCTGTATGCAAACAAAAGATAGGGGAGCCACTGGTCCCAGTCAGATCCACTTTCATTCACAAATTTCCGTAGCATCTGCACTAGTGTTTGATTAAAACGCTCTACTAAACCATCAGTTTCAGGATGGTAGGGGGTCGTTCTCAATCCTTTAATGCCAAGCAAATGGTAAACTTGTTTTAAAAGTGTGGACATAAAATTAGAGCCTCTGTCGGTTAAAATTTCCTTTGGGAATCCTAACTCTGGAAAAAAACGTGTACAAGACAAAATGCTACTGATTTGGCCTAATGTTTCTCAAAGCAAAGACCTCTGGATAACGAGTTGCATAGTCACAAATGACCAATATATACTTGTTACCTCCTCGACTTCTTTCCAGGGGGGCCAACAATATCCATGCCCAAGCGCTCAAAGGGAACATCAATAACAGGCAACGGTATCAGAGGACTTTAGGGGGACCTCTAACAGAAGTGCTCTGCACTTTGGACAGGTTTTATAGTATTCCGCGATGTCTTTTGACATTCCTGGCCAAAAAAAATGTTTACTTATCCGGTGTATGTCTTGCATCTTCCAGATGACCAGCCCCCAAGGTAATGGAATGTCCCTAGGGCCATCACTTTAGTGCGCACACATTGGGGAAGCACCACTTGCAACGTCTTTCCATTCCCGGTACAAAATGTTGTTTTGGCAAGCTGAAACTGCTCCCTTTATGTTCCAACTGAGCCAGGTTCTCTGGAGTTGACTGGGCATTTTGAAATCAACCAAGAGTTTTCTGCAGTCCTTCGTTGTTACGCTGTATCATGTCACCAAGGTAATTTCCACTGCTCTGTACTTACAAAATCAATCGGTCTGCTCCCGAGGCAAGCACTGAACTTTGGTTCCCTTGAAAACTTAGCTTGCCTTTTTCAGCTTTTGATTTTTTAGCGTCTGGAGTACTAGATAAATCAGCATGTAGAAAGGTAGCAATACTAATGAATTGTCTTCTATTTGTTGTAACTTGAGATTGTGTCCACGTTAGCACCCACATTACAGGCACTCACGGAAGACAAACACTTCCAACAACACAGAAAATCATGGCCGATAATTACAGAGTATGGCAAATATGGTACAAGCCCTACTCTCATGAGGTATATATACCCTTGAACCTCAAGATATACTTTGCAGTTGGTTACTGGCGTTCTTTCCCATGAACGCATTTAATTACAACTACATCTTATAATCAGAAGAACTTTCAGGGACTAGGCTGGCTTTTACAAGAGTTTGAGCACATCCTGTGTCTATCAGAGCATTAACGGTTTGACCATTTTAAATACAACGTTTTTAGTGACCTCACTGGGTATTGGGACTGATTGGGCTCCAGGACCAACTACACTGGGCACATAGCACATATTACTTGATTTTTTTACCACATTTGGCAACACTCGGCTTTTTGTGACCCACTTGACCACAGCTATAACAGATGATAGTCTCTGTACCACGTGGATTAACCTGCTCAGTCTTCCTCACATGTCCAACTTCAGTGGATCTTACTCCCTGTCAGCAGTCAGAGTTTGGACGACGGGTGACGGCCGTCTTTGTCCATTTTCCATTGGGTATGACTCCAGGGCTGATTTTTACGCCTAAGCAGCAACGAATACATCTGCAAGCCTTGCTGCTTCTTCTGCAGATCGGTGGATCATGTTCTCTGATCCACACTTGCAACTCTGGGCACAGCATTCTCAGAAATTGCTCCCAGGATAATGGTCTCCCCAATTTGCTGTTACCGACTTTGTTGTAGGTTTCACCCACTTTTGATACAGGTCCCTCAATCTGACATACAACCTCTGTTGGTGTTTCCTCTGCCGATACCTCTAAGGAACCGAAACCTCTGACGATAGGTCTCTGCATTGATTGAGTACTTCTTCAGTTATAGCCTCCTTAACCAAGGCATACTCACTCGACTCGTCCACATCCATGGAAACATAGGCGCTGCGTGCCTTTCCCAGTCAACAAAGGAGGACCAACCCTTATAGCCCATTCGTCCTGTGGCCCACCCGGCATCTTATGGCTATAGCTCAAAGGTGGTCAAATAATGCTCTATGTCATCTGTCACTGCCAGCTGCTTGTAATTTTGGCTCTTTCGAGGAGTGAATGTGGGTTTCCCTGGACGAGAACTGTAGGGAAGTTCTAAGTGATTGCTCAGGCTCTTCACCCATCTTGGGTCGTACATCCTCCAAAGATGTGCGTTGGCTCACCTCCCCCTGCAACAGATGAAACTGATGTTGTAAGGACTTCCACCTTGTCTCTTGTCGAGCTGCCTCTTGCTCTAGACGAGTATCCCTCGCTTGCTGTTCGACCAGAAACTGGCAGAGCATTTGTCTGAGATCCCTTGTATCTTCCTCTTCCTGCAGCCTCGGTTCAACAGCTCCACCTCCACCTCCAAAGGGTGCCTCCATTTCCTCTTGAAGCATCCTGGACTCCACTAGCTGCTCAGCCCGTGGCTTCTTTGGCGCCATGATGCCTCAAAACTCCAATATACTGTGCCTCCAATCTGGACACATCCCACCGCTGCCACCAAATTGTCAGGGTGTGACCAAAAGCAAAGCCAGGAGGACAGTAAGGAGTCAATTTAACAATTTATTACAAAAAGAGTTCTGGCCAGGCAAAAACACAACCCCCCCAAACCATGGCAACATGGCCCCTTTTTAAGAACATGGGTGACACCATAAACTGTTCATAGGGGACAATCCCCCACTCCAACAGTAGCAAACAGTTAAATCCAGCTTGATAACGCTGTTATATCTCACAGCACATTCTCAACATATAGGATCAAATTTCAATGTCAGATATAAAAACAGCAATGTCCCACACTATTTAAATAGCTCCCTGAATATATCTGGTTTACCCCCTATAAAGGTTCCAGATAGTTTAGGCTACATTTCCCAGAATTCCAAGCATGTCTATAAAAACATGCTCCATAAGCCCACACTCCCTCTTAAGCACCCCCCACTGAGCCACGTTGCAGACATGGCTCCTAGGGAACAAAGAAGGCGGTAAAACACATTTGGTGAGCTTAATAAAATGGTAAAAACTGTCTTAACCTATGGTCTGACTCTTCTTGCTAGTGTGCACTCCTAGCATAAAAAGTGTACCTTTTAAAAGATGTTAAATTACTCACCATTAGCACAAGATGAGCAATGTTTGAATACCAAAGAGCTATATATAGTGCAAATAATAGTACAATTTTTTATACCCCCTTCCACGTTGAGCACAAAAAAACTACATCAATCTATGACCTCCCAGGCACACCATCCCATTACACATGTTGTTTTTTAGTGTAACGGGTGGGACCTTAGTAGGGCCATTCACACAGCTCGTAGCAGAGACTGGTAACTAGCTAACGTTAGCTAACATGCCTAACGGTTTTACTGCGTATGGCATATTTCACTACCACTAAAGTGCAGGTACTTTCCACAGAAATTAATAAAAAATTGTATTTGTTCCCACTTTGGTTGTATCGATGTGTTTAGTGTATTTTTTGCAACAAAATCTCCTTGTTGAAATGTTAGTAGCTATATCAGTAGGATATTGCAAACGCCTTGCGCTTCATGACTATACTTCTAGCCAACCTTTTTGCTATGAACTACAAAACAATAATAACATTGGGTTTCAGTTGTAAGGTGTATATATTTCTGTTTAAACTAAAAAGTGTTTACAAGGCTTCTTATGTCAGAGTTTGTATTTGTGTTTAAATGTGTTACAGAATTCCCAAAGGAAATCGATACCTTGCAACAGATCTATGGTTGATAAATTGAGTTGTAGTAAACCATCCCTATTATAAATAAATTAGTAATAAACTGAAAACACATTTCTGCTACAACCAAAAGGGTACATTTGATGAAAACCAAAATAATAATAACATAACATTAAACCCCACCTCCTTGTATCTACATTATTCTTAGCTCCACTGACCATATAGTAGCACTTTGTAGTTCTACAGTTATAGATGGTTGTCCGTTTCTCAGTATACGTTTTTACCATGTTCTCCAATGGTCAGCACCACCACAGAGCAGGTACTATTAGGGAGGTGGATCATTCTCACCACTGCAGTGACACCGACATAGTGGTGGTGTGTTAGTATGTGTTGTGCTGGTGTGAGTGGATCAGACAAAGCAGTGCTGCTGCTGGAGTGTTTAAACACTGTGTCCGCTCACTGTCCACTCTAATAGACATTCTTACCTTGCCAGTCCACTTGTAGATGTAAGAGACGATAGCCCGTCTGTTGTTGCACAGTTTGTGTTGGTCATCCTCTAGTCCTTCATCAGGACTAGAGGATATCCAGCAGTAACACTGAGGTGCTTAGAAACTCCAGCAGCACTGCTGTGTCTTATCCAATAGTATCAGAGTCACACACACTAACACACCCCCACTGCTGTGGGAGTCTTGACCATTGTGGAACAGGATGAAAGGGTCCTAGCAATGTATGCAGAGAATCAGATGGACTACCAGTCTTTAATTGTAGAACTACAAAGTGGTCCTATATGGTAGGTGGAGCCGATAAAGTAAGAGTGTAAGTACAAGGAGGTGGTTTTAATGTTATGGCTGATTGGTGTATAAGTACCTGTCAAACTCAAATTTCTACCACTTGATCTGACTCGTGTGTACACTTGTCTGATATTACAGTGTATAATCAAATTAGAATCAGGGATACACAAGTTTAACAAACATTTAAGCCCAGGTGCATGTTTAAGTACAGAATAAGAGCCCCAGATAGACATAAATGTAGTTACGATTTGATGTAGTAATTCTTTAGAAATTGAACAAAAAAGTAAGATGTATTTGTAGGTTTTAGAATGATATGGGGTCATCTACATCAACATGCATTAATGATGTCAATATATATTTAGGTGTTCACCATAGATCTGACGGACTTAGATTTGACACTTAAATCTATTGTAGAATATATTGTTGAATCTATTGTAGAATGTCAAGTTGGCATTAAGAACAAATAATGAGGTTTAAAGATATAGTGTCAGGTGTATATGTATTTGCAAATATAGTACACATTGAGATGCATTAGATTGTGAAAACCAACTGTACACCTGATCCAGACTTGGTGTACACACTTGTCAGGAGTTGTAATAAAAGACATATTATGAGCTTTTTGTATAAAATTATATCTTATATCTTTAAAGAAATAAACCCTACTGCTATACATTACATTGGGGTTGTTACCTTACTGCATGTCAACATCTCTACCTCTGCAGCATATTTACACAAAATCCCAAAACTTCACCATAAGAAATATTTAAAATGCTATGTGAAAGACGTTTTTAGATTAAATAAAAAAGTATATACATCTCAATTAAAAGGTTAATTATTATTATTATTATTATTATTATTATTATTATTATTATCCTTTTACATTACACTGTCATACTCCTAACTTCAACAAAATGTATGCACTTCGTAATAGTCTTTTGCATATTTATGGCCTTGATGTTCAGAAGATGAATGTTCATGATGTTCATGAATATGTTCATGAATATGGCTAATAAATATGCCATACTGTGGGAACTTGCAAAGTTGCAAATTATTCGATTTTTTACATGCTGAGAACTGATTGATTGGTTCTGACCAATGTTTTGTCTTTGAGATCCAGTCAACCAGTCTATTGCAGCAAATGGGCATGAGCAACTCAAAATAACAGCTTGGAGTAGGAGTATGAAGAGTAGGTTACTTTTCTGATTGCTAAGGTTCATTTTAAGGTTAGGTTTTATAAATGGTACCCACTAAGACACAGGATGTTCTGCCGTTCTAATTTTTGTAATATCTGTTTTTAGGCTTAGCTTCTGACCTAGCCCCCTACTGAAAAAGTACTTCTGAACAAGGAGAAACAAGAGCTGAAATTTCTAATGGAAAAGTTGGAGTGGCAGAATAAGAAGAACTGGAAAAAGAAAGAGATTTTCTTTGTGCTCAGTTGTCCGCCCTGACAGGTGAGTAGCTGGAATTAGTTAGATTTGCTAGTTGGTATTATGTGATATCATGTTCTGGGGCAAGAAAATAATCTAGTTTCACTTCTTAATACATGGGCAACTTGATCTAAGATATTTACAGTGTATTTCAGGCGTTCTGTTAAATAATTGAAGGTAAAATCTTAGGGATTCTTTTTGCACCTTTCAGTTAAAACAAAGGAAGAAACAAACCATGGACAAGCCAGATACTGTGAATGATTCTAAAACCTCTGATACATCGTCCGTGTCCTCATCCTCATTCTCTTTATCCTCATCCTCTTCTTCAACCCCCAAGAAGTGTAAGCACAAATCTAAAGAAACGCACAGCAAGGGAGCCAAGAAACACAAGAAAGAGCACAAGAAGTTTCGGCAGCGTGGTAAGCAGTAAATAATTGTTACGAAGGTGCGTTTGCATTGGCATAATGTATATATCATGTAAAAAAAACATTCTCTTAATTAGTTTTACAGTTATGTCCTGATTTCAGAATTCAGATTGTTGCCACTAACATTTAAAAGAACACAACCCATCATTATATATATTTCTGAAATCAGTTGTGTTGTAGGTTGGGCCAGGCATAAGCATGCATATGAAGCATAAGGCCCAACATACTGGGGATACAATGTCATTAACACTGTCAGGCTGACAACGCTAATGTGACCAATTAATCATTTATCCAAAACTAAAATATATCTATGAAATAGGCCAGTAGAAAATATAAATTCTGAAGTTTTGAAAGTTTTTTTCTGCCCATTACTAGCCCGGTTTAACAGACCTAAGTTCTATAATTGGGGCTATATACCAATTCAGAATATTTGTAAAAACAAATGTTGTTTACGCTTTTGAGTGGAAAATGTATCCAGTAAACTTGAAAGTAGCATATTTAATTACCCTGTAAATACAAACAAAATATGGTCAAATATAATGTTGTGGCTGTAATGTAATGTCAAATGTTTTTGGGGGAATGGGGCCCTATGTGCCTTTGTGAAGGATGAAGGTACCCCTGTTTTTTTCTGCTATTGCTGAGAAGGAGTGAAAGAGAGAAAAAGTCTGTTAGAAACGTCTCTTGCTCTCTGCTTTATCCTCATGACTCCCCAGGACTGATATAATCTTAGAGCAGCTAGCCCTGGTACACCTCTGCATTGACATCCAGGAAAAAACATAAGAAAATGAGATAGCCTGCTTACTTAAGAATATACTGATTCAGGTGTACATTTTTCCTATTTTCCATTTTCAAAATCTGGTAGATTAGCTAAAAGTAAGCAATTAGGTATTATACACTATTAACAGATAAAAAAATAAAGGCTACTTTTGCAGTTTGAGCAGTTTACACGTGCTAGCTCTGCTGTTTGCTGATACTCACTGAATTAAGCTGCGTGCTGATTTTACACATTTTAAAAACGGCATGGATGAGTCTGTCACATACAGTAAAACATTGCCAGACGGACATGCTTACTTTCAGTGCATTTTTTTTTCTACGACGCTGCCGCTTCAGTTAGTCTGTGGAAAATGAAAGGGTATGTATTTCCACCTAGTGGTTCAGATATTAATTGCAGGGAGGTGGTTCTCCTCTTCCTGGATGAAACGCTAGCTGGAAATAAAGAAATAAGGCTCATTTGTTTAACGCCATCGATCGGCTCTCGGGATCGGCTCTAAATTGAGAAATATCGGCTGATCACCGATCACATATTTTGATTAAAAATTGGCCGATACCGATACATAGCCGATCGATCCTTCCATCTCTAGTTATGATAATAATAAACCAGACACAATTCAATTAACAGTAAAGTTATTGAAGTGGGAAGGTGCCGTTTAATTTTCAATTTAATGAATAGAATGTAATTTCCAGGACAGCTTTAGAAGCACACAGGCTTACCAATATTAACAACAATGACATTAGGAGCGTATAGTTTACCGATTTTTAATAACCAATATGTAGAGGTAAGTGATTTGAAAACACTTTCCAGCTGTGTGTTCGATTAAAAAGTGAGCATAATTAGTGTATGTTTAACTAGACATAGGGTACTGCAATATGTTAAATATTGACTACAAACCACTGAATGCATGTTTGTTGATAATGCTTTTTAAATGTGGCAACTTGGATAATTGAGTTATGGTTTCTGTAGAATGAAGTATTTTTACGACTTGCACCTAAATTTAGATTTTTTTCCCCCTGCCTAGTACAAACACCAAGTGAAATTGTACACCGCTAAAAATCCATCCTTAAAACATTACCAAAGGCCAAGACCATGACCAGGGCCTTCCGGAAGCACACCATTAACAGGATACTGTGGTGCCCACTTCAGTGATTGGAGAGCTCGCTATTGCAGCTGAAGCATATGAAGAGGAACTTGCCGAAAGGACTAGTAAAGAGACAGTGCTGGCTTTTGGTGTTTTGCTGAGTGTGTGAGGCTGCTATTCAAAGAGTTGAAGATTTAAAAGATAAAATAGAAAACATGAAAGCTAATTTATTTTAGGGACATTTTTTTAAATTACCACAATAAAGGGTCAGTTTAGGACAGTTTGTATTTCAGGCTACATTGCACTCTGTTTTATTCTATTGTGCAAATAAATCTGTTTGGTACAAATAATTGTAAAAAATATATTTTTTATCACATAAATGTGACTCATTGATTGGTCATGTGTTTATACTTTACAGTAAGGCTCCCATGTGGTGGTTATAAGTGTTAATAACTCATTACCAAATGGATGTGATATGTTTTTACTTTATTTAAGGCTCCCTTTTGGCAATTATAATAATAACTCATTAACAAATGGTAATGTGCTTTACACTTTATTTTAAGGCTCCCTTTTGGCAATTATAAGTGTTAATAACTCATTAACAAATGGTGATGTGCTTTACACTTTATTTTAAGGCTCCCTTTTGGCAGTTATATGTTAATAACTCATTAACAAATGGTATGTGGTTTACACTTTATTTAAGGCTCCCTTTTGGCAGTTATAAGGGTTAATAACTCATTAAAAATGGTGATGTGGTTTACACTTTACATAAGGCTCCCTTTTGGCAGTTATAAGGGTTAAAACTCATTAAAAATGGTGATGTGGTTTACACTTTACATAAGGCTCCTTTTGGTTAATAATACCATTAATAAATGGTGGCTATAAATGTTGATACCTCATTAACAAATGATGGGAGACCATTTGAGATAATGAAAAACCTCAAACTTAACATGGATGTCAAATCTGTGGATCAGCAAATGCAAAAACATCAGTAAACCAGTAAAGGACGTCACACCTGGAATGTTGTCCTAAAGAAGATGCTACTCGACCTCAAGGATCATAGTTGTGCCAGCCTTCATGTCCAGTGTGCTTTACTACCTGGAATGCTGTCCTGAAGAAGATGACATTCAACCACAAGAGTACAATGTATACATCAGCACCTTACAACATCAAATCAATACCTGTGAGAATCACATGAAAAGATCATGGTATAGAATGTTGCCATGAATGTAAACTTAGTAATTTAACATGTTGTTGCCTACAACATTGTCATTAATTATTAAATAAGATCATGTTGGTGGTTAAATTATTAAACTTGGTGATTAAATGGTTAATCTTGTTAACATGTTTGTGATAAAGCAGGCAAGTTTAAAGCTGACTAAATATAGAAGACAAAGTAGGAGAGGAATCTCAGCAAGATATGAGGTTTAACACTATAGACGGACGGGGATCACTATTTGGCAAACAACAGGTTACTATTTCCCGTTCTATTTATGCATTATAACTGGTTATAAATGACTTTTAAAGGGTTTACAACCTAATTAATAAACATTTGTAAATGCATTTATAAACCATTTATAAACCCTTTATAAAGGTAGCCTTATTTTAAAGTGGTACCACGTTTTTAATTATTTTGTACTCAGAAGGTGTAGACTGTTCGGCAATGAAAAACTACTGAAGCGTATCATTACCTGTACAGTGGGAAGGTGGGTCGTGCACTCCTACATAAAGACGGTGTGTTTATATTTCTGAAAGCCGGTTAAACCTACGTCAAGCCAGCTGCCCGAGCCACTCTGCGTGGGTGTTAGCTACAGCCCAGATAGCCTAGCACGGTGGACACTGATCAGAAAACAGTTACTTAACTCGCAAACACCCAACGTGTCTGCTTCCTCTGAGCTTCATAAGCGAGACATTTCTCTGGTGCTGGTTCTCCTCCACAGAATGGTAAGAACCGACATACGGAGGTTTGGGGTGGATATTTTAAATTTAGTGCCTTCAGCCAGAGATGCAGGTTCTCTTCTTTGGAAGGCGGCTTTACAACAGTCTGATCTTTATGTACAGTGTTCGTAACTCTGTTGTTCAAGACAAGTCTTCCTCAATTACTGACTCCCTCTAACTGAACATATTATGCTAGTCATTTTATATGTTTATTGTCGTTTTGCTTGTAATTCGTATCAATGTATTCGCGGGCGCACCGGATGTTCTAACACAAAGTAAACAAAGATGCCCCCCCCAGTGTTGTTATGGAAAATAGCGTTAATACTTCGTTGTGTTCGAGGCTGTGTCAGTGATGTGTGCAGTGCTTTACGTTCAGCGCACTGAAGAGAGACTGGAGCTGAACGTTTGTTTTCCTTGCTCTGAG
Source organism: Megaleporinus macrocephalus (assembly GCA_021613375.1). NCBI lineage: Eukaryota > Metazoa > Chordata > Actinopteri > Characiformes > Anostomidae > Megaleporinus > Megaleporinus macrocephalus. The sequence goes on from CM038705.1 coordinate 12,908,795, forward strand.
ATTGGACTGAAACGGTGCACCTAGCTAGTAGCTTGCTCTGAGTTTGCAGTCACATAAACAGCGAGAGTGCGGGATCATGTCTGCTGTCCAGCATCTGTGGGAAAGTGTCAGACAGAGCTTCTGAGGCGTTCCTGCGTCCTAAAAACTGCCGCTTTATGCTCAGAAGTTGCTGCTTCAGCGTGTGCCCTGCCATTCAGACGTCATCCTCTCAGCGGCGTATCTCCTCTGTTAAAGGGCAGTGACTTCTTTGTACTGTTTCCAGTTATTATGAAGTATGTGTGAGGTTTAACTACAGAGAACTAAGAGACTATTTTTCTTCTTTTTTGAATCGTAACCACAGACTGAGTCCATTCCGTTTCAGACTTTCTGAACTCACAGTTTAAAGTTCATGGGATCCGGGCCGGCCCTTCCATTAAGCAATATAGGCAAATATTAGGGGCGCCGTCTGTCCAGGGCGGCGCTCGCGTGCATGCTTTTTTTTTTTTTACAAATGAACAATTAATAAATATAAAATCAAGCAAAGTCCACATAATCATAACTTCATTGTTTAACAACATTAGTCGAATTAATAATTATTATAATAACCACACAATTATTATAATAAATCACACGCTCGCCATGCCCCCCCAGACAACCCCCACCCCCCCCGTGGGCCCTGCGCACCTCGTTACTGTTACTCTGTGGGGAACAAAACAACGCCACAGGGTGAGTGACATCTTTCCGTAAAGATGTCAAAAAGCCAGAAGTCCTCTGGTGCCTAGGGCAGAAAAGGGAGAACAGAGGATGAAGAAAGGCGGAGAAAACAGAGGTAAAAGTATCTGGTGAATTAACACTATACTGTATGTTGTACAGTAAAAGTTCCCTTCAGAAAAATAGTTACTAACTAGCAAGTGATAGTGTCCGTTACCCCGTTCCCTAAACTCATTAAAGAAATGTGAAAAAGGCACTTTAGTTATGAGGCTCCAGATGAGTCTATTGGCGATGCACTTAAACAAATAGAAACCACATTTTTTTAATGTGGTCGTGGATGAAGCTCTCGCTTTTCTTCATGAGAGAATTCAATATCTGACAGATGTTAATGACAAATTTGGAGTGCTCCTCAACTTCCCCAACATGTCAGAGCGATGTGAATCCCTGGGCACTGCTTTGACCCATGATGGATAGCCAGATATTGATGGCAGGGAACTTGCTATGGAGATGCAAAATTTTCCTTATTTGCATTCAAAAAATATGACAAGCATGGAACTCTTGACCTTCCTTCATGAGAAGAAGCTGGCAGAAATGTACCCAAATATGTGGGTAGCTTTTAGAATCTCTGCCACTCTTCTTGTCACAGTGGCTGCTGCTGAAAGGAGCTTCTCTACACTCAAACTCATTAAAACATACCTGAGATCCACTATGGGTCAAGAACGCCTTAGTGGACTTTTTTATGATTAGTATAAACTGAGAGATCTCACAGCAGCCTTCCTATTAGAGTTATTTATCATTAAGGAGTACTTACATTCATTTTATATTACATTTGGTTACATTTGGTTACATTTGGTTACATCTGGCCCTTTGAGGACAGCCATTATGCCGATGTGGCCCTCGGTGAAAATGAGTTTGACACCCCGGTCTAGATATATTAGAGAGCCAAGAACGATTCCAAATAACAGGATAGGCAAAACCATACGTACACACTTAAGTACTGAGGCTAATTGTACTGGGGGATGGGGACTTAGATCCTTTCTCTCTCCAGTCGTCCAAAATAGAGTTACTCACTACTATCCCCACTAGGCGGGGCAAAGCACCCCCGCCACACATGATTTATTGACTACTGTATCAGATTTCTTGATCAGGTTTTTTAGATTTTATTCAGATCTAAGGTGTTTAGATGTTGTGACAGTCATAACCCACCCAATATCAGAAACAGGTAGATTTGTCCCACCCAAAAATTAAACTACAGAAAAAGCGGAAACTGTTTAAAAACACTTTATTTTAAAAGCGTGTTTTGACAGCCTTCGCAATTCACGCCCTGTGTTTGTTGTTAGCAACAGACTCTGGTTGTTAGGTGGTCTTTAACTTAGTTAAGGCTTGTGTTGAGATGCCTGTTCAGAAATATCCTGCTGTCGGCAGATTCACTGACCGGAGCTCTCGCCTCGTTGCAGGGTCGGGTAGCTCGGCCAGCTTTAAACGCGGAGGTCAGTGATGAGAGCAATGAATATCAAAATATACTGCAATAAAAACAGCTTTAGTATAATATGTTGTTATGATAACAGACTAGGAGGGTTTGGGTTAGTTAACGTTTATATTAACTTTAGTCAGAAAGCACTCTGATCACGTCCCAAACTGCAGACCAGAGGGGTACCTAGCCCTAGTTTAGATTTAAATTCAGTCCCAGCACCCCTAAAGATCATAGTTAAAAAACGTTTTTCTTCTTTTAACCTTAATTTGTCTCAGAAAAGCTGGAAATGTTAAAACCATAGAGAGTATACACTTAAACCAAGTCCCAGCACCCCTTAAGATTATAGTAGTATTTTTTATTGTAACTTTAATTTATCTCTGACAAACTGTAAATGTTAAAACATAGAGAGTATTCGCTTAAACCAATTATTTTAACAATGAAAAGACAGCAGCCCCCCCAGCCTTGCAAAATGGTATGATCCAGCATCTCTTTTCGCATCGTGCGTCCACACGGTGTCAGTGTTTATCTGACTGGTGTTGTGAGTCTAGTAAGTTTTGTAAAGGAGTATTTTTATACTTTATCACTCAGAACCAACACATTGCAGTCATTATCAGCAGTTCATATTTCTGATCACTCTTTATTCTGTTATTGTTAGCTAGGAGTGACTCTCTGAGGGTTTATTTTAGTTTAGCAGGCTAATGCTGCAGGTGGTCTGTTTACTGTTTATAAAGGAGTGAGAAAAGCTGTAGCTGCTGTGCTGTTGGTTAGTCTGTGTGTTATTAAAGATAAGGTGTTAGAGTAGTGCTGTCTGTATGTGTTCTTGCTAATTAATGTTACAGAATGATAAGATATGAAGATGATGATGCTATAACTGTGTGTGTGTGTGTGTGTGTGGTCAGCAGGTCAGCTATAGATGTTGAATTCTTATATTCGAGTATGGTCAACATGATTGTGGTCATATGCTCAGTATCTGTTGATAATAGTAATAATATTGATAACTGATTATTAGAATTGGTGTATCTGATCTAAATTATTCTAATTATTTGTCATGACACACTCATCTCATGTCTCATGCCCTGTATTTCTCTCATTCTCATCTGGTCACGCTAGCCCACAGAAGCTGAATATTCAGTGATTAAAATGTGGTCAGAACATGCTATTTTAAAATGAACAATGCCTCCAAGACTTTATTATGACCTTAAAAATAGCAGTTAGATCCACCTCAGTGGAGAGTCCCTATGCTGACACATCTGTTAACGTCCCTCCTGAGTACTCTGATTTATCAGAGGAGTTTAGTAAGAATAACACCACCAAACTACCTCCTTACCGTGCCTGCGATTGCGCAATAGACTTGGTTGAAAACCCCATCCTGCCTAAATCCTTAGTTTACCCCTTGACTCAGGAGGAAGAACGCTATATGGATACTTATATACAAGAAGCCCTAGATCAAGATTTTATTCAACCTTACATGTCACCTGTAGCTTCAGGGTTCTTTTTTGTTAAGAATAATGTTAAGAAGATGGTGGTTTGCACCCATGTATAGATTATAGAGGTCTCAATCAAATCTCCTTACCCTCTTCCTCTCATTCCTGTCACCCTAGAACAGTTAAAAGGAACCAAATATTTCACGAAATTAAATCTGAGGAGTGCCTACAATTAGAATTAAACAGGGGGATGAAGGGAGAGCATTTGTGACCACTAGGGGGCACTATGAGTACTTGGTAATGGCTTTCGGCCTCTCTATAGCGCCATCTGTCTTCCAGGCTTTCATTAACGATTTTCTCAGAGAGATAATAGGTAAATATACCATAGCTTACCTAGATGACATAGTCATCTATTCCTCGGACTTCAAAACACATGTGTAACATGTTCGCTCTGTCCTCAAAACACTCCTAGAGAACCATCCTTATGTAAAAGGTGAGAAATGTGAATTTCACTTGCAGTCAGTTGCCTTTTTGGGTTATATCATTAGCACTAACGTGGTAGTCATGGACGACAACAAAGTAGAAGCAGTAGTGAATTGGCCTACTCCTTTGTCCGAAAAGGAACTACAAAGATTTCTAGGCTTTGCTAATTTCTATCGCCGGTTCATCAGGAATTTTAGCAGTATTGCTTCCCGTATGACTACATTACTGAAGGGCAATCCTAGGAGATTGACCTGGAATATGCAAGTGGTAGAGGCTTTTGTAAAATTGAAAAATTCCTTCACTACCGCTCCTATTTTGAAGCATCCTGATCCCTCTTAGCCTTTCGTAGTGAAAGTAGATGCTTCGTAGACAGGAATTGGGGGCGTGCTTTCTCACCAGTCTGGCAAACCATAGAGGGGAGTAAGAAACTCCAAGTATATTGCTCCTTTTAAAGCGTTGAAGAGAATTAATGAAGTCACTTATAAACTTGATTTATCTTCCCCTTTTCGTGTTTCACGTTCATTTCATGTTTCTTTATTAAAACCTGTTGTTTCAGGTCCTTTAGAGGAGGTCTTGGCAAATGGTACTCCGGCTTCACCAGGGGAGGTGGACGGAACACCCATTTATGCTGTCCGTAGGCTGCTGGATTCCCGGAGACGTAGAGGAGCGCTCCAGTATCTGGTGGACTGGGAGGGTTATGGCCCTGAGGAGCAGTGTTAGGTCTCAGTTCGAGACATCCTGGACCCTGGCCTTATTGCTGATTTTCATAGTCCGCATCCCACTAGACCAGGGGGGGTCGCCCTAAGAAAACCCTTTCCAGCTCAATCCCTGCCCGTCTTGGGGGCCGTCAGAGACAGTCTCCTTATGTCCAGCGTCGTGGCAGCTTTGTGTCCGTTACTGTCCAGGCCTCTGGTCAGGGATATGGTAGTCGTCCTGGTCGGACTCTTTCTGAGACCTACCTGGACTCTTTGGAAGTGGGTACTGTCACGCATCCCTTAGGCTCAGAGGCCTTTAGGGACTCCACTTCCCAGAATGCCCTGGGAAATCACATGCTTGCCAACTCACCTTTCTGCTCCAAACACAGTTTTCGGTCGCCTTAATACTAAATAGCTGCACCTGTTGGAGAGAGATCTGTTTAATATAAAGACTGGGGTTTTGCGAGGTTTTGTTTCTCTTTGAACAACTGAGCGGTTCATATAATTATTGTTATTGCTTTTTCTGGTTTTCGACTCTGTTTTCCATCTGGTTTCCCTTATGTATTGCCCTCTGGACTTTATTTGCCTGTGTCTTTCGTATTTACTGGATCTTGACTTTCGCTTGTTTTTGACTACATGTGTGGATCTCGATTTGGATATTAAAGCCTCACTTTTTATCTGCAAGCGGCTGCGTCATCCTGATTCGTCACATATGTAATGTTCCAGAGGGTGCTGTTTGGAACACAGCCTTACTGTCTAACGTTAATGTTAGTCTTGTCTCTCACCCTCTGCTTCCGCGACATAATCAGTTCTTTGACTCTCTTACTTGTTCTGGTGGCATTGTGCGAAAACAACAAACTGAACAGCACAACCATCATCACAGATGAATCTACACGATATCTTTGATCAAATAGATCGAGTTATCATCTCATCTGCTCCGGCGCCTGATCCAATCACACATTCAGCTTCGTTGGCTGGTTCATTCCCGGTAAGCAAACCAGATAAGTTTGACAGAGCTCCAAATCAATTTTGAGTTTTACTTTTTCAGTGCTCTATTTATTTTTCTAACTCTTCTCCCAGTTCTGGCAAATATTGTATCTCCTTGCCCTGGATTGAGCTACTGCTACTGCTGTTTGGCTAACTTATGAACTCGGGACTTACAAGCATTTTCTTCAGGACTCTAAGGAGTCATCTGGGGAATTACTGGTTAAGTTATGTCAGGGGAATTCCACACACTGGCTGCCGGCAGTGGACTAGACGAACCTGCTAGGATCATTGTTTTCCACAGTGGTCTCATCCAGTACATTCTCAAGGAGCTGGCTTGCCGTGATGAGGGTCTATTACAGGAGGATCTTGTTTCTCTCGCCATCCGGCTGGATCATCTTAAGCACGGAGCGGTGTCGACACCGTTCTACAATGTCCTGTCACACCCACTTCCAGCAAACCTTTGCTTAGATCCACGGTGTTCCCCAGCTTCCGGAGCCTACTTCAACCACAGTACAGAGAAGCCCAGGCAAATCGATACGTTGCGTTCGTCTCCAGAGGAGAGGAATTGCTGACATCGCGGTGGTCTGTGCCTGTACTGTGAAGACTCTGGACATGTTATTCGGAACTGTCAAATCTGTCCACAAAGACCCCAGCTACACAAAAACACGTAGAATTCATCGCACAAATCAACAGGGTGAGTAACTCCACGGTTCATATGGTCACGAGGTCTTTGCTCATACCCGTCACCCTTCAATATCAGGGATTCTCTGCTATATTTCCTGCCTTGATTGATTCTGGAGCTGAGGGAAACGTTATCCAATCACATGTGGCCAAGCAGCTTCAAATACCTACTGTTCCACTTAAGAAATCCCTAGGACTGCCTGCCGTTGATGGAGAACCGGTTGGCCAAGGGACCATCTCACAAACTACTGTAACTATTTCCATGGACGTTAGTGCTCTAGATTCAGAGTAGATTAGTTTCTTTGTGTTAGAATGTTCCAAATTTGCTGTGATCATTGTGTAACTCACCCCTAATAATTTATGAGAACTCTGACATCAAATAAAGAGTCAAATAAAGAGTCAAATAAACTTTAGCTAATTGAGTTACAAACACCTCAGAAGAGGTCGGGCGGCGTATTTTTTCTCTCCTGCGGCACTTACCATGTTCACAACCATCCGAGTGAGTATTTTCAAGTTTTAATCCAATTATAAACACCAAAACAAGATATATATATGAATGTACACGAACACCAATCTGTCAAAAAAAAACATCGTTAGCTGCCCGCACCCCAGATGCACAATAATCCCCACTTATTCACAAAAACCCTTCCGATCGAAGTCCGCTATACGCATGAGTATATAGTCCAGCGAGAGATAAAATAAGAGGCAGAGAGTTGGACATAAGGTGAGTCGACCAAGCGGCCTCTACTTAAAACTCCAGCAGCTCACCCAACAGTCGTCAACACGGCGAAAGTTAGGAAGCAGTCCGCGATGCTCTGTAAATCCACTTGGGTATCCACAAGTTCATGCATCCCAGCGCGAAAATACTCCAACACGAACTCATACCAACAGGAAAAATAGAACTTCCAACACGAGTTTTTAGCTTTAAAACGCCGCACGCTCCACTTTACCCTCTTCCTCGCTTTCTTTTTTTACTTCCTGTTTATATTGTCATAGTCTTATTTGATACGCCAATGTGGTCCTGACATCGCTCCATGTGACCACAATGGGGAAATACGCAAGATAGTAGAGTGAATCATTCCTCTATCTTACTAAACATACCATTTTGCAAACATGCTATTTGGAATAGAAAGGGTGTTAAACTATATACAAAAATGCATAGTCAATTACACCACATGTAACTCTGTTACAATTGGAGTCCCCTAGTGAAACACTCGTGATACTGTTATTCCTTGGTCTAAATGGGAGAATGTTAAGTGGTCTGGTCATTGTTTTCATAACTGTGTTTTATTTTACCAGCTGTCTGTATCCTCTACTACCATTAAGAGTCCAGAGAATACTATAAGCTCAATGGCAGTAAATTACCCATCCATAGACCATATGATTGTACGATAGAGTTAATTGACAATCAAATGCCCCTGAAATCAGTTGTATACCTCCTTACACAAGTGGAGGAGACAGCCATGAAATTACATACAGGAGGCATTAGCCCAGGGTTATATACGTCCCTCTACCTCTGCTGCGGCTGCCAGCGTTTTCTTTGTTAAGGAAAAGGATGGCGGTCTCAGACCTGGTATAGACTATTGTGGCCTAAACTCTATTAACATCTATATCCTATATCATATATCTATTAATCATATCCTTACTGCTCTGGTAGAACTCAGAAGAGCCACAGTGTTCACGAAGTTGGATCTTTGCAGCTCATATAGTCTTGTTTGGACTTGAGAGGATGATAAATGAAACAGTCTTCCTCACCACAAAAGATCACTACAAACACCTGGTTATGTCTTTTGTGTTTGGAGGATAGTAAGATGCAGTGGCAAATTGGCCAGTCTATCTGCAGTCTTTTGAAGTTTTTAGGGTTTACAAACTTTTACAAACACTTTATTAGAAATTACAGCTCGTCGCCGCTCCTCTAACTTCCCTACTTAAGGGCAATACCAAGGGGTTAGACTAAAATCTCCAGGCTGAGAGGGCTTTTGAGGAACTTGGGAGGAGATTCACCACTGCACTTATACTACAGCACACAGATCCCACTTGACCTTTCGTTGTGGAGGTGTGGGAGTGGGTGCTGTTCTTTCGCAATACAGTGGTGAACCTCCAAAACTGAAACTAATTGCTTATTTTTCACACAAATTTTTCCCTGTTGAATGAAATTATGGTTAAATTAAGCTAGCTTTTGAGAACCGGCACCACTGGCTAGACGGTGCTCAACACACCTTTCTTGTACTAACAGATCATAAACATTTAGAGTATCTACGTTCGGCAAAATGCCTACATTCACGTCAGGCTTGTTGGCTGTTGTTTTTATCTCGTTTTGATGTTTAGATTCCTTATCGTCCAGGCACATGCAAAACCAAGGCGGATACTCTGTCACGATTATTTGAGGTTCAATCCAATGAGCAGGGTAACTCTAAACATATTCTGTTTTCAAAACTGTTCCTCAATACAAACACCAAATAAACCTCACACATACATACTTTGTTTCAACCCAGTTTGCAATCCTGAACGTTCTTTCTTTGCTTTTAATCCACTGACCTCCTCCCTCAGACCACCAAGATTATTGTACTGTGTACTAAACTAGCTCTTATATGCGACTGAAGTAACAGGAACATCAAGCTGTTTGAAGATGATCTTATAGTCTTTACCCATAACATGTTAGTCTATAAATTCTATGGTCAAGTTATTTTCAGTATTTACTAGGAGTGTCATCACTTTTGTGTTAACCCAAATTGTGTCACACCTGTATTAAAATTAGTGATGAAAAAAAATTGTCTGTTCTCTACAAAGAAAGTAAAAACTGCCCATCAAGTTAATTAAAATGGGGCTTGACCTGTGGTCAGTTTTTAAAATACCTCAATATATTTATTTAGACACAGCTGATTTTTAGGCCTGAGCCCAGATTTAGGGGCCTTCATGTCGGTGGGTATCCAAAGGATTGGCAGGATTCTGCTTAAAAGAAGTGTTGTGCCTTTACAACATGTAGGACCCCAGAAATAAATAAAAAGTTGATTTTGTTGTACTTTGAAAGCTGCATTTAGTGATTGAGAACATTTTGGGAGAATTTCATGAAATGTAGAATATTAGAATATTAGGTGGTTTGTCTTTTATGCTGAGTTTATACTTATAGCATGTTATATTATTCTCACTGATCCTTCACTTCTCACAGATCTTCTACTGTAGTATGGTGCTCATTGTGTGGCTGTGACACTACCTAACAGTGTCTGGTGGGAGAAAAAGATTTAACATATTTTCCAATAAAACTGATGACACTTTGTGACTAAAAAGTAATTTATTATTTTGTTTGCCATTGTGGCAGAGTACATTGCTTTTATAACAAACAGAGCAAATAACATTAATACAACAGTGTAAAAACATTCTGTATGAACATACAGTATGTCTTATCTTAAGAACATTTTTACAAACATTGACCAGCCACTTATCTAAAAACCACCTCCTACACACACTGTATATCTTTCAGCTCCACTGAGCACTTTGTAGATCTATAATTCCAGACCTTTATTATTTTAACTCTGTTCTTCAGTACTCCGGACCCCACAGGATAGACCACCACAGGACAGCTTTTATTATTTGGGTTGTGGATCAGCACTGCAGTGACACTGACAGGGTGATAAAGTATACAGAGCTGAAAATATAAACATTGAGTGTAGAAATTAAATTTCATGTAAATTGGCCAGTCATTGTATTAAGGCTGTGTATTGGCTAAAACTTGTTGATACAAAACATCACATTACAGGGGTTACAATTCAATAAACTGTCCTAGAATAAAAACACACCATCAAAGGTATAAAGTAAGGTCTTTTATGCTCTCCTAGTAGTGGGATCCAACAAGAGTACAACACTGCTATATAGTGGTCTGGGTTTAAACACAACACTAAATAAACCACTGTCTGACACCAATCTTTACATGTAAACTATTAATTAAAAATAAAAACTGTACTTTTGGGCCTAACAACCCTACATTGTATGTCTTTATACAAAAGCACATACAGACATTCTTGATGTAATGAAAAACTGGATAAAACAAAAAATGCAACAGGACAGAATAGTTACTTTTTTTAAAAAACAAACACTGGACGACACTGAAACATTTGGCTGGTAATATATATATATATATATATATATATATATATATATATATATATATATAATATATATATATATATATATATATATATATATATATATATATATATATATTAGCTAAAAACTTTTGTAAACTTTTGATTACCAGCCAAGTGGCAGCATCTTCTAATCAAGAGAATGGTTCGAATGGTGGAGGGCTGGCCACTGTACAAGTCAACCCCTGCTGTGTTTCAAAAATTCCTCGTCCAGCAATCCTACACCCCCACGACATGAGTATGTTGTGTATACTGACAGTGAGCTGGAACATATTAGAAAGCAGTATTTTGAAATGCAGCGTGTTGGCCAAGAAGGTGGATGCACTCTTTCAAAAGAACTTCACTGCCGATTAGTGAGGAACACGGTGACCAACATGGTGTCCATCATCAGAGCAACTACTACTGAATTTATGCATCCATCCAAAAATGATGTCCAGGCTATGGCAAAGCGGCTTGTGGAGTATTATCCAATGCTTCGTGATAACTCTGTGAACTGCAGACTCACTTGGTTAAGTGTTTGTTCAGTTTGTGAACCAACCTTTCATTAATGTCACAAAAGCCAGTTTTAAGTTTCACTGATTAAAACTTAAACCTCTGAGCCTCTATTTATATAACTATAATATATAGTATAAATGTTTGCATACTTTCCATCAGGTAAAATATTTTTGCATGTATTAATTTAGTGTTGGGCAGTACTGTAAACGTGTTACTTAATGTCATTTAATTCTGTTTTCATGAAATCTCCCACATGCTGGCTAAATACTTTATTAACTGTAGAGTTTTTGTAACACAATTTGCTCTAGTTAGGATCTAGAATACAGGGTAAACAAAAATTACCCCATAGTAAAACAAAATGTACAGTGTGAAACTGTGAAATTAAATGAGTGCATTACTTTAATGCCTTTCATATACAGGAATAGCTTTTTAAGCAATTACTGAAAAGACTCCACAGCATAAAGACACCAAAAAAGCGTCAGGGACCTACACCACAAAGACAGAGGAAACGAAGACGGCTGAATTTGGAGTGTTCTGATGGTGATTCAAGCACATCAGTCTCAGAGTCACCAGGAAGCACGGCATCAACTGTAAGCTTAGACAGAACAAGAAGCAGTGCATCATCTTTGGATGGCATGAATTCACCTGCTGGCGCCTTTTGTTCTTAAACAGAAATTGTTGACCAGAGAGGAGAAGCTGCTGAAGATCTGGAAGACCATTCTGGCACTGAAAGTCAGCAAAGTCAAGCAAGACATCACCATACCCTGCAAGAGATGTATAAAAGGCTGAAACCTAAACCAGCTGCTTGACCTTGAGTTTGATGCTCGTAGAGTCTTCATCAACTCTGAAACCTTGAGAGACAAGGACAGGCCAGCTAACATACTGCAAGCATACCCCTGTTTCAGAGAAGTAGATCATGTAAGCAAATGTATTTATTTCTTGTATGCCCCTAAATAGAACCTGAACGTGTGCTAAATCTTTTTGTGTGTGTTTGTGTGTTCTCGTTAATTTGCACCAGGTTATGGACGAACTTCACCGTATTCTTGACAGATCTAACCCTGACTTTATTTCTGACCTGAAGACCCACTGGGAGAGCTTTTATGGCAAAGCTCAGTTCTATGGGGTTTTTAAAAAGGTTCTGGGACCGTCAACAACACAGGACAATGGTTAGAAACTTTTCAGGATTTTTTTTAAACAGCTGCTTATACACTTAAGCTGGGTGCTGGGTGAGCTTGATGTTAACAAAATGTGTAAACATTCATTTTGTAAATTTATCAATACAGACTACACACTACCCTGCACCCCAGTTGATCCAACTTTTTGTGCAAAATATTATAAATTATTATTTAAACATAAGGTATGGTAAATAAATGGTCAACACAAAAAATATCCTTTATAAATGATCTACTTATGTCTGTAACAGTGACACACTCTGTAGCCATGATGAAGGCTCTGCCTGAGATGTTCCCTTCACCTGTGGTTCTACCCAAGAAGTTGGGACATGCAAGTGAGCCGATGGTGCATGTTCTTGAGGTAAGAAATGTATAAGAAATGCCTTGTATGTGAAATTTATCTAAGACAAAATTAGGAGATAGGGAATGCCTTTTGGAATACTTTTGTTTGTGGTCTGCAAATGATATATAATAAAACTTGCATGAGTAGTGAATTGAACCCGTGTGTGGAGGGCCAAGGTTTTGTGCTCTATCCTGTGTAATGGTGAATTCACTATTCCATTTCAATTTTAATTTATCATCATCAGGTTCTAGATTTCTAGATTTCTTTAATTTGATTGCAATTTGTATTCTAAACTTCATAATCATTAGAAACCAAATTTAGATTCAAACTGAATGATTTAAATGAATGTTTCAGACAGCATTATTCCATACTCTTTGTTACAGCCCACAGAAAACCCAACCACCTACCTTCAGAGAAGACCAGTCTTCAGTCCAGTTCTGATTGTTTGTAATAACAACTGCATGCTGGCCATTGGGTCTACACCTGTGACAACATTCTCAAAAGAAAAGGTCTTTTAGCAAACTACAATGCATTTCATCTGACCTATCCAAAGTGCATTGCAACACTCCTGTCAATACCTCAGACAGAAGTTCTGCAGGATGCCATTCATGATCGTGATGCAGCAGTTGCTATCATTACGGGTATTTGTTACACCCCTACTGATAATGTGATTTAATTTATATTACTGACATCATTATTTGGTGTATTCAAACAATTCAGATAAAAAATTTTATCCATATTTTTGCTATTAAACAGAAAAAAGTGGTGGTATGTGGTAAAAAAATCAGTTCTGATTGTTTAAAACGTTTGATATGTAAATAATAGAGCTGGTTGTTTGCTAAGTTTGGTGTTTAAATAACAGAGCTGTGTTAGATATCTTGGTTCATAAAAATGCTCGTTCTCAGAGGAGTTTAATTGTTAAAAATAAAACACCATAACAAATTCAGGAACATGGTGTTCTTTTGTTTATCTAAGCCAAAAGAGAAATGTCTCATTTGTTGTAAGTTTTAAAATGAGGTTGAGTTACCACCACCATACATACTGCACACTTCTCTTTTGTTAAATTCTATGTAGCCTCATTGGAACTATTTTTGTAAGGACATATTTCATGTCTCTGGAATTAATTAAAAAAAAAGATTGTATACTCTTTATATAGAGTACAACATTATTGCATATGTCTTATTATTATAAATGAAATTTTAAGAAAATTCTCAAAACAAGATTAATTTTATAGGCATTTTATAGATTATTTTTATGATGTTTGATCAAGTTGGTTTGTTAAATCTAGTCATAATGTCTTATATCAGTTAATTTTGACTGTTTTTGTAAGATTACAAGATAATTGAGACCACAAGATTTTTTTCTTGTTTCAAGAATTCTTAACAAGCTAACTTTTCTCACTATATGTCACGGTGCAGCTGGAGCAGGGAAAGGCAGTTGCGGACACAATTGCAAACTGTAGTTCAAACACGGATTTAATTATAAAACAAACAGACGGAGTAAACCAGAATATACACCACGACACGATTAACATCAAGATCAACAATGAGCGACCAGGGAGAGGGCAAAACAGGCGGACTAAATACACAAGATAACGAGAGGGAAACGGACACAGGTCGTGAACATGATGGGAAACAGGTGGAGGCGGAGGCAAGGAACACATGACAAAAGGTAAACAAAGACCACGTGGACTTGACAGGACGTAAACAGGCGAAGGGACGCGGGGAACATGGCGGGGTATGACACTATACTGGCAGATAAATTTGCTTGATTCAAGATTTTTTTATTTTGTTTTTATTTTCTTATTTTTTGACACTGATTTTTTGCAGTGTGTGTCTTTTCCAGAGGGCAAAATGTTGACTGACAGCCCAGATCTTATTTTTTTTAAACAGTGATCAGAATCAGAATCAGAATCAGAAATACGTTATTGATCCCAGGGGGAAATTACAGTTATTACAGTAGCAGCTTATGTATAAGAATAAACACTCTAATAATAATTTAAAACAAAAAAGAAATTTGCAATATGTACACATATATAAAGTCTTAAATATATATATATTTATATAATATATAATTCATGAAAATTGGATCAGGCTGTGATTTAATTAGTTTACTTTGAGTTGGGAGTAATTTTGAATCTGCTCCTCAGTGTGTAGATGATTTCCAGTGACTGTTTTGTCATGTTGTTCTTACACAGTTATCATTAAAGATTTTCAACTTGTGATTTCAGTTCATTGAGATCTGATGAGTGATTTAAACGTTTCCATAATTGTTATGAGGAGTGTGTTGATGAGCCTCAGCTTATCTTAGAGAGAGGACAGAGCACTGCTGGACTTCAGGACATTCGATTGATCTGTGTATATTGTAAGTGGATGGATTTCATATTCATATTTATATTCATATTAGCTCTGTGCTTAATACAAACTATAAACAGAAACATCTACTGTCTGTAAGGTTGAATAAATAACCATTTTTGATACAATTGTGAAATTCTGGAGCCGGAAAGAACACATATTCTATGGGGGCCATTCCCCGAGACCCCCAATACAGGCTTATCCCCCATATCCATGAATCTTTAGTGACACCCTGGTATACAGTATATACTGATGCAGTAAGAGGTATGCAGTATGTGGTTTGCTATACTGAGCAAAGCAAAAATGAGATTACAGAGTCAGAGTTCAGTCTGTTTAGGGTTTAGGGTATAAAATCTGAAAGAACTGATATACATGGGGAAAATTCTAAACAGCGCCATGGCAACCTACATTAATGCTAACTAGACAGCAGTCATTATGATGTCATAATTGATTAGAATCAATGACTGAGTATTTGAGTGAGGAGTTTCTCAGATTCCAGTCAGACAACCAGAAGATAACATTTCATACGTCTTGTCTGAGCGATTATCAGTGAACTCTATCCTGAAAACTGTGAATCTGCAGGTAGTTTTGAGTTCGTACAGCAGATGATGGAGCAGCGCACTGCATGCAAAGGTTGTTCAACACGTCTAATAGTTTAACTGTGTTTTGGATAAAAAAACAAGATTAATCAGAAACTTATATGATCATCTGTGCAGTTAAAAATCAGCTGATAATAGAGTGTATCTCCCTAGAGGTATCATTACTGTAGATACTGTAGTGTATTAATGGTGGTATGAATACTATAATATGTTTATCTTATTTTGTATGAAATTGCATTTAATATCCTGTATTTAGAGAGAAAGAGAAAACAGTCAGAAGAGGGCTGTAGCCAGACTGTCCTGCACGGCACAAACAACTGCTCTGCTAAGAAAGGACCTGTTGAAGCGCCAGTTATCCTGGAAACTGAAGCCCCCTTGAGGAAAAAGAGGAAAGTGGCAGTGAAAGCGCCCAAAAGAGAGACTTGTAGACAGAACACAGCCTCCAAACCTGGTTAGTCCAATGCCCAGTTCACCAAAATCATCCACACTTCACTTTACTTCATCATCAATGTACTATAATTATTCAAATGATTCATATTTACAGTGAGCTGGTGTGATATTAGAATCTAAATCACAACCAGTAAATCTAAAATAATATGTTTAGCTTATTTTATATGAAATTGCTTTTAATATTCAAATGATGGTCGTGTATTCAGAGAGAAAGAGAAAACATTCAGAGGAGGGCTGTAGTCAGACTGTCCTGCAGGGCACAAACAACTGCTCTGCTAAGAAAGGACCTGTTGAAGTGCCAGAAGCCCCGGCAAGAAAAAAGAGGAAAGTGGCAGTGAAACCTCCTAAAAGAGGGGCTCATAGACAGAAGACAGCCTCCAAGCCTGGTCAGTCCAATGCCCAGTTCACCAAAATCATCCACACTTCACTTTACTGTAAATGTCCTGTAGTTATTTATATGATTCATATTTACAGTGACCTATCTAAATCACAACCAGTAAATGTCTGGTACACTCATGCTAGTGTATCTAAAGGCAGCTGATATTCATCTGTAACTGTTTTCCATAGACACCTTCGCCACACGTTACACTGTTGGAGCGAAACTGGGAGAAGGAGGCTTCGGATCTGTCTTTAAAGGACAACGGGTATCCGACGGCCTACAGGTTCTGAGCTCATTCACTCCCCAAATTAAATTTTACGCTCATCATCTCTTCTCTTGTCCTTTCAGTTCTTCAAGTCTTATTATGTTTTTGTGTTTTTGTGCAGGTGGCCATCAAATTTGTACAGAAATATGATGGTGGCCGATATATTCAAAGTGTAAGTGCACCTGCAACCTTAGACTGAATTAAATACTAGTAGTAAAACATAGAGATCCCAAACTGTCATGAGATTCTCCCCATGTTCTAACCCTAACCCTAACCCTAATTCCTCACCATCTATCTATCCTCCTGCAGCCTAATGAGCTTAAGGTTGTGCCTGTGGAGGTGGCTCTGCTGCAGATCATGAGCCAGCAACCCATCAGCCAAGCCATCGTCCAACTCATTGAGTGGTTTGATGAGCCTGACCGCTATATCTTGGTTCTGGAGCACCCTGAGCCGTGCGAGAGCTTGCGCTATGTAATTGAGGTCTGTGGAGGTCACATCAGTGAGCGCATCGCACGACTTTTAATGCGGCAGTCGGTGGAGGCAGCAGTCCAGTGCCATGAGCGAGGTGTCCTGCACCGCGACATCAAGCCAGAGAACCTGTTGATCAAGCTGGACACAATGGAGGTCAAGCTGATTGACTTTGGTTGTGGTGATGTCATCAAGGAATCTGGATACAACGCTTTTTCAGGTAAGACCTGCAACTTAGCTGTTAATTATTAGTACAGAACCAAATGTCTGTGCTCAGCTCTGTTTATTTCTCTTCCTCTTTCATGTTCTCAGGCACAAACGAATACTGCCCTCCTGAGTTTCTTCTGGAAGGGAGGTATCATGCAGGTCCTGCAACTGTTTGGTCCCTAGGGGTACTTATGTTCGGGATGGTTTGTGGGTACCTTCCCTTCTTCAACGAAGATGAAATAATTGGTAGGGAGCTTCGCTTAAGTGATGGCCTGTCTGACGGTAAGATAAATAACATCATCCTGGTAAACAAATGGTTCATACCATTAAGCTTGTAACTTATAAAAGAAGAACAAAGAAAAAAGCTATATTTGGAGGTGAATATTAAAAGACTGAAGAATTGTGCAGTACAGGCCTGACGTCCCTAAATGTATATTCTTGGTGGTGCTTTTGAAATGTAGAGAATGAGAGAGAAGATTGATTTGGTTTTGAAGCATCTCTTTCCTATCCAATCTCATTCCTCTGTACAGAATGCCGCGATCTAATTGGCTGGTGCCTGCAGCGCAACCCGACCAGGAGGCCTAACTTGCAGCAGATCCAGCAGCACAATTGGTTTCAATGCAACGTTTCAATGTAGGAGCACCCAGAGTCTTGCGAGAGCTTGCTCAGTGAACTTGAGGTCTGTGGAGGTTACGTCACTGAGCACATCGCACGACTCATAATGTGGCAGTTGATGGCAGCAGCAGTCCAGTGCCACGATCGAGGTGTCCTGCACTGCAACATCAAACCAGAGGAGCTGTTGATCAAGCTGGACACCTTGCAGGTCAAGCTGATTGGCTTTGGTTGCATTGATGTCATCAGGAAGTTTGGAGTGAATGTTTTTGAAGGTAAGACCTGCAACTTAGCTGTTAAATATTAGTACAGTAATGAATGTCTGTGTGAATACTGCCCTCCTGAGTTTCTTCTGGAAGGGAGGTATAATGGAGGTCCTGCAACTGTTTGGTCCCTAGGGGTACTGATGTTGGGGATGATGACCTAATTGGTGGGCAACTGCGCGTCAGAGATTGATTTGGTGGTGAAGCATCTCTCTCAATCCCATCCCTCTGTACAGAATGCCGCGGTCTCATTGGCTGGTGACTGCAGCGCAACCCAACCAGGAGGCGTAATTTGCAGCAGACACAGCAGCACGATTGGTTTCAGTGAATCGTTTCAACATAGGATCATGTTAGCCAGCCAACAAAACCAACAGAAGAAGCAGCAAAGCTCAGTTATCTTGTGTTTGTCTTGTGCAAACAAACAAGATATTGTAATATATGTACATACAGTAAATATAAAAAGCAGATCAGAAAAGCTTCTCTGTCTAATGCATGTGTTTTTGTTCATGTTCCATGTTATAACAATTAAAGGAGAATTCCAGCTACTTTTTAACAACTCTGTAAAATTCAGTTGCTAAGATCTAAAAGTCATTTATAGTGGTTTGATGTGAAATGGCTCGTTCTACAGAAGCTGATCGACTCACAGTGGTGTTGATGGGCTCCCTCTTTTTTACAAGATATGGTTCAACTTGTGTGGCGTGTACAAAAATATAAGCTGTATTTCATGTGTTTAAAATTCTAAAATCAGCAGAGTGCTTTTGTGCAGCAGTTCAGGACGTTCAGAGATTAATTTTTTTTTGTAGTTTTGTTTTGGGGACGGGACAAAAAGCGATAGAGGGAGAGAGATGACTTCAGTGTTAGTACAGAGCAGCTTCGCGGCTGTTTTTTTCCGGTAAAATAGCTCGGTTTGTAGCTTTGGAAGTTTGTTTTTATCTCGAGCACCAGCTTGGAGAGAGTCGCTTTCAAGTGAGGTTTGAGTCAGGACCCGGCTCGGGAGAAAATCAGTTCCCTCAGAGAGAGTCTTAGAGTGTCTAGGTAGCTCATATATATGTTTAAAGTAACATTACCTCATGTCTCTAGTGCGGCGGAATATGATAAATACATTTTGTTTTACTGTGAAAGAGATGCTATCCACGCTAGCACGGTGGTGTAGTGGTTAGCACGATGGTGTAGTGGTTAGTATGGTGGTGTAGTGGTTAGCATGGTGGTGTAGTGGTTAGCACGGTGGTGTAGTGGTTAGTATGGTGGTGTAGTGGTTAGCATGGTGGTGTAGTGGTTAGCACGGTGGTGTAGTGGGTAGTACGGTGGTGTAGTAGTTAGTATGGTGGTGTAGTGGTTAGTATGGTGGTGTAGTGGTTAGTATGGTGGTGTAGTGGTTAGCACGATGGTGTAGTGGTTAGTATGGTGGTGTAGTGGTTAGCACGGTGGTGTAGTGGTTAGTATGGTGGTGTAGTGGTTAGCACGGTGGTGTAGTGGTTAGTACGGTGGTGTAGTGGTTAGCATGGTGGTGTAGTAGTTAGCATGGTGGTGTAGTGGTTAGTATGGTGGTGTAGTGGTTAGTATGGTGGTGTAGTGGTTAGTACGGTGGTGTAGTTCAAGTTTCAAGTTTATTTGTCATTTCCACATCATGTCAGGACATAACATGCATTGAAATGCTTGGGGTGAGGCTCAGATAAAACTATACAGCAGGGCAGCATTATATATGTAAAACAGTGCAAACATACAATAAATAGACAATAATAAAGTAAAAATAAGCTAAAATTATACATAGAGTTATAACTGAAATATATAAAGGACTATACAAAACATACACAAGATATATACATAACATAACAATGTAGTGGTTAGTACGGTGGTGTAGTGATTAGTACGGTGGTGTAGTGGTTAGTATGGTGGTGTAGTGGTTAGTACGGTGGTGTAGTGGTTAGTACAGTGGTGTAGTGGTTTGCACGGTGGTGTAGTGGTTAGTATGGTGGTGTAGTGGTTAGTACGGTGGTGTAGTGATTAGTACGGTGGTGTAATGGTTAGTATGGTGGTGTAGTGATTAGTACGGTGGTGTAATGGTTAGTATGGTGGTGTAGTGGTTAGTACGGTGGTGTAGTGGTTAGCACAGTGGTGTAGTGGTTAGCACGGTGGTGTAGTGGTTAGTACGGTGGTGTAGTGGGCAGCACTGTGGTGTAGTGGTTAGTACGGTGGTGTAGTGGTTAGTATGGTGGTGTAGTGGTTAGTACGGTGGTGTAATGTTTAGTATGATGATGTAGTGGTTAGTATGGTGGTGTAGTGGTTAGTACGGTGGTGTAGTGGTTAGCATGGTGGTGTAGTGGTTAGTACGGTGGCGTAGTGGTTAGTATGGTGGTGTAGTGGTTAGTATGGTGGTGTAGTGGTTAGTACGGTGATGTAATGGTTAGTATGGTGGTGAAGTGGTTAGTATGGTGGTGTAGTGGTTAGTACGGTGGTGACGTGGTTAGTATGGTGGTGTAGTGGTTAGTACAGTGGTGTAGTGGTTAGCACGGTGGTGTAGTGGTTAGCACGGTGGTGTAGTGGTTAGTACGGTGGTGTAGTAAGCAGCACGGTGGTGTAGTTTTTAGTACGGTGGTATAGTGGTTAGCATGGTGGTGTAGTGGTTAGTACGGTGGTGTAGTGGTTAGTACGGTGGTGTAATGGTTAGTACGGTGGTGTAGTGGTTAGTATGGTGGTGTAGTGGTAAGTATGGTGGTGTAGTGGTTAGTACGGTGGTGTAATGGTTAGTACGGTGGTGTAGTGGTTAGTACGGTGGTGTAGTGGTTAGTATGGTGGTGTAGTGGTTAGTATGGTGGTGTAGTGGTTAGTACGGTGGTGTAGTGGTTAGTATGGTGGTGTAGTGGTTAGTATGGTGGTGTAATGGTTAGTACGGTGGTGTAGTGGTTAGTATGGTGGTGTAGTGGTTAGTATGGTGGTGTAATGGTTAGTACGGTGGTGTAATGGTTAGTACGGTGGTGTAGTGGTTAGTACGGTGGTGTAGTGGTTAGTATGGTGGTGTAGTGTTTAGTATGGTGGTGTAGTGGTTAGTACGGTGGTGTAGTGGTTAGTACGGTGGTGTAGTGGTTAGTACGGTGGTGTAGTGTTTAGTACGGTGGTGTAGTGGTTAGTATGGTGGTGTAGTGGTAAGATGATCTGGGTTGGATTCCCGGTCCAGGTCGTTCTGTGTGGAGTGTGCATGTTCTCCCCGTGCTTGAGTGGGTTTCCTCCGGGTACTCCGGTTTCCTCCCACAGTCCAAACACATGCATGTTAGGTTGATCCTCACTCTAAACTGCCCGTAGGTGTGAGTGTGTGTGTGAGTGAGTGTTGACCATGTGATGGACTGGCGACCTGTCCATGGTGTACCCCACCTTCGCTCGATGATGCCTGTGACCCCGACTAGCAGGATCAAGTGACAGGTAGTGGATGGTGGAATAATAATAACAATTATAATAATAAAGTACTAATGTAAATTATTAATATATATGATTTCTATTATTCTTTTTACATTATATAATATGGCTATTATTAATAATAATATAAATACAGTTGTTATTATAACAAATAGCTCATGTCTGCTACATGTAGGTAGGGTATAAATAGACTTTATTTCACGTAGGCGATTCCCCATTGGTATCGGTATTGGTATGGACGATACTTGTCCTGTATTTACTTGGTATTGGATCGATACCAAGTTTTGCAGTATCGCACACCACTAGTATGCTGTCCAGCGTCTTTATGCTCAGAAGTTGCTGCTTCAGCGTGTGCCCTGCCATTCAGACGTCATCCTCTCAGCGGCGCATCTCATCTGTTAAAGGGAAGTGACTCCTTTATACTGTTTCCAGTTATTATGAAGTATGTGTGAGGTTTAACTACAGAGAACTAAGAGACTATTTTTCTTCTTTTTTGCATCGTAACCAGAGACTGAGTCCATTCCGTTTCAGACTTTCTAAACTCACAGTTTAAAGTTCATGGGACGGTTTATAGACTAAAAAAAGGGTCATTGACTGTGAATATAATACTTTTAAAACTGAAAAGAACTGAAAATGAGAACAACGTTGTAATTTGTTCACTGTTGTGTACATTTTTTTATTTTCTTTGTTCACTCCTCTTAAAAAAACAAGCATCCATAGCAATTTAATCTTTAAAGGAATAAATAGCACTGATGGCTGCTTTGTCAATGTTGGTTGACTGGCAGCTTGGGATGACAATATTAGCATTGTAGATGATGTGACAGTCATTGGCGTAGGAACCAGGGGGGGATGGGTGAGACGTGTCCCACCCAATATCAGAAACAGGTAGATTTGACCCACCCAAATATTAAACTACAGAAAAAACAGAAACTGTTTAAAAACACTTTATTTTAAAAGTGCGTTTTGTCAGCCTTCACAATTCAGTGTTGTTGTTAGTAACAGACTCTGTTTGTTAGGTGGTCTTTAACTTAGTTAAGGCTTGTGTTGAGATGCCTGTTCAGAAATATCCTGCTGTCGGCAGATTCACTGACCGGAGCTATCGCCTCGTTGAAGCGTCGGGTAGCTCAGCCAGCTTTAAATGCGAGGTCAGTGATGAGAGCAATGAATATCAAAATATACTGCAATAAAAACAGCTTTAGTATAATGTGTTGTTATGGTAACAGACTAGGAGGGTTTGGGTTGGCTAACGTTTATATTAACTTTAGTCAGAAAGCACTCTGACCACGTCCCAAACTGCAGACCAGGGGCATAGCTAGCTCTAGTTTAGATTTAAATTGAGTACCAGCACCCCTAAAGATTATAGTATTATTCTTTCTTTTAATGTTAATTTGTCTCTGACGAGCTGGAAATGTATGAGTATACGGTTAAACCAATTATTTTAACAACGAAAAGACAGCACCCCCCCCCCAGCCTTGCAAAATGGTATGATCCAGCTTCTCTTTTCACATCGCTTGCACGTAATCGTGTACTAGATCAGTACGTACTCAGTTGGAGCTAGAGTGCACTGTCTGTCTGTTAAAGCAGTACGCTCTTTCAGTGTGAGAGTGAACAGTATACACGCAACCTCAGACGAACTACGTCCGCCATCTTACCAACGTCCTTTGATGCAAGACGTCAGACCGTCACGGTAACGGTCCCGCTATTCATTTAAAAGCTCTGTTTATTGACGGATTTAGAGACTGTTTGTGACACCGTTCTGCGTGTTTGTCTAAATAACTACTCACACGGTGCCTGGCTGTAGCTCAGAGAAGATAAACCGGGAGAAATGTAATCATTGTTTACCTCAGAAGCAGCACTAACTCCTGTAGCGGAAGTTTACTAGACGTAGCTACGTACACACAGCCGGCGTACCGCGTTTCACCACGCTTTTTCCTCCACTTTGAATTCCTCCGCGGCTAAGATGGAATCCTGGGATAGGACAGTGTGCTGGAGCTGCATACTTAAAAATGTCTGCCGGTGCAGTACGTCATCCGGGGACTTTTCACGTACTGCTTACCGAGCACTACGTATTCGGACACCCTAGTCACTCTCGCGCTCTGTTTCTGCGTACTGATTTACGAAAGTACGATTTCGGACGCACACGGTGTCAGTGTTTTATCTGACTGGTGTTGTGAGTCTAGTAAATTTTGTAAAGGAGTATTTTTGTACTTTATCACTCAGAACCAACACATTACAGTCATTATCAGCAGTCCATATTTCTGATCACTCTTTATTCTGTTATTGTTAGCTAGGAGTTAGCTAGGAGTGACTACTGTTAGCTAGGAGTGACTATCTGAGGGTTTATTTTAGTTTAGCTGGCTAATGCTGCAGGTGGTCTGTTTACTGTTTATAAAGGAGTGAGAGAAGCTGTAGCTGCTGTGCTGTTGGTTAGTCTGTGTGTTATTGAAGATAAGGTGTTAGAGTAGTGCTGTCTGTATATGTATTAGCTAATTAATGTTATAGAACGATAAGATATGAAGAGATGATGCCATAACATAACTGTGTGTGTGTGTGTGTGTGTGTGTTGACTTAGGACACTTTTGGGGAAAAATGTCAGAGGACACACCAGTAAATCGGGGACGGCTCGGGAATTGCCGTCCCCAATTGTTTGGGCTTGTTTTAGCTGTTCAGACGTGATCAGCATGCTCCACAGTGCCTTTCTACCTCAAAACCCCTTCTGACCCAATTTGTGTTAAAGTTCAGATTTGTGTGTGTGTATAGGGTTACACCCCCGGCCCCACTTGTCGCCGCCCACCCAAATCAGTGTGTGTTCTCTTGTGCCCTCTTGTGGAAGTGTGTGAATTGCACCCAGGTCACATGATCCATTTTAGACCAATTGCTGCCTTGCTTGGAGCAAACAAGGAAGTTGTTCCGCTTAAGTTAGCACAAGTGTAGGCTAACAATGTAGCATTGTAGCTTAAACACTAGACACAGCTTTTAGGCATTTAATAGCATTACTTCACATAACAAAACATGATAATGAGTTTGATTTCTACATAAAAAGGATACATTTTTAATTAAGTTTTTCTACCAAACATGTTCAATAAGATGTTGTTACCTAAGTTGTGCTAAGCTAATGCTACACGTTAGCATAATTAGCAGGCAGTTAGTAGACAATGAACAAACGATTACAACAACATCAATAATAATTATTATTATTATTGTTATTATCATTTGTTTTTGTTTCGTTGTTGAGGTGGAACTACACAAGTCATGCTCAAATAAAAGTGACTCATTTTCTAGTGTGAACTTATTAGGGAGGTAATGGTAGGTTCACTACGCAGTGCACTGTTTGTGTAATAGTTGCATGCGCCGCTCTGTTCACCACGGCTAACCAGCAGAGAGCCCGAGGAGGACCAGCACCTGAACCTGCAGCATGAACACGGTACGTGTTTGATCTAAATCTGATGAATATTTTTAGGTTTATGTAAATTTTGCCCTTTTTGACAGAAGAGAAGTTCTCCTTGTAAAAAATGACTTCTGTGGACAACGAGCTAGCTAGCTAGCATTAAGATTAGCTTCTTTAAAGGTTGTAAATGAAGGTTTACATGAAAGAGCAGGTTTGATTTGAGCTGTTCTTTAACAATTCATACATATTTATTATATTGTAATATTATACGGAGCAAAACCTTGGTCATAACTAGCTCTTATGCTAGGTAATGTTAGCTCTAGATGCTAGCGCTAGCGGCGAAATGAGCGAAGTTAGCGTTAGTTTACTGATGATAAATGATCTAATGAGTGAGGTTTAGAGAATAAAGATCAGTGCTGAGTGAGAGAAGTTGAGTGATTGATAAAGAAACAGGACAGGACATCTGGAATTAAGCGGTTTTGTGGCTCATATTAGCTAGTAGTGCGCTAGCAAGGTTAGCGTTGGCACACTAGCTCCACAGTCAGCTCCAGTTTCTGTGGTGATGGTGGTCGGGCGTGTTGGGGGTGCTAATTAGCGTTTAGTGGTTCGTGGACAGTGGTTTAGTGATTTTATAAAATGATTTGTAGTGAGAATGTATGATTTCTGTTTTGACAGAAAGACAGTTGAGATAAAATGACAGAAAGATCACAGAGGAAAAAACAGCTCAGTCCACAGCAGGATGTTGAGAATTATTTCAGACTGAACACAGACAAGCTGGGTCTTCAGGAGAAATTCATCAGCTTATATAAAGGTGAACTGTTTGTTTGTATTAAACCTGTGGTTCTGTTAAGTGTGATCTGCTGTGAATCATGAAATGTTCTAGTAGAATAAGTGTTAGTTCAGTTTAAGTCCTTGTTCTAATGGGAGAACCCTGTTAATGGTTTGGTATCTTTCCTCGGGCGAGGCGTCTTTGCAGCTGCCAACTTTTGTAGAGGAGACTTTGTTCTGGAGTACAGAGGAGAGCTCTTAAATCATGATAGTATCCAGAAAAAGGTTTCAGAGACAGTGTTTTTTTGATTTCCAGTGGAAAGGAAAGGACTGGAGGTAACTTTTACAAGATCAGTATTGTAAAATAAAAAGTTGACCTGCCTGATGTGTGCTCTTAATACTTGGTGCGTTTAACAGCTTTGAATCTGATTTGTTTTTGTGCATGTCTGTTAATGTCCAGTGTGGATGTGTCTGTCGAAGACAAGTCTTTAGGGAGGCTTGTAAATGATGAAAACAGGAAACCAAACTGCAAAATAAAAGTTGTTGAGGTAGATGGGAAGCCACACCTGTCCTTTTTTGCACTAAGAGATATTTCACCAGGAGAAGAAATGACATATAATTATGGAGATTCAGACTGGCCCTGGCGCAAAAGGGTATGACTAATGATTATCTCTTATTTCAGTATGTTATGGATGTCATGCTTTAAAGTAGGATTTGATGTACGTTAAAATATGAGTTGTATTTCAATTTCAAGGTTAAACCACACGTTTCCACTGCAAGGACCCATGAGAAGGCGCCTATCACTACACAGGATGAGGTACTTTAACCACAGCAAACAGTAGAACACATTCATATATTAGAAACTATTAGTTCACATTTACAGGCAGAATTTCATTAATGACTCATGAGTGTGATGGTGTTGAAATTCTGTTTTGATTAGACTTTGCCAGATGCTGAGTGGCACTTTGTTTTGGATTGTAGGAACAAGCAGAACCCCTTCTGAGTTGCATCCAGGAGAACGCTGAAAAAGAATGGTCTTTGAGCAGAACTGAGGATGAGGCCAGTTCACAGGACAAGCCTTTGGATGCAGGAGAAGACCTGGTATGAGCATACTTTACCATGATATACCTTGATATACCTACCTTCATACGGTACTGTCCCCAATGTGCATTATGTCAGGTGTGTGTGTATGACCAGTGTCCCCAGTTGTAGTGCTGATGATCAGAGTGATATGGTATATGGAGGCTGGAGTCCCGATTGTTCCCCAGTCTGCTTAAAGAATTTGTGTATGTGTGTCCACTGTCCCCAGACTGAGGTTCAATGGTTGCTTGAAGCTGTTTGCCTCATTATATTTGTTTTACTGATTCTTTGAAGTGTTTTTGTAATCTGGATAGCAAAGCTTTAGAAGCTGCACAGATAGAGGCAGTGTATGACTGAGGCAGTCTCTGGCTGAGGCAGTCTATGACTGAGTCTTTGAAGTGTTTTTGTAAATTTCTCATTGGTTTTTGCTTACTCTCATTTGAATTCAGGGACAAACACAACTTCCCATGAGCAAGTTTGTAAAGTGCAAGCGTAATGTTTTAACTGTACAGAGAACTCAGAAAAGGGCTAAGACGCTGAAGAAGTCTTCTGGAATTAGAGAGAGTGAGGTATGAACTGCTGCTGCAACATTTGTTATATAGGCCCTCCAGTGGTGATTACCATTCATGTTACCAAGTCTATCCTGCTCTTGCTGTATTATTGAGTAGAAATGATTCATTTGAAGATTCCGAGCTGTGATTTATGTTAACAGATGAGTAGCTGTTGCTGTTTCTACAGTTATAAATATATCAAATATTGATATAGTCCTGGATATACTTTAAAGAAAATTCTCTCATATGCATGTTTGGTTTTCTGCTTCTGTGCTTTTTTGCTGAAGAGGTACGAGTGTATGGAGCTCTGTTTGGTTCTATCATAGTTCTGTTTTGGATTGTAGGAACAAGCAGAACCCTCTCTGAGTTGCATCCAGGAGAACGCTGACAAAGAATGGTCTTCTGGCAGAGCTGAGGATGAGGCCAGTTCACAGGACAAGCCTTTGGATGCTAAAGAAGACCTGGTATGAGCATACTTTACCATGATATACCTTGATATACCTACCTTCATACTGTCCCCAATGTGCACTATGTCAGGTGTGTGTATGACCAGTGTCCCAAGTTGTAGTACTGATGATCAGAATGTTTTGGTATGTAGAGGCTGTGATCCAGATTGTCCCCAGTCTGCTTAAAAAGTTTGTGTATGTGTGTCAACTGTCCCCAGACAGAATTTCTATGGTTACTTTTCAGACTGTTTTAGTGGCTGGACGATCTCAATAGAAGTCTTCATATGCTGGTAAAAGAAAGGTATGAACTAACAATTTGAAATTTAAACTTTTTTTCCTGTACTCTCTTTTACTCAAAATATGATTTTGTGATTTTCTGGAACTTTTAAATTCTTTTTTAATTAATAGCATTTACGGTATTATTTGACAGTAGAGGTTTTGAAATATTGCTTGTTAATTGATATTTGTTTTTGGGGTTGCTGTTATTATTTTATGGGTATAGTATAATTTGTTTCAGTGTAGTTATCTCTTTTTTTTAAATGTTATACCTGAAAGACATTTTATAATTCCACCTCTTTGTTCTTACAGTCTAGAATCGCAAACAGTAAAGCAGTCTATGGCAAATCTTTAAAAACTGCCCAAACTACATATATGAAACAGAGTGCATTGGAACACCAGCATTAAAAGCTCTTGTTTCAGCCTGAAAAGCTTTCACAGGAGATATCACAGATAGAGAAACTGGTAAGGTTTATACTGTGTAGATATAGATTTTAAACTCTTTTTTTGTGGTCATTAAGATGATGGCATATCAATGCAGATTTCTAGAAATTATTTATTTTATGAATTGCATGTTGTTTCAAGCTGGACTCACCATTTCATGGAGGTCATAGCCCTGACAGCAGCTTCTCACACAGCAATGAAGACATAGAGGTACAGACAATACTTACATTAATTATTCTTTATACGTCTGTATTGTTCTCTGTAGATGTAATTATATTACAGTATGGTATTAATGCCTTAAAATGTGGTGGGTAGTCTCTGTTGATGATGGTGGATATTTTATTTTAATTCATAGATTCATAGTTAGATTTTTAGAGCATTAGCATTGCTATTTTTAACTGGGTTTTTGGAAAAAATCACTACTATCACATCTTGTAGTAAATAAAATGTTCAGAACCCAAAATGTTTTGTGCTGTGCCCCTAAAAGAACAAGAACAAAATTAAGAAATTCTAAGGAAGATATCAGGGAATAAGGCCTATTGTCTTTTACGTAATACTTTACTTGACTGCATCATCTTTATATTAAACTTCGACTGATTAATTTCACTTGTATTCTTTAAAAGGAATGGAGTAATACAGACTGTGAGCCAAGAAAATCTCAGGTACGTTCCAATTTTAGCCTGTCAAGTGTTATTTGTGTCAAACTACTCTCTTTTCTTGCAGTTTTCTGTAATGTTTAGACATTTGAATGTTTTCTTCATTACTTTGTTTTTCACCATGACCAGAAGAATTATAAATTATATTTATAAATTATTATCACAGACCTGAGTTGTAGATGCTGTGTCAACTGCAGCAATCCACACGTTCATTGTTTCAGCGTTCAAATGCAACTAATAGTGGTGTGGCCTGACTTAATGTGTATATAAATCAAATGTGTAGAACGTAGGACTACGATTAGAACGTAGAACTACGATTAGAACGTAGAACTACGATTAGCCACATGTGTTTACACACAGCGGAATTTGACCTCCGCATTTAACCCATCCGTGCAGTGAAACACCCACATATACACACACTAGTGAACATACACACTAGGCGGTGAGCACACGTGCCCGGAGCGGTGGGCAGCCCTTATCCACGGCGCCCGGGGAGCAGTTGGGGTTAGGTGCCTTGCTCAAGGGCACTACAGTCATGACTTGCCGGTCCCGGGGATCGAACCGGTGACCTTCCGGTCACAAGGCCGGATCCCTAACCTTCAGGCCACGACTGCCCCCAGCAGTCGTTGATATAAATGTTGGAATGATATAAATGTTGTTATATCATTCCATGGTTCCTGTTTTCTAGTATCTTTTTTCATATGCCAAATATATTACAGTACTTTATTTTTACACTAATACTATACTTTGGTTTTATTAAAACGTTATTCAAATGTCTGTACTGTAAATTTTTACTTTTATACCATGAAATTAATTTTGTGCTGGTACAGAAAATTGGATGATCTTGTGTAGTCTTGACTCAAACTGATCTGTGTTTTTGCAGAAATGTCATGATCCACAAACTGTTATAACATTTTATATAATATATTAATTTCAGAGGATGAAAAGTTCCTCAGATGACTCAACTGAGGAGTCTGTTAATAAGGACTACAGCGATGTTGATTATGTTCCGGACACTAAAGAAAGCTCGTCTGATCAGTCTGAAAGGAGTTTGCACCCCATTGCGAAAAAGCCTTTGCTTGTTCAAAGAGTGCCGAACTTCTCGTCAAAGCAAGACAATGATGAGAATGCACAAAACCTTACCGAAAACAACAGTGAAATACTTGTGTTGCCACCATCAAATTCAAGGACTCAGAGCACAGGACAGTTGGTGGCATGTTATCAACCTCGAGAACAAAGAGATGCCAAAGATTTCATCCACTGTATATACTGCCAAGGCCTTTATTGTAAAAGGACTCTGTGGAGACACATGAGAAACTGCCCAAAGAAGACACAAGATTCTGATGAATCCCAGGTTTCAAGGAAGCGTGTTAGATCTCTGTGTGCACTTGCAACGCCAGTCGGTCGGGAGATCAGTGAGGGTTTAAGAAAGATTCTGTCTCAGATGACCTACGATGATGTATCTCGTACTGTCTAAAATGATAAGTGTATTTTGCAGTTTGGAGAACACATGTTCAGTCGGCATGGATCAGATTGATGATTACATTCGCCAGAAAATGCGTGAAGTTGGAAGACTTCTCTTGGAAGCTCAAAAATTGACCCCACTGAAAAACATTGAAGACTTGATCATTCCTGCTAACTTTTCACATGTTGTATTGGCAGTGAAAGCGGTGGCGGGCTACAATCCTGAAAAGAATACCTACAGCATTCCTTCACTGGCTCTCAAGCTTGGCCATAGTCTACAAAAGATATCTAGCATAGTTGAAAGTAATGCTGTGATATCTGGAAATCAGACCATCGCGGAACAAGCTAAGAATTTCAGGATGATACACCAGGCCAGATGGAATGAGTTTGTTTCTGCAGGTGTGTTAACGACTCTCAAGGAGGCCAAGTGGAATGTCCCACAAATGTTACCATTTACCGAAGACGTGAAGCTTTTGAATGCTTACCTGGAAAAGAAAAAAGAGGAGTATGAGAAGCAACTAAGAATAATCCCAACAGCAGACAGCTATACCTACCTGGCTAAAGTCACACTTGTTTTAGCAATTATCTTTAATAGGAGAAGAGCAGGAGAGGTGTCAAGAATGGATATGACTGCTTTCATGTCACAAAATAATGCAGGACCACATGATGTTGCTCTTTGTCTGCCAAAATTTGAGCAAAAGATGTGTGACTTCTTCTCCAGAGATGAGTTCCGTGGGAAACGTGGAAGAATGGTTGCTGTACTTCTAAAACCATCTATGGTAGCATCTCTTCGCTGAAAGCCGTGAGAAGTGTGGAGTCCTGAAAGAGAATCCCTTTATGTTCGCCAGACCTGGTGCAATGTCTGCATACAGAGGGACAGAGTATCTCCACAAATTTGCAAGTGAATGTGGTGCCAAACATCCTCAGGCACTCACCTCCACAAGACTTTGAAAACATATTGCAACTATGTCCCAAATTTTGAACCTGGAAGAAAACGAGGCTGATCAGCTTGCAGATTTTTTAGGCCATGATATCCGTGTCCATCGGCATTACTACCGTCTGCCTCAAGGACCTTTGCAGCTTGCCAAAATGAGCAAAGTGTTGATGGCAATGGAAAGGGGGATGCTGTCGGAATTCAAAGGCAAATCACTAGATGAAACTGAAATACATCCTGAGGGTATGAATGTTATTTGATTTATGAACTAGATTTTGGATTATTAATGGAATATATGCTTCAAATCATTTGCAGTGCACTATGATGACGGATGACATTTACTAAGTGTTTTGTCTTCCTGTGTACTGTTTGTCACTATTAGATTAGAGAACCTGGTTCAGGAAGAATGTGACATGTCTAGTGTTGACGACGAGGATGAACCTGCAGACACTGTAGCAGTTGAATCTGCCAAACCTGCAGTCTCCACTATTAGTCCTGACTCAACAGCATCTTCTGTAGCAGCTATCACTCCCAAACAACCAGGTAAAAAAACTAATCTATAATGATACAACAATAATTCACTATATGGGTGTCTGTCTGAAATAGATTTTGTATATGTCTGTTGTTGAGCAGGCATATCTGATTTTAAATATCTTTTTGTTTGCGGGGGGAGCCTTATGTGAATATACTGACAAGTATTTGTAAATGTAAAAGTTATCATAAAAGTTGTCATTATAGCTAAAAACTAACACTAAAAGTGGCAGTGCAGTTATGTTTATGAAATACACCTACTTATCATATACCCTCATTGTCAGGTCCATTTATCATATTAGTGCATTTAACTCCAATTATCAGTAGTAGTCCATCTGTTTTTCTGCACAATTTGTAAGCCCTGTTTGTCCTGTTTATAATTGGTCAAGACCTCCATATAACCACCACTGTGCAGGTGTTATTTAAATGGTCCAGTAGCTATACCGTGTTCACACTAGTATTGGTTCTTGGTGTTATGGTAGTATGTTTAAGGTGGAGTTTATCTGGCACAGCAGTTTTGATTGTGTTTTAAATTCATTATGTAGACTTACTTCTTGCTATAGTTTGTTTATTATGAGAACTGTCCCCATCATTTATCAATGGGTCTTTAATCCAGTAATCTGGTATCATTAGCCTGTCCACAAATTTCACTCTGGTCCAACTCCATATACACCTTACTCTTGTAATAGAGTGTTGAATCCTGGGCTCTGGGGTGTTGGGATGTAAAACACAACAAAATGTGGCCTGATAAAGACTGGATTAAAAATAACTACCATTTATTTAGAGTGGCAGTATTTGTAAAATATACTTCTACTTATTGCACACTGTTGTGTGCTTCGAGTGTCTTAATGTATTGTAACTGCAAACAACTTATTTCTGTAGTTTTGTTTGGCCTGATTTCTAATGGAAAATATATCTCAGAACATTTTACAAAATTGATTCTATTTCTGTTTTCCTTAAAGATTCTGCAAGGAAGCCAAAACGTAAGTGGGAAGACTCAGAGGTACGTGCTGTAGAGAGACACCTGATGAGATTCATCCAGACTGGTAAAGTGCCCCAAAAGCAAGCCTGCATCCAATGTTTACATGCAGAATCATATGCGCTGAAAGAACGGTCATGGACAGATGTGAAAAATTTTGTAAGAAACAGAAGTATCACGTTAAGGAAACAATTTAGCAAAGGTTTTGACAACAAATAGCAGCCTAGTCCTGCAGCAACCTGTGGGGTTTTCCACAAAGCTGAGTTTGGAAGTTTAGCCAGATAAGTGCCTCAACTGAGAAACCATGCTTTAAAAAATGCTCCTCAGCTTTGTAAAATAGCTTCCTCTCAGCAAGTATTTGATTCAGAACAGTTTTTGTAGTCGTTCCATTTGCAAGGCGTTTTTGTGTGTCTTATGTTTGGAGATTATCCTTGCTGTTAGAATGAAAGTTTGTATCCTTCAGATAATTTAAAAAAATGAAATTGTATTACAAGCAATTCTTGACCATATTGTTTCTTATCCATTTATTGTGAAATGTTCACACAGTGCAAAGGAGTTTTTTTTACTGTATAAATATATTATAATTGGAGGAAATAGCGAAGAGCTAAGGTGTTGGTTTGTCAGTTAAGATGTTTATATATTGTTATAGACTGCTCTGTATTATATTTACGATTGCAGTTTTGTAAATGCAGTCAAACAGACAGTACTGTGCAAGTGTCATTTGAGAATTTGTTAGATCTGTTTTTATGGCCACTATCACTAACTTTAGAATAAATACAAATTAAATTATATTATTATTATAACAATCCATTTTGTAATTTATTTATTTAAATCAAGCATGGGTGGCAAATATAACAAATCCATTCCATTAGAAGAACCAAACTTTGTTCTGTTTAATCAGTTTAATAATAACTTTACTGAATCAAAACCAGTGTTCTTCTGGGTTCCTACAATTGTTCCTCTAACCAACAAATCAATAACATTACTGAACCAAACCTGTTCTAACCAACACACAATCATGGCACACAAAAATATTGCCACCCCTACACTTCTTTCAGAAAATGCACTTCTTTCAAAACATTGCTGCAGTTACAAACTTTGATATTTGATATTTAAACGTTTATTTCTTTTTTAAATGTTTTTGATTCTGATCTCATTCCACACAGAACTCCAGAAATGGACTGGACAAATTGATAGGGTCTCTCAACCTAAAATTTGGTCACACACCCTTTTGGAGACTAAAACTGAAATCAGTCACTTCCTGTAACAATGAATGAATTTCTTAAACCTTTCTACTGGATTTCTAGATCACTCTTCTTTTGTCTGCTGCTCCAGTTCTCTCAGATATGAAATGATTTTTAAACTACAACAGTGTTCTGGGAGAAGTGCTGCATTTTCTAAAAGAAGTGCAGGGGTGTTTCTCGTCAAAGCAAGACAATGTTTTTTGACCACAACTGTAAGAAATGTACTAACACACCACATTCTCACCGCTTAGTATCCCATTGAGCTTTATTTGGAAGTTGTTTTACAGACAATGTTCTACATGTCCTCCTAAGACTTTTGCACAAAACTGTAGCTTCTAATTATTGTTTTAATCTTTTGTATTTCTTTAACATGTCAAGATGTTGTGATATAGATGTTCCATGGCCTCTTTTGTGTTGCAGCTTTGTAAGTAAAGATGTATGTATTCAAATATAATTCAGATGTTTTTTGTTCTTGTCTCCTCAAATGCAGAACTGAATAAGGGTTTTTGTAACTATTCAGAAATATATCAAGTACTTATATTTGATAATTGATCATTTTTTAAATTAGGTCAGTTTTTAGTTTAGAACTGTTACTATATAGATTGTAGCCGTGCGTATGACTAACATGAGTTTTTATGCCAAACCAGCACCATCTTGATCTACTGTGTCCCAAATTGCAGTGTCGTCATTTCCAAACGATGTTAGCACAGTTGCATAACCACTGGGTTAGCCTTAGTATAAGAAAATGCTTCTGCAATTTGCCAAACCTAAAATAGTATATATATATATATATATATATATATATATATATATATATATATATATATATATATAATTTAAGTGCATGCAACCGTGGTGTCAGTTTTTCTCTAGCTCATTCAGAAAGGGGTGTCCCCACGGTGAGGGCTTTCGGTCATACGACCCCAAATTCAGCCTAAGACAGTATGTGTGTGTGTATGGTAGCAGGTCAGCTATAGATGTTCAATTCTTATATTCAAGTATGGCCAACATGATCGTGATCATGTGCTCAGTATCTGTTGATAATCGTAATAATATCAATAACTGATTATTAGAATTGCTGTATCTGATCTAAATTATTCTAATTATTCTGTCATGACACACTCATCTCAAGTCTCATGCCCTGAATTTCTCTCATTCTCATCTGGTCACGCTAGCTCACAGAAGCTGAATATTCAATGAGAAAAATGTGTTAAATTGATATGGATCTATTTATTTTTCACTTAAATAAAAAAACATATATATATTTAAATCCTTTATTATATTTTACTTTTAATAAAATGTCTTAATACATTTGTAAACTATGCTTTGTGAACTAAGTTTTTTTTTAAGATTTGTTGGTGTCTTTCCAGTCACAGTGTTTCCCCAACACTAATTTTGGATTGATGATCCGAAATGACTTAGTTTTTTTATTTTGAGCTGTTCTTATTTGGGTGCTCGGCACCCCTAAACTTCTAAGCCTACAAACTCCCCTGCTGCAGACTGCTACTACGCTAAATACGTAAATAAATAAAATATAATAAAATAGCTAAATAAATTAATGAATAAATAAAATGACTCCATCATTAGTCAGTAGTGCAGTATGTAATGTTCTAGAGTGTGCTGTTTGGGACACAGCCTTACTGTCTAACATTAATGTTATTCTTGTCTAGTCAGGAAACCTCAATATACATTGTTTTGTCATTTCATTTCAGCATCATGCAACCAAAGAAAGTAATAATTGTTTCGGTTGTATAAGTATATAATCCAGACACTGCATGTGTAATTTAAAAGTTTTTTGACAGCAGTACCATGTAATGTGGAGAATCTTGTTTAGTTTGTAAAGTGAACTTTGATTGAATTTATCTAATAATAAACAGACGTACAGATAATGTTGTATTTTGTTTATTTATTTACAATTTACTGTAATTCCACAAATATTTTTCTATGTAACTATACATACAGTGATTTTACTACCTTACCTACTGTGGAATCAGCTTATAGGTCATATTTAGGGGATAGGGTGGGCTTTGATTCATATTAGCTAATGGTCCCCCCCAATGTCAAACCCGCTCCTACGCCTTGTCATGGGGGTCCAAACACATGCATGTTAGGTTGATCATTAACTCTACATTGCCCGTAGGTGTGAGGTCGGTGTTGGCCATACGATGGACCTGGTGGCCTGTCCACGGTGTACCCCAGCTTCGGCTGATGACACTGGTATTGGCTTCAGCCCAGGCACCTTTCCTACCCCACATGACCGCGACTAACGGTATAAAGTAAAGATAATAGAGCGTTTGTTTGTATTGAAATTTTAATAAAACAAGCAAAGAGTCGACTCACTTAATAACAAAAAGGTGAATCTTCTATTAGCCTGTAGTCATTGTCGTCTCCTATTCTCATAATAAAGGATGTGATTCAGATGGAAATCTGTAACAACCCGTTACCAGATGAATAATAAATCCAGCATCTGTAAACATATGAGCGGGACATTTATAAAGTGCCTAGGGAGAAATAATCGTTAAACTATAGTTGTTGCTAGCGCAAGGCTGCTGAGCCAATGGGAAAATGCTAACCTCCTGGTGCCAGGCAGCGCTCGCAGCTCTGCGTTGTCATGTCTGTTTACAAAATTTGAAGGGGTCGATAGAGTCTCTTTCACAGTTAACACAAGAGTTATTAAATTCAGCCACATCACTAACAATGTAAAAAACTTTCACCCCTAGACATGAAGTAATGTTACTTTAAACACTTTATGAGCTACTTGGGTTCTCCGTGCCTGCAGGACCTGAAAGGAGAGTACCGAATGTAGAGGAGAGTAACAGACACTAAAATAAAAATCCCATCACACTAGTATCTATTCAGTATAAATACTAACGTTTGAGCTATCACTTAGCCAGTTGTCTTGTCAGCTTCAACTTTATAGTGAGAGTGAGTGACTGAATGAGCAAAATAATGTTACTGAAATCTCACTAACATTCATATATTTAATATATTCATAAATTTCTTATCAGTATTTGGAAACAGTATTTGCCATTAATTGCTGTTTACAGTAACAACTGCTGTTTAAGGTCTTTGAAAAGGTCATAGTGATCATGTCCCCTAATTCGCCAATGTAGTTGGAGATGAAGAGATGGCTGCTCTGTCAGTGACCTGTTAGAAAAGTTAATATAGTTAAAACGATTGATCTCTTATTAGTTCTTTAAGTGCTTGTAAATCTGAGTTTAATAAATAAATTTATACCTGTATGTCTGACAGACCTGACGGCGGTTAGTGATCAAGAAGAATGAGAGAGTGTGGGGGGGTTAAGTGTTCAGTTAAAATTCATACCGAATTAAAATTATTTTTAATTACTGACATGGCAGAATTGGTAAAAACCAAAAAGATTTCTTTCTGTCTACAGATTGAAACACTGCTATGGGGGCCACTGTGGTCCCTAATTATGCTTTTCTGGAAAACATTATTCTTTTCAAAAGTTGTACTGATGATTGTTTCATTATTTAGAGGTTGATATATGGATATTGAACTCTTTGTATTGTACATTAATAGTTTAAGACCTCGGTTAGGGTTATTCATCGTGTCGACACAGAGGAAAATTTCTTTATGTGAAAACAACCTGTCCAGTTCCATTATGGGTATCACATAGTTGGTGTGATTCTGCATACAAAAAAAAAAAAGAATAAATAAAAGAATTTTTTCTTGAACATTTAAAGCTGCAGTTGGTGTTTAAGTATATGGCCAGTTGTTGAAAAATCTTGACTGCCAGCCCAGATCTGATTTTTGGCATGTTCAGGGTGTATCCAGCGAAAAAACTAATGAAATCTTATTTTGCTAATCTGCTTAACCTGCAGCCTCAACACAACCTAAGACTTAAACTACTACATGCAGATTAGACAATTCATAACCTGTAGATCTGCACAGTTAGATCATCATGTGTTTTTGTCCATTACTGTATGTTGGCAAAACAACTCTAAGCACCAAAATAATAAAACATATTTAAGTTCATACTGAAACATTCTCACTTGCATGTACTATGAGGGTTTTGTTGAAAAGAAGAGGGGGACATCAGGACACAACATTATTAGAGAGAGAGACTTTTTTGTACTGTAGCACCACAGACTGTCCAGGAGATCACTGATGCCCTGATCCAGGTCTGGAAGAAGATCCTCCCAG
The DNA here is from genome assembly GCA_021613375.1 of Megaleporinus macrocephalus. Taxonomy (NCBI): domain Eukaryota; kingdom Metazoa; phylum Chordata; class Actinopteri; order Characiformes; family Anostomidae; genus Megaleporinus; species Megaleporinus macrocephalus. The sequence goes on from CM038705.1 coordinate 12,947,317, forward strand.
GACACCATCAGAAGGTACATGGGGGTCATACACTCTACCGAGTCTCATAGTTGCAGTGATTTAAATCATGAGGCTGTGATTTCATTAGTTTACTTTGAGTTGGGTGTCAATTTAAATCTGGTGCTCAATGTGTATATGATTTCCAGTGACTGGTGACAGTTATCAATAAAGATTTTCAACTTTTCAACGTTTTTGTTTCATTGAAACCAGCCACTAGGGAGAACAAGCCAGTGTATCTTTTGTACCATTCCCAAGCCCAAGTAAATGGTGAGGGTTGTGTCAGTAAGGGCATCCGACTTAAAACACTTTGCCAAAACAAACATGCAAATTCATCTAAGTGACACCGTACCAGATTGGTCGAGGCCTGGGTTAACAACGACCACCACCAGTGCTGTTGACGAACAGGGTAACAGGGTGCCGGTGGAAATTAGGCTGCTATTAGTCAAAGACCACGAGAAGGGAAACATGTCCGGAGACGGAAAGAGAGAATGAAAGCCAAGAGTGTAGGACTGAGGGTGGCAAAGGTAGAGAGCTGGCTGACATGATGCAGAGAAGGAAGGTAGATGTTTTATGTGTCCAAGCAACCAAGTGGAAGGGCAGCAAGGCTTGCAGCATTGGAGCAGGGTTTAAACTGTTTTACCATGGTGTGAAAAGAAAGAGAAATGGAGTAGGAGTAGTCTTGAAAGAGGAGTTAGCAAAGAACGTAGTAGAGGTGAATTGAGTGTCAGATAGGGTGATGTGTCTGAAGGTAGAAGTAGAAGGTCTGATGTTGAATGTTGTCATTGGTTATGCTCCACAGGTTACATGTGAGGAAGAGAAAAAAGAGAAGTTTTGGAAGGATCTAGATGAAGTGATAGAAAGTGTTGTGTACTCAATACCAACAACAGTAAATAACGGTCTTGTGGAACAAATACAATACAGTCGTAGTAGCCGTAGACTAGTTTATTCTTAACTTTATTATCTACGCTACTAACACATGAGAACAGCTTTTTTCCTCCAGGTGCCGAGCCTCTTCCCGTAACCCTTTACTCAACAGCACCCCCTACAGGAATCACCAGACATTTAATGAATGAGCAAGCACCTTTTAATACAATACACCATGGAAAGTATTTCCAGGGAGGAGAGAGTGGTGATCAGAGCAGACCTAAATGGACATGTTGGTGAAGGAAACAGAGGAGATGAGGAAGTGATGGGTAGGTTTGGTGTCAAGGAAAGGAACCAGGAAGGACAGATGGCGGTGGATATGGCCAAGAGGATGGAAATGGCTTTAGTCATCACTTATTTCCCAAAAAGGGAGGAACATAGGGTGACCTATAAGAGTGAAGGGAGGAGTACACAAGTAGATTACATTCTGCTACTACATGAACAGTGATTAGAGAGTGCTTGGTGCATCATCCGGACAGAGAAAAGATATTAAGGAAACCTGGTGGTGGAATAGTGAAGTGCAGGAAGCTACTGAGATGAAGAGGTTAGCCAAGAAGAAATGGGACAGAGACAGGACTGACGAAAGTAGACAGGAGTGTAAGGAGATGCAACGTAGGGCAAAAAGAGAGGTAGCAAAGGCAAAGCAGAAGGCGTATGATGAGTTGAATGGGAGATTGGTCACTAAAGAAGGTCCGAAGGACTTATAGATTAGTCAGACAGAGGAATCAGGCTGGAAAGGATGTGCAGCAGGTTAGAATTGTTAAAGATAGGAATGGTAATGTTCAAACAAGTGAGGAGAGTGTGATGGGAAGATGGAAGGAGTACTTTGTGGAGCCAATGAAATAAGAGAATGAAAGGGAAAGAAGAGTAGAGGTTACAGAAACTGTGGATCAGGAAGTGGGAAAAATCAGTGAGAATGAAGTTCGGAAAGCTTTGAAGAGGATGACGAAGGGGAAGGCAGTTGGACCTGATGACATACCAGTGGAGGTATGGAAATGTCTATGAGAGATGGCAGTAATGTTTTTGACTCAATTATTCAACGGCACTGTTGAGAGTGAGAAAATGCCAGAGGTATGGAGGAGAAGTGTGCTGGTGCCCATTGTAACAACTTGTAACAACTACAGAGGAATTAAGTTGATGAGCCACACAATGAAGATCTGGAAGAGAGTTGTGGAAGCTAGACTTGGACAAGAGGTAACTATGTGTGAGCAGCAGTATAGTTTCATGCCAAGAAAGAGCACCACAGATGCCAACTTTACTTTGAGGATGCTGATGGAGAAGTACATGGAGGGTGAAAAAGAACTTCACTGTGTCTTTGTTGATTTAGAAAAATCATATGACAGAGTCCAGAGGGAGGAGCTGTGGTGTTGTATGAGGAAATCTGGAGTGCAGCGAGAAAAGTTTCAGAAGTGATTTGTGACAAAAGGTGTGGCAACAAAGGTCAAAGGAAAAGTTTACCAGACAGTGGTGAGACCAGCTATGTTTGGAGACAGTGGCATTGACAAATAAGACAGAAGTGGCAAAGCTGAAGATGTTGAGGTTCTCCTTGAGAGTGACAAATATGGATAGGGTTAGGAATGAGATCAGCACAGGTTCAGCGCAGGTTAAACAACTAGGAGATAAAGTTAGAGAGGCCAGACTGAGATGGTTTGGACATGTCCAGAGGAGGGACAGTGGGTATATTGGTAGAAGGATGTTAGAAATACAGCTGGCAGGAAAAAGACAAGGAGGAGATATATGTATGAAAGAGAAAAGCCAAAAGAAGAAGAAGAAGATGTTTTTGGTTCAGCGAGATCTGATGTGTGATTTAAACGTCCCCTTATATATTTGGAGCAGTGTGTTGATGAGCCGCAGCTTATCTTAGAGAGAGGACAGATCACTGCTGGACTTCAGTACCTTTGCTTGATCTGTGTGTATTGTAAGTGGATGGATTTCATTTTCATATAAGCTCTGTGCTTAATACAAACCGTGAAGAGACAAATCAGGTTATGTATAAATAAATAGCCATTTTTGATGCACTTGTGAAAATTCTGGAGCCAGAAAGAACACATGTTCTATGGGGGGCATTCCCTGAGACCCCCAGTAGAGGCTCATCCTCCATATACATATACCACCCCTGGTATACAGTATATACTGATTCAGTATGAGGTATACAGTGTACTGATATACATGGGGAAAATTCTAAACAGCGCCATGGTAACCTACACTGATTCTGATGAGAAAGCAGTGATTATGACATCATAATGGATTAGAATCAGTGACTAAGTGTCTGAGTGAGGAGTTTCTCAGATTCTAGTCAGACGACCAGAAGATAACGTTTCATACGTCTTGTCTGAGCGATTATCAGTGAATTCTATCCTGAAAACTGTGAATCTGCAGGTAGTTTTGAGTTCGTACAGCAGATGATGGAGCAGCGCACTGCACGCAAAGGTTGTTCTACACGTCTAACAGTTTAACAGTGTTTTGGATAAAAAAAACAAGATTAATCTGAAAATTAAATGATCATCTGTGCAGTTAAAAAAGTTAAAAGGTTTTAAAAAATCAACTGATAATAGAGTGTATCTATCTAGGATTATCATTACTGTAGATACTGTAGTGTATTAATGGTGGTATGAATACTACAATACTATAATACTATAATATCTTATTTTGTATGAAATTGCATTTAATATTCTTTATTTAGATCGAAAGAGAAAACGGTCAGAGGAGGGCTGTAGCCAGACTGTCCTGCAGGGCACGAAAAACTGCTCTGCTAAGAATAGACCTGTTGAAGAACCGGATATCCTGGATACTGAAGCCCCCTTGAGAAAAAAGAGGAAAGTGGCAGTGAAAGCGCCCAAAAGAGAGACTCGTAGACAGAACACAGCCTCCAAACTTGGTTAGTCCAATGCCCAGTTCACCAAAATCATCCACACTTCACTTTACTTCATCGTCAATGTACTATAATTATTCAAATAATTCATATTTACTGTGAGCTGGTGTGGTACTATAATCTAAATCACAACCAGTAAATCTAAAATAATATGTTTAGCTTATTTTGTATGAAATTGCTTTTAATATTCAAATGATGGTCGTGTATTCAGAGAGAAAGAGAAAACGCTCAGAGGAGGGCTGTAGTCAGACTGTCCTGCAGGGCACAAACAACTGCTCTGCTAAGAAAGGACATGTTGAAGCGCCAGATATCCTGGACACTGAAGCCCCGACAAGAAAAAAGAGGAAAGTGGCAGTGAAACCGCCTAAAAGAGGGGCTCGTAAAGAGAAGACAGCCTCCAAGCCTGGTCAGTCCAATGCCCAGTTCACCAAAATCATCCACACTTCACTTTACTGTAAATGTCCTGTAATTATTTAAATGATTCATATTTACAGTGACCTATCTAAATCACAACAAGTAAATGACTGGTACACTCATGCTAGTGTATCTAAAAGCAGCTGATATTCATCTGTAACTCTGTTTTGCATAGACACCTTCGCCACACGTTACACTGTTGGAGCGAAACTGGGAGAAGGAGGCTTCGGATCTGTCTTTAAAGGACAACGGGTATCCGACAGCCTACAGGTTCTGAGCTCATTCACTCCCCAAATTCAATTTTATGGTCATCATCTCTTCTCTTGTCCTTTTAGTTCTTCAAGTCTTATTATGTTGTTGTGTTTTTGTGCAGGTGGCCATCAAATTTGTACAGAAATATGATGGTGGCCGATATGTTCAAAGTGTAAGTGCACCTGCAACCTTAGACTGAATTAAATACTAGTAGTAAAACTTAGAGATCCCAAACTGTCATGATGTTCTCCCCATGTTCTTTACTTATAACTCCTTACCATCTATCTATCCTCCTGCAGCCTAATGAGCTTAAGGTCGTGCCTGTGGAGGTGGCTCTGCTGCAGATCATGAGCCAGCAACCCATCAGCCAAGCCATCGTCCAACTCATTGAGTGGTTTGATGAGCCTGACCGCTACATCTTGGTTCTGGAGCACCCTGAGCCGTGCGAGAGCTTGCGCTATGTAATTGAGGTCTGTGGAGGTCACATCAGTGAGCGCATTGCACGACTTTTAATACGGCAGTCGGTGGAGGCAGCAGTCCAGTGCCATGAGCGAGGTGTCCTGCACCGCGACATCAAGCCAGAGAACCTGTTGATCAAGCTGGACACCATGGAGGTCAAGCTGATTGACTTTGGTTGTGGTGATGTCATCAAGGAATCTGGATACAACGCTTTTTCAGGTAAGACCTGCAACTTAGCTGTTAATTACTAGTACAGAACCAAATGTCTGTGCTCAGCTCTGTTTATTTCTCTTCCTCTTTCATGTTCTCAGGCACAAACGAATACTGCCCTCCTGAGTTTCTTCTGGAAGGGAGGTATCATGCAGGTCCTGCAACTGTTTGGTCCCTAGGGGTACTGATGTTCGGGATGGTTTGTGGGTACCTTCCCTTCTTCAATGACGATGAAATAATTGGTAGGGAGCTTCGCTTCAGTGATGGCCTGTCTGACGGTAAGATAAATAACATCATCCTGGTAAACAAATGGTTCATAACTTTCACCTTGTAATTTATAAAAGAAGAACAAAGAAAAAACCTATATTTGGAGGTGAATATTAAAAGACTGAAGAATTGTGCAGTACAGGCCTGACGTCCCTAAATATATATTCTTGGTGGTACTTTTGAAATGTAGAGAATGAAAGAGAAGATTGATTTGGTGGTGAAGCATCTCTTTCCTATCCAATCTCATTCCTCTGTACAGAATGCCGCGATCTAATTGGCTGGTGCCTGCAGCGCAACCCAACCAGGAGGCCTAACTTGCAGCAGATCCAGCAGCACGATTGGTTTCAATGCAACGTTTCAATGTAGGAGCACCTAGAGTCTTGCGAGAGCTTGCTCAGTGAACTTGAGGTCTGTGGAGGTTACGTCACTGAGCACATCGCACGACTCATAATGTGGCAGTTGATGTCGGCAGCAGTCCAGTGCCACGATCGAGGTGTCCTGCACTGCAACATCGAACCAGAGGAGCTGTTGATCAAGCTGGACACCTTGGAGGTCAAGCTGATTGGCTTTGTTTGCAGTGATGTCATCAGGAAGTTTGGATTGAATGTTTTTGAAGGTAAGACCTGCAACTTAGCTGTTAAATATTAGTACAGTAGTGAATGTCTGTGTGAATACTGCCCTCCTGAATTTTCCTCTGGAAGGGAGGTATCATGGAGGTCCTGCAATTGTTTGGTCCCTAGGGGTACTGATGTTGGGGATGATGACCTAATTGTTGGTAAACTGCGCTTCAGAGATTGATTTGGTGGTGAAGCATCTCTCTCAATCCCATCTCTCTGTACAGAATGCTGCGATCTCATTGGCTGGTGACTTCAGCACAACCCAACCAGGAGGCGTAATTTGCAGTAGACACAGCAGCACGATTGGTTTCAGTGCATCGTGTCAACATAGGATCATGTTAGCCAGCCAACAAAACCAACAGATGAAACAGCAAAGCTCAGTTATCTTGTGTTTGTCTTGTGCAAACAAACAAGATATTGTAATTTATGTACATACTGTAAATATAAAAAGCAGATCAGAAAAGCTTCTCTGTCTAATGCATGTGTTTTTGTTCATGTTCCATGTTATAACAGTTAAAGGAGAATTCCAGCTACTTTTCAACAACTCTGTAAAATTCAGGTGCTAAGATCTAAAAGTCATTTATAGTTGTTTGATGTGAAATGGCTCGTTCTACAGAAGCTGATCGACTCACAGTGGTGTTGATGGGCTTAATGCATTTAAAAGCTCTCTCTTTTTTACAAGATATGGTTCTGATTACATTGTCTGATGATTGTGACAGTGAGTGTGATTACACAGACAAAAAAATCTGGACAAATTTTATCCAACTTAGTAGTCAGATAATGGGAAAACTCCAGATCTAGTCAGGCAGTAATCAGATTTCTGCCAGTACATTTGCAGAATAGGACATAAATATAAGAAAAAACTCAAACGTCATGCCAATGTTGGAGAAACGTGTGGCGTGTACAAAAATATATGCTCTATTTGTGCTCCATGTGTTTTTCCAAAATTCTAAAATCAGCAGAGTGCTTTTGTGCAGAAGTTCAGGACGTTAATAGATTCAAATTTTTTATTGTTTTTGCGAAAGCCAATGAGAAGTTGTAGTTTTGTTTTGGGGACGGGACAAAAAAGCGTTAGAGGGAGAGAGACGATTTCGGTGTTACTAGTTGTAGTAGTTGTTTTTCCGGTAAAACAGCTCAGTTTGTAGCTTTGGAAGTCTGTTTTTATCGCGAGCACCAGCTTGGAGAGAGTCGCTTTCAAGTGAGGTTTGAGTCAGGACCCGGCTCGGGAGAAATACAGTTGTGCTGCGCACGAAATGGCGGACGAGCTTTACTTCGTTGTGTTCGAGGCTGTGTCAGTGACGTGTGCAGTGCTTCACGTTCAGCCCCGCTACATTTTTCTTGCGTTCGTGTGTGCGCGTTTAAGCTACAGCACACTGAAGAGAGACTGGAGCTGAACGTGAGATTGGACTAAAACAGTGCACCTAGCTAATAGCTAATAGCTAATAGCTTGCTCGGAGCTTGCGGTCACATGAACAGCGAGAGTGTGGGATCTTGTCTGCTGTAGTGATGTGCGAATCGATACTGAAATATTGATACCTCAGATACCAGATCTTTATGCCCTAAAATCAATTCTCAAATCAAAATATCAATACTTTTGATACTTTAGTCATTTGAGGTAATGTATATTATTAACATGAACACAGTGGAAAGTAACTAAACTATTGAGATCTTGTCTAAATGATATGTGGCTGGCGGGAACTTTTGAACAGCAGCACGCTGCTCAGTCAGTCACTCAGTGTGGAGACACAATAGCGTGTAAACGGAGTGATGTGTGGAGCTATTTCAGCTATTTCAGCTATTTCAGCTCCACAAACAGCCGAGACGAGATTTGTAATGTTTGTGGAAAAACAGTAAGGAGCTGTAGCAACACCACAAATGAATATAAACACACGAAACAGCACGAAAAAGAGAACTCAGCAGCCTAGCGCTAGCAACAGCTATAGTTAAACGCTTATTTCTCCTTAGGCACTTTATAAACGTAATAATATTAATAATCATTGCGGCACGGTGGTGTAGTGGTCAGCATGGTGGTGTTGTGGTTAGTACGGTGGTGTAGTGGTTAGTATGGTGGTGTAGTGGTTAGTATGGTGGTGTTGTGGTTAGTACGGTGGTGTAGTGGTTAGCACGGTGGTGTAGTGGTCAGCATGGTAGTGTAGTAGCTAGCATGGTGGTGTAGTGGTTAGTACAGTGGTGTAGTGGTTAGTACGGTGGTGTAGTGGTTAGTATGGTGGTGTAGTGGTTAGTACGGTGGTGTAGTGGTTAGTATGGTGGTGTAGTGGTTAGTATGGTGGTGTGGTGATTAGTATGGTGGTGTAGTGGTTAGTATGGTGGTGTAGTGGTTAGCATGGTGGTGTAGTGGTTAGTACGGTGGTGTAGTGGTTAGTACAGTGGTGTGGTGATTAGTATGGTGGTGTAGTGGTTAGTATGGTGGTGTAGTGGTTAGTACGGTGGTGTAGTGGTTAATACGGTGGTGTAGTGGTTAGTATGGTGGTGTAGTGGTTAGTATGGTGGTGTGGTGATTAGTATGGTGGTGTAGTGGTTAGTATGGTGGTGTAGTGGTTAGTACGGTGGTGTAGTGGTTAATACGGTGGTGTAGTGGTTAGTACGGTGGTGTAGTGGTTAGTACGGTGGTGTAGTGGTTAGTACGGTGGTGTAGTGTTTAGTATGGTGGTGTAGTGGTTAGTACGGTGGTGTAGTGGTAAGATGATCTGGGTTGGATTCCCGGTCTGGGTCCTTCTGTGTGGAGATTCATGTTCTCCCCGTGCTTGAGTGGGTTTCCTCCGGGTACTCCGGTTTCCTCCCACAGTCCAAACACATGCATGTTAGGTTGATCCTCACTCTAAACTGCCCGTAGGTGTGAGTGTGTGTGTGAGTGAGTGTTGACCATGTGATGGACTGGCGACCTGTCCATGGTGTACCCCGCCTTCGCCCGATGATGCCCATGACCCCGACTAGCAGGATCAAGTGACAGATAGTGGATGGATGGATAATAATAACAATTATAATAATAAAGTACTAATGTAAATTATTAATATATATGATTTCTATTATTCTTTTTACATTATATAATATGGCTGTTATTAATAATAATATAAATACAGTTCTTATTATAAGAAATAGCTCATGTCTGCTACATGTAGGTAGGGTGTAAATAGACTTTATTTCACGTAGGTGATTCCCCATTGGTATCGGTATCGGTATTGGTATCGGCAATACTTGTCCTGTAATTACTTGGTATTGGATCGATACCAAGTTTTGCAGTATCGCACACCACTAGTCTGTGGGAAAGGGTCAGATGGAGCTTCTGAGGCGTTCCTGGGTCCTAAAGACTGCCGCTTTATGCTCAGAAGTTGCTGCTTCAGCGTGTGCCCTGCCATTCAGACGTCATCCTCTCAGCGGCGTATCTCCTCTGTTAAAGGGAAGTGACTTCTTTATACTGTTTCCAATTATTATGAAGTATGTGTGAGGTTTAACTACAGAGAACTAAGAGACGATCTTTTTTGCATCGTAACCAGAGACTGAGTCCATTCCGTTTCAGACTTTCTAAACTCACAGTTTAAAGTTCATGGGAAGGTTCATAGACTAAAAAAAGGGTCATTGACTGTGAATGTAATACTTTTAAAACTGAAAAGAACTGAAAGTGAGAAAAATGTTGTAATTTGTTTACTGTTGTGTACTTTTTTTTATTTTCTTCATTCACTCCTCTTAAAACAAACAAGCATCCAAAGCAATTTAATCTTTAAAGGAATAAATAGCGCTGATAGTTGCTTTGTCAAGTTAAAAGTTGTGTTTTTTTACATTTTATGCAAAATTTTGTTACTGGTGGTTTCACACACACCTTATACACTTATTTTGGAATGGGGGGGGGCTCACCTGTAGCATTTCGGGTTGCCACCGTGTTTAATTCTCTGGAGCCCACCTGACCATTTTAGCACATTACCCATTCTTATATTCATCTAGATATATTAGTGAGCCAAGAACGATTCCAAATAACAGGATAGGCAAAACCATACGTACACACTTATTGTACTGGGGGGTGGGGACTTAGATCCTTTCTCTCTCCAGTCGTCCAAGATAAGAGTTACTCACTACTACCCCCACTAGGCTGGGTAAAGCACCCCCCGCCACACATGATTTATTGATTACTGTATCAGATTTCTTAATCAGGTTTATTTAGCACCACGTGAATAATCAAATAACTAACAGAATTTTACCACTTTTATCACGTTTTGGCAGCCTTCACAATTCAGTGTTGTTGTTAGTAACAGATTCTGGTTGTTAGGTGGTCTTTAACTTAGTTAAGGCTTGTGTTGAGATGCCTGTTCAGAAATATCCTGCTGTCTACAGATTCACTGACCGGAGCTCTCGCCTCGTTGCAGCGTCGGGTAGCTCAGCTAGGTTTAAACGCGAGGTCAGTGATGAGAGCAATGAATATCAAAATATACTGCAATAAAAACAGCTTTAGTATAATGTGTTGTTATGGTAACAGACTGTTTATATTAACTTTAGTCAGAAACACTCTGAAACGTTAAGTTACATTACTCTCTGACCACGTCCCAAACTGCAGACCAGGGGCGTAGCTAGCTCTAGTTTAGATTTAAATTGAGTACCAGCACCCCTAAACATTATAGTATTATTTTTCTTTTAATGTTAATTTGTCTCTGACGAGCTGGAAATGTATGAGTATACGGTTAAGCCAATTATTTTAACAACGAAAAGACAGCATCCCCCCCCCAGCCTTGCAAAATGGTATGATCCAGCTTCTCTTTTCACATCGCTTGCACGTAATCGTGTACTAGATCAGTACGTACTCAGTTGGAGCTAGAGCGCACTGTCTGTCTGTTAAAGCAGTACGCTCTTTCAGTGTGAGAGTGAACAGTATACACGCAACCTCAGACGAACTACGTCCGCCATCTTACCAACGTCCTGTGATGCAAGACGTCAGACCGTCACGGTAAAGGTCCCGGTATTTATTTAAAAGCTCTGTTTATTGACGGATTTAGAGACTGTTTGTGACACCGTTCTGCGTGTTTGTCTAAATATCTACTCACACGGTGCCTGGCTGTAGCTCAGAGAAGACGAAACAGGAGGAATGTAATCATTGTTTACCTCAGAAGCAGCGCTAACTCCTGTAGCGGAAGTTCACTAGCCATAGCTACGTACCCACAGCCGGCGTACCGCATTTCACCACGCTTTTTCCTCCACTTTGAATTCCTCCACGGCTCAGATGGAATCCTGGGATAGGACAGTGTGCTGGAGCTGCATACTTAAAAATGCCGGTGCAGTACGTCATCCGGGGACTTTTCACGTACTGCTTGCCGAGCACTACATATTCGGACACCCTAGTCACTCTCGCGCACTGTTTCTGCGTACTGTTCAGTATGAAAATACGATTTCGGACGCACAGGGTGTCAGTGTTTATCTGACTGGTGTTGTTTTGTAAAGGAGTATTTTTGTACTTTATCACTCAGAACCAACACATTACAGTCATTATCAGCAGTCCATATTTCTGATCACTCTTTATTCTGTTATTGTTAGCTAGGAGTTAGCTAGGAGTGACTATTGTTAGCTAGGAGTGACTATCTGAGGGTTTATTTTAGTTTAGCAGGCTAATGCTGCAGGTGGTCTGTTAACTGTTTATAAAGGAGTGAGAGAAGCTGTAGCTGCTGTGCTGTTGGTTAGTCTGTGTGTTATTAAAGATAAGGTGTTAGAGTAGTGCTGTCTGTATGTGTATTAGCTAATTAATGTTATAGAATGATAAGATATGAAGAGATGATACTATAACGTAACTGTGTGTGTGTTGACTTAGGACACTTTTGGGGAAAAATGTCAGAGGACACACCAGTAAATCGGGGACGGCTCGGGAATTGCCGTCCCCAATTGTTTGGGCTTGTTTTAGCTGTTCAGACGTGATCAGCATGCTCCGCAGTGCCTTTCTACCTCAAAACCCCTTCTGACCCAATTTGTGTTAAAGTTCAGATTTGTGTGTGTGTATAGCGCTACACCCCCGGCCCCACTTGTCACCGCCCACCCAAATCAGTGTATGTTCTCTTGCGCCCTCTTGTGGAAGTGTGTGAATTGCACCCAGGTCACATGATCCATTTTAGACCAATTGCTGCCTTGCTTGGAGCAAACAAGGAAGTTGTTCCGCTTAAGTTAGCACAAGTGTAGGCTAACAATGTAGCATTGTAGCTTAAACACTAGACACAGCTTCTAGACATTTAATTGCATTACCTCACATAACAAAACATGATGAGTTTGATTCCTACATAAAAAGGATACATTTTACATTTAGTTTTTCTACCAAACATGTTCAATATGTTGTTACCTAAGTTGTGCTAAGCTAATGCTACACGTTAGCATAATTAGCAGGCAGCTAGTAGACACTGAACAAAAAAACGATTACAACAACAATAATAATAATTATTATTATTATTGTTATTATCATTTGTTTTTGTTTTGTTGTTGAGGTGGAACTACACAAGTCATGCTCAAATAAAAGTGACTGATTTTCTAGTGTGAACTTATTAGGGAGGTAATGGTAGGTTCACTACGCAGTGCACTGTTTGTGTAATAGTGAAACGGCTTTCGGTCGCATGCATCGCTCTGTTCACCACGGCTAACCAGCAGAGAGCCCGAGGAGGACCAGCACCTGAACCTGCAGCATGAACACGGTACGTGTTTGATCTAAATCTGATGAATATTTTCAGGTTTATGTAAATTTTGCCCATTTTGGCAGAAGAGAAGTTCTCCTTGTAAAAGATGACTTCTGTGGACAACGAGCTAGCAAGCTAGCATTAAGATTAGCTTCTTTAAATGTTGCAAAATGAAGGTTCACATAAGAGAACGTTTGATTTGAGCTGTTCTTTAACAATTCATACATATTTATTATATTATAATATTATACGGAGCAAAACCTTGGTCATAACTAGCTCTTATGCTGGGTAACGTTAGCTCTAGATGCTAGCGATAGCGACGAAATGAGCAAAGTTGGCGTTAGTTTACTGTTGATAAATGATCTAATGAGTGAGGTTTAGAGAATAAAGATCAGTGCTGAGTGAGAGAAGTCGAGTGATTGATAATAAAACAGGACAGGACATCTGGAATTAAGCGGTTTTGTGGCTCATATTAGCTAGCAGTCCGCTAGCAGGGTTAGCGGTGGCACACTAGCTCCACAGTCAGCTCCAGTTTCTGTGGTGATGGTGGTCGGGCGTGTTGGGGGTGCTAATTAGCGTTTAGTGGTTCGTGGACAGTGGTTTAGTGATTTTATAAAATGATTTGTAGTGAGAATGTATGATTTCTGTTTTGACAGAAAGACAGTTGAGATAAAATGACAGAAAGATCACAGAGGAAAAAACAGCTCAGTCCACAGCAGGATGCTGAGAATTATTTCAGACTGAACACAGACAAGCTGGGTCTTCAGGAGAAATTCATCAGTTATATAAAGGTGAACTGTTTGTTTGTATTAAACCTGTGGTTCTGTTAGGTGTGTTCTGCTGTGAATCATGAAATGTTCTAGTAGAATAAGTGTTAGTTCAGTTTAAGTCCTTGTTCTAATGGGAGAACCCTGTTAATGGTTTGGTATCTTTCCTCGGGCGAGGCGTCTTTGCAGCTGCCAAATTTTGTAGAGGAGACTTTGTTCTGAAGTACAGAGGAGAGCTCTTAAATCATGATAGTATCCAGAAAAAGGATTCAGAGACAGTGTTTATTTTTGATTTCCAGTGGAAAGGAAAGGACTGGAGGTAACTTTTACAAGATCAGTATTGTAAAATAAAAAGTTGACCTGCCTGATGTGTGCTCTTAATACTTGGTGCGTTTAACAGCTTTGAATCTGATTTATTTTTGTGCATGTCTGTTAATGTCCAGTGTGGATGCGTCTGTCGAAGGCAAGTCTTTAGGGAGGCTTGTAAATGATGAAAACAGGAAACCAAACTGCAAAATAAAAGTTGTTGAGGTAGATGGGCAGCCACACCTGTGCTTATTTGCACTAAGAGATATTTCACCAGGAGAAGAAATGACATATAATTATGGAGATTCAGACTGGCCCTGGCGCAAAAGGGTATGACTAATGATTATCTCTTATTTCAGTATGTTATGGATGTCATGCTTTAAAGTAGGATTTGATGTACGTTAAAATAGGAGTTGTATTTTAATTTCAAGGTTAAACCACACGTTTCCACTGCAAGGACCCATGAGAAGGCGCCTATCACTACACAGGATGAGGTACTTTAACCACAGCAAACAGTAGAACACATTCATAAATTAGAAACTATTAGTTCACATTTACAGGCAGAATTTCATTAATGACTCATGAGTGTGATGGTGTTGAAATTCTGTTTTGATTAGACTTTGCCAGATGCTGAGTGGCACTTTGTTTTGGATTGTTGGAACAAGCAGAACCCCTTCTGAGTTGCATCCAGGAGAACGCTGAAAAAGAATGGTCTTTGAGCAGAACTGAGGATGAGACCAGTTCACAGGACAAGCCTTTGGATGCAGGAGAAGACCTGGTATGAGCATACTTTACCATGATATACCTTGATATACCTACCTTCATACGGTACTGTCCCCAATGTGCACTATGTCAGCTGTGTGTATGACCAGTGTCCCCAGTTGTAGTACTGATGATCAGAATGATATGGTATATAGAGGCTGTAGTCCCGATTGTCCCCAGTCTGCTTAAAGAGTTTGTGTATGTGTGTCCACTGTCCCCAGACTGAGGTTATATGGTTGCTTAAAGCTGTTTGCCTGATTTTATATTTGTTTTTTGTGAATGTGGAGTTTCCCAGCTGTCATTTATGTTAACTTATGAGTAGCTGTTGATGTTTCTATAGTTATCGTATATCAAATATTGCTATAGTCCTGGATATACTTTAACGAAAATTCTCTCATATGCATGTTTGGTTTTCTGCTTCTGTGCTTTTTTGCTGAAGAGGTACAAGTGTATGGAGCTCTGTTTGGTTCTATCATAGCTCTGTTTTGGATTGTAGGAACAAGCAGAACCCTCTCTGAGTTGCATCCAGGAGAACGCTGACGAAGAATGGTCCTCTGGCAGAGCTGAGGATGAGGCCAGTTCACAGGACAAGCCTTTGGATGCTAAAGAAGACCTGGTGATGAGCATACTTTACCATGATATACCTTGATATACCTACCTTCATACGGGACTGTCCCCAATGGGCACTATGTCAGGTGTGTGTGTATGACCAGTGTCCCATGTTGTAGTGCTGATGATCAGAATGATTTGGTTTGTAGAGGCTGTGATCCAGATTGTCCCCAGTCTGCTTAAAGAGTTTGTGTATGTGTGTCCACTGTCCCCAGACTGAATTTCTATGGTTACTTTTCAGACTGTTTTAGTGGCTAGACGATCTCAATAGAAGTCTTCATATGCTGGTAAAAGAAAGGTATGAACTAACTATTTGAAATTTAAAGTTTTTTTCCTGTACTCTCTTTTACTCAAAATATGATTTTGTGATTTTCTGGAACTTTTAAATTATTTTTTAATTAATAGCATTTACAGTATTATTTGACAGTAGAGGTTTTGAAATATTGCTTGTTAATTGATATTTGTTTTTGGGATTGCTGTTATTATTTTATGGGTAAAGTATAATTTGTTTCAGTGTAGTTATCTCCTTTTTTTAAATGTTATACCTGAAAGACATTTT
This sequence comes from Megaleporinus macrocephalus, assembly GCA_021613375.1. Lineage (NCBI taxonomy): Eukaryota > Metazoa > Chordata > Actinopteri > Characiformes > Anostomidae > Megaleporinus > Megaleporinus macrocephalus. The sequence goes on from CM038705.1 coordinate 12,962,991, forward strand.
ATAATTCCACCTCTTTGTTCTTGCAGTCTAGAATCGCAAACAGTAAAGCAGTCTAGGCAAATCTTTAAAAACTGCCCAAAGTACATATATGAAACAGAGTGCATTGGAACACCAGCATAAAAAGCTCTGGTAAGGTTTATACTGTGTAGATATATATTTTAAAACTCTTTTTTGTGGCTTCATTAAGATGATGGCATATCAATGCAGATTTTTAGAAATTATTTATTTTATGAATTGCATGTTGTTTTATGCTGGACTCACCATTTCATGGAGGTCATAGCCCTGACAGCAGCTTCTCACACAGCAATGAAGACATAGAGGTACAGACAATACTAACATTAATTATTCCTTTATACGTCTGTATTGTTCTCTGTAGATGTAATTATATTACAGTATGGTATTAATGCCTTAAAATGTGGTGGGTAGTCTCTGTTGATGATGGTGGATATTTTATTTTAATTCATAGATTCATAGTTAGATTTTTAGAGCATTAGCATTGCTATTTTTAACTGGGTTTTTGGAAAAATCCCTGCTATCGCATCTTGTAGTAAATAAAATGTTTAGAACCCAAAATGTTTTGTGCTGTGCCCCTAAAAGAACAAGAACAAAATTAAGAAATTCTTAGGAAGATATCAGGGAATAAGGCCTATGTCTTTCATGTAATACTTTACTTGACTGCATCATCTTTATATTAAACTTCGACTGATTAATTTCACTTGTATTCTTTAAAAGGAATGGAGTAATACAGACTGTTAGCCAAGAAATCTCAGGTACGTTCCAATTTTAGCCTGTCAAGTGTTATTTGTGTTAAACTACTCTCTTTTCTTGCAGTTTTCTGTAATGTTTAGACATTTGAATGTTTTCTTCATTACTTTGTTTTTCATCATGACCAGAAAGATTATAAATTCTATTTATAAATTATTATCACAGACCTGAGTTGTAGATGCTGTGTCAACTGCAGCAATCCACACGTTCATTGTTTCCAGCGTTCAAATGCAACTAATAGTGGTGTGGCCTGACTTAATGTGTATATAAATCAAATGTTGTTATATTATTCCATGGTTCCTGTTTTTCTAGTATCTTTTTTCTTATGCCAAATATATTACAGTACTTTATTTTTACACTAATACTATACTTTGGTTTTATTAAAACATTATTCAAATGTCTGTACTGTAAATTTTTACTTTTATACCCTGAAATTAATTTCGTGCTGGTACAGAAAATTGGATGATCTTGTGTAGTCTTGACTCAAACTGATCTGTGTTTTTGCAGAAATGTCATGATCCACAAACTGTTGTAACATTTCATATAATAATTTAACTTCAGACGATGAAAAGTTCCTCAGATGACTCAACTGAAGAGTCTGTTAATACGGACTACAGCGATGTTGATTATGTTCCGGACACTGATGAAAGCTCGTCTGATCAGTCTGAAAGGAGTTTGCACCCCATTGCGAAAAAGCCTTTGCTTGTTCAAAGAGTGCCGAACTTCTCGTCAAAGCAAGACAATGATGAGAAAGCACAAAACCTTACCGAAAACAACAGTGAAATACTTGTGTTGCACCATCAAATTCAAGGACTCAGGGCACAGGACAGTTGGTGGCATGTTATCGACCTCGAGAACAAAGAGATGCCAAAGATTAATCCCACTGTATATACTGCCAAGGCCTTTATTCTAAAAGGACTCTGGAGACACATGAGAAACTGCCCAAAGAAGACACAAGATTCTGATGAATCCCCAGGTTTCAAGGAAGCGTGTTAGATCTCTGTGTGCACTTGCAACGCAGTCGGTCAGGACATCAGTGAGGGTTTAAGAAAGATTCTGTCTCAGATGACCTACGATGATGTATCTCGTACTGTCCAAAATGATAAGTGTATTTTGCAGTTTGGAGAACACATGTTCAGTCGGCATGGATCAGATGATTACATCGCCAGAAAATGTGTGAAGTTGGAAGACTTCTCTTGGAAGCTCAAAAATTGACCCCACCTGAAAAACATTGAAGACTTGATCATTCCTGCTATTCCTGCTAACACATGTTGTATTGGCAGTGAAAACTGGTGGCGGGCTACAATCCTGAAAAGAATACCTACAACATTCCTTCACTGGCTCTCAAGCTTGGCCATAGTCTACAAAGATGTCTAGCATAGTTGGAAGTAATGTGATATCTGGAAATCAGACCATCGCGGAACAAGCTAAGAATTTCAGGATGATACACCAGGCCAGATAGAATGAGTTTGTTTCTGCAGGTGTGTTTAACGACTCTCAAGGAGGCCAAGTGGAATGTCCCACAAATTTTACCATTACCGAAGACGTGAAGCTTTTGAATGCTTACCTAGAAAAGAAAAAAGAGGAGTATGAGAAGCAACTAAGAATAATCCCAACAGCAGACAGCTATACTACCTGGCTAAAGTCACACTTGTTTTAGCAATTATCTTTAATAGGAGAAGAGCAGGAGAGGTGTCAAGAATGGATATGACTGCTTTCATGTCACAATATAATGCAGGACTACATGAAGATGTTGCTCTTTGTCTGCCAAAATTTCAGCAAAAGATGTGTGAGTTCCTCTCCAGAGTTGAGTCCGTGGTAAACGTGGAAGAATGGTTGCTGTACTTCTAAAACCATCTATGGTAGCATCTCTTAATCTCTTAGCTGAAAGCCGTGAGAAGTGTGGAGTCCTGAAAGAGAATCCCTTTATGTTCGCCAGACCTGGTGCAATGTCTGCATACAGAGGGACAGAGTATCTCCACAAATTTGCAAGTGAATGTGGTGCCAAAACATCCTCAGGCACTCACCTCCACAAGACTTTGAAAACATATTGCAACTATGTCCCAAATTTGAACCTGGAAGAAAACGAGGCTGATCAGCTTGCAGATTTTTTAGGCCATGATATCCGTGTCCATCGGCAGTACTACCGTCTGCCTCAAGGAACTTTGCAGCTTGCCAAAATGAGCAAAGTGTTGATGGCAATGGAAAGGGGGATGCAGTCGGAATTCAAAGGCAAATCACTAGATGTAATTGAAATACATCCTGAGGGTATGAATGTTATTTGATTCATGAACTAGATTTTGGATTATTAATGGAATATATGCTTCAAATCATTTGCAGTGCACTATGATGACAGATGACATTTACTAAGTGTTTTGTCTTCCTGTATACTGTTTGTCACTATTAGATTAGAGAACCTGGTTTAGGAAGAATGTGACATGTCTAGTGATGACGACGAGGATGAACCTGCAGACACTGTAGCAGTTGAATCTGCCAAACCTGCAGTCCCCACTATTAGTCCTGACTCAACAGCATCTTCTGTAGCAGCTATCACTCCCAAACAACCAGGTAAAAAAACTAATCTATAATGATACAAAAATAAATCACTATATGGGTGTCTGTCTGAAATAGATTTTTGTATATGTCTGTTTTTTGAGTAGGCATATCTGATTTTATATATCTTTTTGTTTGCGGGGGGAGCCTTATGTGAATATACTGACGAGTATTTGTAAATGTAAAAGTAAAAAAAAATGTCATTATAGCTAAAAACTAACACTAAAAGTGGCAGTGCAGTTATGTTTATGAGATACACCTACTTATCGTATACCCTCATTGTCAGTTCCATTTATCATATTAGTGCATTTAACTCCAATTATCAGTAGTAGTCCATCTGTTTTTCTGCACAATTTGTAAGCCCTGTTTGTCCTGTTTATAATTGGTCAAGACCTCCATATAACCACCACTGTGCAGGTGTTATTTAAATGGTCCAGTAGCTATACCGTGTTGACACTAGTATTGGTTCTTGGTGTTATGGTAGTATGTTTGAGGTGGAGTTTATCTGGCACAGCAGTTTTGATTGTGTTTTAAAATTCATTATGTAGACTTACTTCTTGCCATAGTTTGTTCATTATGAGAACTGTCCCCATCATTTATCAATGGGTCTTTAATCCAGTAATCTGGTATCATTAGCCTGTCCACAAATTTCACTCTGGTCCAACTCCATATACACCTTACTCTTGTAATGGAGTGTTGAATCCTGGGCTCTGGGGTGTTGGGAAATAAAACACAACAAAATGTGGCCTGATAAAGACTGGATTAAAAATAACTACCATTTATTTAGAGTGGCAGTATTTGTAAAATATACTTCTACTTATGCACACTGTTGTGTGCTTTGAGTGTCTTAATGTATTGTAACTGCAAACAACTTATTTCTGTAGTTTTGTTTGGCCTGATTTCTAATGGAAAATATATCTCAGAACATTTTACAAAATTGATTCTATTCTGTTTTCCTTAAAGATTCTGCAAGGAAGCCAAAACATAAGTGGGAAGACTCAGAGGTACGTGCTGTAGAGAGACACCTGATGAGATTCATCCAGACTGGTAAAGTGCCCCAAAAGCAAGCCTGCATCCAATGTTTACATGCAGAATCATATGCGCTGAAAGAACGGTCATGGACAGATGTGAAAAATTTTGTAAGAAACAGAAGTATCACGTTAAGGAAACAATATTAGCAAAGGTTTTGACAACAAATAGCAGCCTAGTCCTGCAGCAACCTGTGGGGTTTTCCACAAAGCTGAGTTTGAAGTTTAGCCAGATAAGTGCCTCAACTGAGAAACCATGCTTTAAAAAATGCTCCTCAGCTTTGTAAAATAGCTTCCTCTCAGCAAGTATTTGGTTCAGAACAGTTTTTGTAGTTGTTCCATTTGCAAGGCGTTTTTGTGTGTCTTATGTTTGGAGCTATCCTTGCTGTTAGAAGAAAGTTTGTATCCTTCAGATAATTTTAAAGAATTAAATTGTATTACAAGCAATTCTTGACCATATTGTTTCTTATCCATTTATTGTGAAATGTTCACACAATGCAGAGTTTTTTTTACTGTATAAATATATTATAATTGGAGGAAATAGCGAAGAGCTAAGGTGTTGGTTTTGTCAGTTAAGATGTTTATATATTGTATATAGACTGCTCTGTATTATATTTACAATTGCAGTTTTGTAAATGCAGTCAAACAGACAGTACTGTGCAAGTGTCATTTGAGAATTTGTTATATCTGTTTTTATGGCCAATATGCACTATCACTAACTTTAGAATAAATACAAATTACATTATATTATTATTATTATAACAATATTATATTCATTTTGTAGTTTATTTATTTAAATCAAGCATCGGTGGCAAATATAACAAATCCCATTCCATTAGAAGAACCAAACTTTTGTTCTGTTTAATCAGTTTAATAATAACTTTACTGAATCAAAACCAGTGTTCTTCTGGGTTCCTACAATTGGTTCCTCCAACCAACAAATCAATAACATTACTGAAACCAAACCTGTTCTAACCAACACACAATCAAGGGCCAAAAATATTGCCACCCCTACACTTCTTTCAGAAAATGCACTTCTTTCAAAACATTGCTGCAGTTACAAATGATTTAGATATTTAAACATTATTTCTTTTGTTTAATGTGTTTGATTCTGATCTCATTCCACACAGAACTCCAGAAATGGACTGGACAAATTGATAGGGTCTCTCACCTAAAATTTGGTCATAACACCCTTTTAGGAGACTAAACTGAAATCAGTCACTTCTGTAACAATAAATGAATTTCTTAAACCTTTCTACTGGATTTCTAGATCACTCTTCTTTTGTCTGCTGCTCCAGTTCTCTCAGATATGAAGTGATTTTTAAACTACAACAGTGTTCTGGGAGAAGTGCTGCATTTTCTAAAAGAAGTGCAGGGGTGTTTTCATCAAAGCAAGATGATGATTTTTGACCACAACTGTAAGAAATTTACTAACACATTCTCACCGCTTAGTATTCCATTGAGCTTTATTTGGAAGTTGTTTTACAGACAATGTTCTACATGTCCTCCTAAGACTTTTGCACAGAACTGTAGCTTCTAATTATTGTTTTAATATTTTGTATTTCTTTAAACATGTTAAGATTTTGTGATATAGATGTTCCATGGCACTGTTTTGTGTTGCAGCTTTCTAAGTAAAGATGTATGTATTCAAATATAATTCAGATGTTTTTGGTTCTTGTCTCCTCAAATGCAGAACTGAATAAGTGTTTTGTAACTATTCAGAAATATATCAAATACTTATATTTGATAATTGATCATTTTTTAAATTAGGTCAGTTTTTAGTTTAGAACTGTTACTATATAGTCTGTAGCCAAAATATTATACAGTGCGTATGACTAACATGAGTTTTTATGCCAAACCAGCACCATCTTGATCTACTGTGTCCCAAAATGCAGTGTCGTCATTTCCAAACGATGTTAGCCACAGTTGCATAACCACTGGGTTAGCCTTAGTATGAGAAAATGCTTCTGCAATTTGCCAAACCTTAAAAGTTACTCTAAACATACTATGAAGAACAATAACAGATGATTTTAGTATGTATATATATATATTATATATATATATATATATATATATATATTATATATATATATATATAATATAATTTAAGTGCATGTATCGCAGAACCTGTCCCCGAAGTTGAGTAAATGTATTAGAAAGTGACTTTTATCAGAGTTTGTGTAAGTGTATGAAAAATGTCCTGAAATGTGTCCTAAAAATTACTTGTCCCCAAAGGTAGGGTAAGATGTCACATGTTGTCAAAATATGCTTAAATCAATAATATCAAGTGATTTTTGTGTTTTTTAGGCGCATTGAAGCACAACTGTAGGTGTCCAGTTTTTCTCAGCTCATCAGAAAGGGGTGTCCCCCACAGTGAGGGCTTTCTGTCATACGACCCCAAATTCAGCCCTAAGACAGTGTGTGGATGTGTGTGTGTGTGTGTGTATGGTGTATGGTAGCAGGTCAGCTATAGATGTTCAATTCCTTATATTCAAGTATGGCCAACATGATAGTGACATTTGCTTAGTATCTGTTGATTATCATAATAATATTGATAACTGTTATTAGAATTGATGTATCTGATCTAAATTATTCTAATTATTCTGTCATGATACACTCATCTCAAGTTCTCATGCCCTGAATTTCTCTCAATTCTTCATATGGTCACGCTTCGCTCACAGAAGCTGAATATTCAATGAGATAAATGTTGTGAATTGATATGGATCTATTTATTTTTCTCTTAAATAAAAAAACATATATATTTAAATCCTTTATTATATTTTACTTTTAATAAAATGTCTTAATACATTTGTAACTATGCTTTGTGAAGTTTTTTTTTAAGATTTGTTGGTGTCTTTCCAGTCAGTGTTCCCCAACACTGATTTTGGATTGATGGTCCGAAATGACTTTTAAAATGTAGTTTTTTTTATTTTGAGCTGTTCTATTTGGGTGCTCGGCACCCTCTAAACTTCTAAGCCTACAAACTACCCTGCTGCAGATGCTACTACGCTAAATACGTAAATAAATAAAATATAAAATAGATATAAATAAATTAATGAATAAATAATAGGACCTCCATCAATTAGAAGGGCTGTCAGTAGTGCAGTATGTAATGTTCTAGAGTGTGCTGTTTGGGACACAGCCCTTACTGTCTAACATTAATGTTATTCTTTTTAGTCAGAAAACCTCAAACTACATTGTTTTGTCATTTCATTTCCTCATTCATGCAACAAAGAAAATACTAATTGTTTTGGTTGTATAAGTATATAATCAGACACTGCATGTGTAAATTAAAAGTTTTCTGACAGCAGTATCATGTAACGTGGAGAATCTTGGTTTAGTTTGTAAATTGAGCTTTGATTGAATTTATCTAATAATAAACAGACGTACAGATAATGTTGAATTTTGTTTATTTATTTGTAATTTACTGTAATTCCACAAATGTTTTTCTAATGTAAACTATACATACAGTGATTTACTACCTTACCTATTTAGGGGATAGGGTGGGGCTTTGATTCATATTAGCAAATGTCCCCCAATGTCAAACCCGCTCCTACGCCCCTTGTCATGGGGGTCCAAACACATGCATGTTAGGTTGATCATTAACTCTACATTGCCCGTATGTGTGAGGTCGGTGTTGGCCATACGATGGACTTGGTGGCCTGTCCACGGTGTACCCCCAGCTTCGCCCGATGACACTGGGATTGGCTTCAGACCAGGCACCCCTCCTACCCACATGACCCCGACTAACGGTATAACATGAAAGATAATAGAGCGTTTGTTTGTATTGTAATTTTAATTAAACAAGCAAAGAGTTGACTCACTTAATAACAAAAAGGTGAATGTTCTATTAGTCTGCAGTCCATTGTCGTCTCCTATTCTCATAATAAAGAATGTGATTCAGATGGAAATCTGTAACAACCGTTACAGATGAATAATAAATCCAGCATCTGTAAACATATGAGCGGGACATTTATAAAGTGCCTAAGGAGAAAATAATCGTTAAACTATAGTTGTTGCTAGCGCAAGGCTGCTGAGCCAATGGGAAAAGGCTAACCTCCTGTTGCCAGGCAGCGCTCGCAGCTCCGCAACGTCATGATCTGTTTACAAAATTTGAAGGGGTCGATAGAGTCTCTTTCACAGTTAACACAAGAGTTATTATAATTCAGCCACATCACTAACAAATGTAAAAAACTTTCACCCCTAGAAATGAGTAATGTTACTTAAAACACTTTATGAGCTACCTGGGTTCTCCGTGCCTGCAGGACCTGAAAGGAGAGTACCGAAACGTAGAGGAGAGTAACGGACACTAAAATAACAATTCCCATCACATCCATCACACTAGTATCCATCCAGTATAAATACTAACGTTTGAGCTATCACTTAGCCAGTTGTCTTGTCAGCTTCAACTTTATAGTGAGAGTGAGTGACTGAATAAGCAAAATAATGTTACTGACATCTCACTAACATTCATATATTTAATATATTCTATAATTCTTGTCAGTATTTGGAAACAGTATTTGCCATTAATTGCTGTTTACAGTAACAACCGCTGTTTAAGGTCTTTGAAAAGGTCATAGTGATCATGTCCCCCAATTCGCCAATGTAGTTGGAGATGAAGAGATGGCTTCTCTGTCAGTGACCTGTTAGAAAAGTTAATATAGTTAACACGATTGATCTCTTATTAGTTCCTTAAGTTCTTGTAAATCTGAGTTTAATAAATAATTTTATACCTGTATATCTGACAGACCTGATGGAGGTTAGCGATCAAGAAGAATGAGAGAGGGTGGGGGGTTAAGTTTTCATTTAAAATTTATCCCGAATTAAAATTATTTTTAATACTGACATGGCAGAATTGGAAAAAAACCAAAAAGATTTCTTTCTGTCTACAGATTGAACACTGCTATGGGGGCCACTGTGGTCCCTAATTATGCTTTTCTGGAAAACATTCTTTTCAAAAGTTGTACTGGTGATTGTTTCATTATTTATAGGTTGATATAGGATATTGAACTATTTATATTGTACATTAATTGTTTAAGACCTCCGTTATTCATCGTGTCGACACAGAGGAAAATTCTTTATGTGAAAACAACCTGTCCAGTTCCATTAAAATTGGGCGTGTCCTGTAGTCGGTTTATAACAGACTTTCAAGGTATTTTATTTAATTTTTAGGCTAGAGTCCACACTTAGGCACATTTGTGTCTGTGGGTATCACATAATTGGCATGATTCTGCTTTTTAAAAAAAAGAATTAAATAGAACAATTTTTTTCTTGAACATTTAAAGCTGCAGTTGGTGTTTAAGTATATGGTCAGTTGTTGAAAGATCTTGACTGCCAGCCCAGATCTGATTTTTGGCATGTTCAGAGTGTATCCAGCAAAAAAACTAATGAAACCTTATTTTGCTAATCTGCTTAACCTGCAGCCTCAACACAACCTAAGACACAAACTACTACATGCAGATTAGACATTTCATAACCTGTAGATCTGCACATTTAGATCATCATGTGTTTTTGTTCATTACTGTATGTTGGCAAAACAACCTCTAAGCACCCAAAACTAATAAAACATAATTAAATTCATACTGAAAACATTCTCACTTGCATGTCCTATGAGGGTTTTGTTGAAAAGAAGAGGGGGACATCAGGACAAACCATTATTACAGAGAGAGAGACTTTTTTGTACTGGTATGAATGAGAATCTTTAAGAAGGCCATATGCAGAACCTACACAGGTGAGGGAAATCTGCTTGTGTCTACTTATATGAAGTGGGTTGAAGAGTGTTGCTTCATGAGCGCTGATAGTAAGATGATAGACTTCTCTTTTTTTCAGCAGTCTGTGGATAAAACTCTTCCCTTACCAAATTCCAACACTGGCTCTCACATCTACACACCTGAAATCCAACTGAGATCCTCAGAAACATTGTGTATCAGTATATCTGGTTTCCTGTCATGTAGCACCACAGACTGTCCAGGAGATCACTGTTGCCCTGATCCAGGTCTGGAAGGAGATCCTCCCAGGACACCTTCAGAAGGGTACATGGGGGGTCTATACACTCTACGCGGTCTCATAGTTGCAGTGATTTAAATCATGAGGCTGTGATTTCATTAGTTTACTTTGAGTTGGGGTGTCAGTTTAAATCTGGCGCTCAATGTGTATATAATTTCCTGTGACCTGGTGACAGTTATCAATAAAGATTTTCACTTTTCAACGGTTTTTGTTTCATTGAAACCAGCCACTAGGGAGAACAAGCCAGTGTATCTTTTGGTACCATTCCCAAGCCCGAGTAAATGGTGAGGGATTGTGTCAATAAGGGCATCCGACTTAAACACTTTGCCAAAACAAACATGCAAATTCATCTAAGTGACACCGTACCAGATTGGTCGAGGCCTGGGTTAACAACGACCACCACCGGTGCTGTTGACAAACAGGGTAACAGGGTGCCGGTGGAAATTAGGCTGCTGTTAGTCAAAGACCACGAGAAGGGAAACATGACTGGAGACGGAAAGAGACAATGAAAGCCAATGGTGTAGGACTGAGGGTGGTAAAGGTAGAGAGTTGGCTGACATGAGGAAGAGAAGGAAGGTAGATGTTTTATGTGTCCAAGCGACGAAGTAGAAGGGCAGCAAGGCTTGCAGCATTGGAGCAGGGTTTAAACTGTTTTACCATGGCTGTGAAAAGAAAGAGAAATGGAGTAGGAGTAGTCTTGAAAGAGGAGTTAGCAAAGAACGTAGTAGAGGTGAATTGAGTGTCAGATAGGGTGATGTGTCTGAAGGTAGAAGTAGAAGGTCTGATGTTGAATGTAGTCAGTGGTTATGCTCCACAGGGTACATGTGAGGAAGAGAAAAAAGAGAAGTTTTGGAAGGATCTAGATGAAGTGATTCGTAGTAGCCGTAGACTAGTTTATTCTTAACTTTATTATCTACGCTACTAACACATGAGAACAGCTTTTTTCCTCCATGTGCTGCACCTTTTCCTGTAACCCTTTACTTAACAGCACCCCCTACAGGAATCACCAGGACATTTAATGAATGAGCAAGCACCTTTTAATACAATACACCACGGAAAGTATTTCCAGGGAGGAGAGAGTGGTGATCAGAGCAGACCTAAATGGACATGTTGGTGAGGAAACCAGAGGAGATGAGGAAGAGATGGGTAGGTTTGGTGTCAAGGAAAGGAACCAGGAAGGACAGATGGTGGTGGATATGGCCAAGAGGAGGGAAATGGCTATAGTCATTGCTTATTTCCCAAAAAGGGAGGAACATAGGGTGACCTATAAGAGTAAAGGGAGGAGTACACAAGTAGATTACATTCTGCTACTACATGAACAGTGATTAGAGAGTGCTTGGTGCATCATCCGGACAGAGTAAAGAATTAAGGAAACCTGGTGGTGGAATAGTGAAGTGCAGGAAGCTATTCAGATAAAGACGTTAGCCAAGAAGAAGACAGGAGTGTAAGGGACAGAGGACAGGACTGACAAAAGTAGACAGGAGTGTAAGGAGATGCAAACGTAGGGCAAAAGAGAGGTAACAAAGGCAAAGCAGAAGGATTATGATGAGTTGTATGGGAGATTGGTCACTAAAGAAAGTGAGAAGGACTTGTGTAGATTAGTCAGACAGAGGAATCAGGCTGGAAAGGATGTGCAGCAGGTTAGAATTGTTAAAGATAGAATGTTCTAACAAGTGAGGAGAGTGTGATGGGAAGATGGAAGGAGTAGTACTTTGTGGAGCCAATGAAATGAAGAGAAGGAAAGGGAAAGAAGAGTAGAGGTCATAGAAACTGTGGATCAGGAAGTGGGAAAATCAGTGAGAATGAAGTCCGGAAAGCTGTTGAAGAGGATGACGAAGGGGAAGGCAGTTGGGACCTGATGACATACCAGTGGAGGTATGGAAATGTCTAGGAGAGATGGCAGCAAGATTTTTGACTCAATTATTCAATGGCACTGTTGAGAGTGAGAAAATGCCAGAGGAATGGAGGAGAAGTGTGCTGGTGCCCATTTTTAAGAAAAAGAGTTGTAACAACTACAGAGGAATTAAGTTAATGAGCCACACAATGAAGTTCTGGGAGAGAGTTGTGGAAGCTAGACTTGGACAAGAGGAAAAATGATATGACAGAGTACAGAGGGAGGAGCTGTGGTGTTGTATGAGGAAATCTGGAGTGCAGCGAGAAAGTTTCAGGAGTGATTTGTGACAAAAGGTGTGGCAACAAAGGTCAAAGGAAAAGTTTACCAGACAGTGGTGAGACCAGCTATGTTTGGAGACAGTGGCATTGACAAATAAGACAGAAGTGGCAAAGCTGAAGATGTTGAGGTTCTCCTTGAGAGTGACAAGAATGGATAGGGTTAGGAATGAGATCAGCACAGGTTCAGCGCAGGTTAAACAACTAGGAGATAAAGCTAGAGAGGCCAGACTGAGATGGTTTGGACATGTCCAGAGGAGGGACAGTGGGTATATTGGTAGAAGGATGTTAGAAATACAGCTGCCAGTAAAAAGACAAAGAGGAGATATATGTATGAACTCAGAGAGGACATGGAAGTAGTTGGTGTGAGGACATAGGACACAGCGGACAGAGACGGAGGACGATGACTTGCTGTGGCAACCCCTAAAGGGAAAAGCCAAAAGAAGAAGAAGAAGATGTTTTTGGTTCAGCGAGATCTGATGTGTGATTTAAACGTCCCCTTATATATTTGGAGCAGTGTGTTGATGAGCCGCAGCTTATCTTAGAGAGAGGACAGATCACTGCTGGACTTCAGTACCTTTGCTTGATCTGTGTGTATTGTAAGTGGATGAATTTCATTTTCACATTAATATAAGCTCTGTGCTTAATACAAACCGTGAAGAGACAAATCAGGTTATGTTTAAATAAATAGCCATTTTTGATGCACTTGTGAAAATTCTGGAGCCAGATAGAACACATGTTCTATGGGGGGCATTCCCTGAGACCCCCAGTAGAGGCTTATCCTCCATATACATATACCACCCCTGGTATACAGTATATACTGATGCAGTATGAGGTATACAGTATACAGAAAAAAATGATATACATGGGGAGAATTCTAAACAGCGCCATGGCAACCTACACTGATCCCGATGAGAAAGCAGTGATTATGATGTCATAATGGATTAGAATCATGACTGTCTGAGTGAGGAGTTTCTCAGATTCCAGTCAGACGACCAGAAGATAACGTTTCATACGTCTTGTCTGAGCGATTATCAGTGAACTCTATCCTGAAAACTGTGAATCTGCAGGTAGTTTTGAGTTCGTACAGCAGATGATGGAGCAGCGCACTGCACGCAAAGGTTGTTTTACACGTCTAACAGTTTAACTGTGTTTTGGATAAAAAAAAACAAAATTAATCAGAAATTTATATGACCATCTGTGCAGTTAAAAAACTTAAAAGGTTTTTAAAAATCAACTGTTAATAGAGTGTATCTCCCTAGTATTATCATTACTGTAGATACTGTAGTGTATTAATGGTGGTATGAATATTATAATATGTTTATCTTATTTTGTATGAAATTGCATTTAATATCCTGTATTCAGAGAGAAAGAGGAAAACGGTCAGAGGAGGGCTGTAGCCAGACTGTCCTGAAGGGCACGAACAACTGCTCTGCTAAGAAAGGACTTGTTAAAGAACCAGATATCCTGGACACTGAAGCCCCCTTGAGGAAAAAGAGGAAAGTGGCAGTGAAAGCGCCCAAAAGAGAGACTCGTAGACAGAAGACAGCCTCCAAACCTGGTTAGTCAAATGCCCAGTTCACCAAAATCATCCACACTTCACTTTACTTTATCGTCAATGTGCTATAATTATTCAAATGATTCATATTTACTGTGAGCTGGTGTGATACTAGAATCTAAATCACAACCAGTAATTCTAAAATAATATGTTTAGCTTATTTTGTATGAAACTGCTTTTAATATTCAAATGATGGTCGTGTATTCAGAGCGAAAGAGAAAACGGTCAGAGGAGGGCTGTAGCCAGACTGTCCTACAGGGCACAAACAACTGCTCTGCTAAGGAAGGATATGTTGAAGCGCCAGATATCCTGGACACTGAAGCCCCGACAAGAAAAAAGAGGAAAGTGGCAGTGAAACCACCTAAAAGAGGGGCTCGTAAAGAAAAGACAGCCTCCAAGCCTGGTCAGTCCAATGCCCAGTTCACCAAAATCATCCACACTTCACTTTACTGTAAATGTCCTGTAGTTATTTAAATGATTCATATTTACAGTGACCTGTCATTAAGTGACCACTCATTTATTGGTTGTAAAGCACAACCAGTAAATGACTGGTAAACTCATGCTAGGGTATCTAAAAGCAGCTGATATTCATCTGTAACTCTGTTTTCCATAGACACCTTCGCCACACGTTACACTGTTGGAGTGAAACTGGGAGAAGGAGGCTTCGGATCTGTCTTTAAAGGACAACGGGTATCCGACGGCCTACAGGTTCTGAGCTCATTCACTCCCTAAATTCAATTTTACGCTCATCATCTCTTCTCTTGTCCTTTCAGTTCTTCAAGTCTTATTATGTTGTTGTGTTTTTGTGCAGGTGGCCATCAAATTTGTACAGAAATATGATGGTGGCCGATATATTCAAAGTGTAAGTGCTCCTGCAACCTTAGACTGAATTAAATACTAGTAGTAAAACATAGAGATCCCAAACTGCCATGAGGTTCTCCCCATGTTCTTCACTTATAATTCCTCACCATCTATCTATCCTCCTGCAGCCTAATGAGCTTAAGGTTGTGCCTGTGGAGGTGGCTCTGCTGCAGATCATGAGCCAGCAACCCATCAGCGAAGCCATCGTCCAACTGATTGAGTGGTTTGATGAGCCTAACCGCTATATCTTGGTTCTGGAGCACCCTGAGCCGTGCGAGAGCTTGCGCTATGTACTCGAGGTCTGTGGAGGTTATGTCAGTGAGCGCATTGCACGACTTTTAATGCGGCAGTCGGTGGAGGCAGCAGTCCAGTGCCATGAGCAAGGTGTCCTGCACCGCGACATCAAGCCAGAGAACCTGTTGATCAAACTGGACACCATGGAGGTCAAGCTGATTGACTTTGGTTGCGGTGATGTCATCAAGGAATCTGGATACAACGCTTTTTCAGGTAAGACCTGCAACTTAGCTGTTAATTATTAGTACAGAACCAAATGTCTGTGCTCAGCTCTGTTTATTTCTCTTCCTCTTTCATGTTCTCAGGCACAGATCAATACTGCCCTCCTGAGTTTCTTCTGGAAGGGAGGTATCATGCAGGTCCTGCAACTGTTTGGTCCCTAGGGGTACTGATGTTCGGGATGGTTTGTGGGTACCTTCCCTTCTTCAACGAAGATGAAATAATTGGTAGGGAGCTTCGCTTCAGTGATGGTCTGTCTGACGGTAAGATAAATAACATTATCCTGGTAAACAAATAGTTCATGCCATTAAACTTGTAACTTATAAAAGAAGAACAAAGAAAAAAGCTATATTTGGAGGTGAATATTATAAGACTGAAGAATTGTGCAGTACAGGCCTGACGTCCCTAGATGTATATTCTTGGTGGTGCTTTTGAAATGTAGAGAATGAGAGAGAAAATTGATTTGGTGGTGAAGCATCACTTTACTATCCAATCTCATCCCTCTGTACAGAATGCCGCGATCTAATTGGCTGGTGCCTGCAGCGCAACCCGACCAGGAGGCCTAACTTGCAGCAGATCCAGCAGCACAATTGGTTTCAATGCAACGTTTCAATGTAGGAGCACCCAGAGCCTTGCGAGAGCTTGCTCAGTGAACTTGAGTCTGTGGAGGTTACGTCACTGAGCACATCGCACGACTTATGATGTGGCAGTTGATGGCGGCAGCAGTCCAGTGCCATGATCGAGGTGTCCTGCACCACAACATCAAACCAGAGGAGCTGTTGATCAAGCTGCACACCCTGGAGGTCATGCTGATTGGCTTTGGTTGCAGTGATGTCATCAGGAAGTTGGGATAGAACGATTTTGAAGGTAAGACCTGCAACTTAGCTGTTAAATGTTAGTACAGTATGAATGTCTGTGTGAATACTGCCCTCCTGAGTTTCTCCTGGATGGGAGGTATAATGGAGGTCCTGCAACTGTTTGGTCCCCAGGGGTACTGATGTTGGCGATGATGACGTAATTGGTGGGCAGCTGCGCTTCAGAGATTGATTTGGTGGTGATGCATCTTTCTCAATCCCATCTCTCTGTACAGAATGCCGCAATCTAATTGGCTGGTGACTGCAGCGCAACCCAACCAGGAGGCCTAATTTGCAGCAGACACAGCAGCACGATTGGTTTCAGTGCATCGTGTCAACAGAGGATCATGTTAGCCAGCCAACAAAACCAACAGAAGAAGCAGCAAAGCTCAGTTATCTTGTGTTTGTCTTGTGCAAACAAACAAGATATTGTAATAAATGTACATACTGTAAATATAAAAAGCAGATCAGAAAAGCTTCTCTGTCTAATGCATGTGTTTTTGTTTATGTTCCATGTTATAACAGTTAAAGGAGAATTCCAGCTACTTTTCAACAACTCTGTAAAATTCAGGTGCTAAGATCTAAAAGTCATGTATAGTGGTTTGATGTGAAATAGCTCGTTCTACAGAAGCTGATAGACCCACAGTGGTGGTGATGGTAACCAGAGGTCTGAAGAGCTTAATGCCTTTTAAAACTCCCTCTTAGAAAGTTTTTACAAGATATGGTTCTGATTACATTGTCTGATGATTGTGACAGTGAGTGTGATTACACAGATATAAACATCTGGACACATTTCATCCAACTGAGTAATCAGATAATGGGTAAACTCCAGGTCTACATGAGTCAGTCAGTAATCAGATTTCTGCCAGTGCATTTGCAGAATAAGTGGTAAATATGACAAAAAACTCAAACGTCATTCCACCATTTAAGAAACGTGATTTATTAGGGACATCAGAGAGCAATTTAATTTACCTGGTTCCTCTTTCTTTAGGTATCTCCAGCTTAAATCGGCCCTTAGCTCACATAGAGCCTCCTTAAACTTTGTATTACAGCTCCATCCAGTGCTTGAAGCGGTCTATTCCAGTAACCAGTCTAGCTCGGCCTCTAATGTTTATACTTTTTTAATTAAAGCCTCTTACAAACAGCTTGGGCTCTGTGCAGTCTGGCCCAAAGACCTCGTTTTGGAGGACTCAGAATTCTTCGAGAATTCTGCGTGGGTAATTATCAGTTTAGCTTCAAAGAATCCTAATCACCAAATAATACATTGAAAATTTCTACATAGATTTGATTTGACTCCACTAAGACGGTTTCATATGCGTTAAGCCCAATCTCCGATTTGTAACTTGTGCTCCTCAGGGGAGCTTGGCACTTTTCTCCATTAGTTTTGGTATTGTGAACAAGTTCAGAATCTTTGGCATCAAATTTCTATGGATCTCACAGCGTATTGGACCATAATATTCCATGCTCTGCACCTATTTTTCTTTCGAATGATTTCTCCTCACTTGTAATCTCCATGCAGCAAAAGAGGCTGTTACTTTGTGCTCTAACAGCGGCGAAAAAACTTCTGGTCAGTCGGTGGAATCCTCCACATCATGTCTCAAGGCGTCAGTGGATTTTGTCATCGCTTGATATCATTTCAATGGAGTTGTCGGTTGCCCGTATGCATGGCGCCAAATCAAAAACTATCAATGCCTGGAGGGATGCGCTCAAGGCTATGGAGGCTTTATTATCCTCTTTCCAATGCTGCACACTTCATAGTTTTGGTTGAATGACTGTGTTGTTTACTGTTAATTATTAGCAGTAGTACTATTAGCAGTAAAAACTTTTCAGTTCACCTTGGTAAGGATATGATTTATTTTGTTTTTTTTAGTGTACTGTTCTTAATGTTGGTGTACTTTGTTTTGCACAATGATCCTTCAACACACCCAGGGAAGGGGAGGAAGGGGTTGGGGGAAGGGGGAGAGGAGGGGGGGGGAGGGTTGTATGTTGTTATATTATATTGTTATACTGTGAAAATAATAATTTACCAAAATCAATAAAACAATTGTTCGCAAAAAAAGAAACGTGATTTATTGATTACTGTATCAGATTTCTCAGGTTTATTTAGATTTTATTCTGATCTAAGGAGACAGAGCCTATTGGTTACACTACCACGTGAGTAATCAGATAACTGCCAGAACTTTACCAGATTCACCACTTTTATTATCTTTAACATGAACACATGTTGGTTGATTGGCAACTTGGGATAACAATATTTGCTTTGTAGACGTTGTGACAATGCAAAGTTAATATGAGTTAGCAAATGTTTCTTCAACTAACTATCATTAAAACATTCTGAATGATTTTGTTTACATGTCTGTGGTTGGTTTGTGTAGAAATGACATTTAATCAACACATAGGTAATATTACAAGGACAGCGTTTCTTCACCTGCAAAACATTTCAAAGTTAAGAAATGCATTATCTATGTTTAATGCTGAAAAGTTAGTGCATGCCTTTATAACCTCAAGGCTAGATTACTGTAAGGCATTATTGTCAGGATGCTCCAGCTGGAACCTGAATAATCTTCAGTTAGTTCAGAATGCTGCAGCTAGAGTAGTAACTAAAACCAGAACATTCCATCACATCAGTCCAGTTTTATCAGCTACACTGGCTTCCTGTTAAATTCCGCATCGACTATAAAATTCTTTTACTGACGTATAAAGCCGTGCATGGTCTCGCACCAGAGTACCTGCAAAATCTTATTTCTTATTATGAACTGCCACTTACTTAGATCACAGGATGCTGGTCTTCTATTGGTTCCTATAATTCAGAAGACTTCCATAGGGGGCGGGGGGGGGGGGGGATCCCAGTGTCTCAGGGTGCTTTCATGTCCATGTTACCTTCTGGTTCTCTCCATTTAGTTTAGGCTGTTATAGTTAGAACTGCCGGAGTCTCCAGCCACACTCTAAAATTCTGAATATTCATATTCTTTACAGTCATACTCCTGAGCCAACTAACTTTCTCTCTTTACTCTTCCTGAGGTAATGGACTGTCCTCCCTGTCTGTTAAACGCTGTTGAAGGAGCTGACCATCAGGGCCTCCTCCCCAGCCATTACCAGCCAGCTCTCCTGCCCATTTGTGTCAACTGCTACACCCTCAGTTACATCACTGTGCCATCCAGATGCACCAGCATTGAGATAGGATGGGACTGTTTCAGCTCACGCCCACTTTACATAAAGACTCAGTCAGAGACTGCCTCAGCCAGAGACTGCCTCAGTCATACACTGCCTCTATCTGTGCAGCTTCTAAAGCTTTGCTATCTAGATTTCAAACAGAGACTCTTTTCTTTGATATTTAGTTTATTAAATTGTAAATACTGTTTGACCAGAGGAGGATGGGTCTCCCCTTGTGAGTCTGGTTCCTCTCAAGGTTTCTTCCTCCAGTCTGAGTTTTTTCTTGCCACTGTTGCCTCTGGCTTGCTCACTGGGGGAAATGTGTTGTAACTGTCTGTTTTCAAAACTCTGTAAAGCTGCTTTGAGACAACATTGTTGTAAAAAGCGCTATATAAATAAACTTGACTAGAAATCTTGAAGAATGGCGGTTCACTGGCGTTTTCCTGAACGTAAAACAAAAAGAGACTTTTCATTGCTGCTTTTACACTTTCAGTCCAATTTACTTCTTTTTCTTAATTTTTTTCTTTTGTTGTCCTTCATAAATATGTTTAGAAAATAATTTTAATCCAGCAAAGTATCAGTACGTCCCGCTGACAGCAATTCCTGACTCCTGGCATTATTCCTAGAGTACACTTCCCGATGACGTCACCCCCACATGTTCACAACATATCAATCACAACTCTCTCTCACCCTCTGCTTCCCCGACTCACTTGTTCTGGTGGCATTTGCAAAACAACAAATTGAACAGCACAACCATCTATCACAGATATCCATGAATCTACACAATATCTTTGATCAAATAGATCAAGTTAACATCTCATCTGCTCCGGAGCCTACCTCCGTATACCTACTTACTCAAGTGGAGGAGACAGCCATACAGTAGGCAGTAGCCCAGGGTTATATACATCCTCCTACCTCTCCTGCAGCTGCCAGCTTTTTCTTTGTTATGGAAAAGGATAGTGGTCTCAGACCTTGTATAGACTATCGTGGCCTAAACTCTATTAACAAATCATATCCTTACTGCTCTGGTACAACTCAGAAGAGCCACAGTGTTCACGAAGTTGGATCTTCTCTAACTTCCTTACTTAAGGGCAATACCAAGAGGTTAGACTAAAATCTCCAGGCCGAGAGGGCTTGTGAAAAACTACACCTATACTACAGCACACAGATCCCATGTGACCTTTCGTTGTGGAGGTGGATGCCTCCTATGCCTCGCACTGCGTCTTGATGAATTATCAGGGCTAGACAGCTAGTTAACCCCAGGTCTTCAATTAACTCCACTTTTCACGTGTTTACTTGAAGAAATCAGCAAGCGTAATACAGACTTGGCTGAAAAAGATAAAAAGACAAATAATGTCCAAACCTCAAGAGGCTAAGATGGATACTCAGAATGGAACACTTAAGTCTGAAAATTAAGTCTGAACACTGAAAATGGCCTCCACTCCCCCCCAAAACAAACCAGGAAATAGGCGGGCCCAGAATGCTTGCTGTTCCTAATAACAAAATAGCCACTAGGTGGCAGTATCTAACTGTCTAAAGGCAAGTTTCTCTAGAAAATGAATTCAACAATCCTTTCCTTAGGGAAGGCAGAACACTCCCTACTTGGTATAATACTATTATGCCACTACAAACTTCCTTAAATAAACTGAAATTGTACTCAAACTCTAGTGGCAAAGACATTTCTTACTTCACTCAGAGAGAAGAACAAGTAGTTCTGAGATTGGCCTTAAGAGCACCTTAACAGTCCCGTCTTCTACTACTTTAACTTCCACCTTACGGATCCTCTTGTCACTGCTTAGCAGTGTGTTCATGACCACTCCCACAGGCCATTCATTCCTGTGGGCTTTGCTGTTTTTTAACAGAACGGCATCACCGGGCTTGACATTCGGCCAATCTTCAGTCCACTTTCGCCGACCTTGCAACATGGACAAGTAGTCCCTTTTCCATCTTTTCCCAAAGGTATTCGCTAGGTATTGCACGTGCTTCCACTGTTTTCCATGCAGCTCGGCCATTTGGAAGTTTCCAGAAGGTGCTGAGACAGTGCTTATTTTCTGGGTGAGCAGCATCGCAGGTGTGAGGACTGTTGGCATATCGGGGTCAGAGGACATGGACACCAGGGGTCTGGCGTTGATGATAGCCATCACTTCAGCCATGAGAGTGCTTAAGACCTTGTGTGTGAGGCGAGTGTGTCCAGTCTGAAGTAGCATCACATCTAGGATGCGTCTGGCAATACCAATAGGCCTTTCCCGTGCACCCCCCATATGTGAGGCATGTGGCGGGTTGAAAACCCAAGAGCACCCCTTGCTTTGCAGGTAAGCCGTTATGGTTGTGTCTTCCATGTTAATGCCCAGTTCTTTACAGGCTCCAAAAAAGTTAGTGCCTCTGTCAGAACGGAGAAGCCTGGCCGGCCCACGTACTGCAATAAATCTTCTTAGAGCATTGATGAAGCTGTCAGTTGTCATGGATTCAAGCAGCTCCAAGTGAACAGCTCTGGTGGCCATGCAGGTGAAAATGACTGCCCAGCCCTTACTGTCTGCGCTTCCTCCTCTTGTGCTCCGCGTCACGATGGCCCACGGCCCTTAGACATCCAGGCCTCCTAATGGAGGCTCAGGTGTGAGTCTGTTGGCGGGCAGGTCTGCCATTTTCTGGTCCAGCAGCTGCCCACGAAGCCTTCGGCAGGTCACACACTTGTGATTGACGGAGGACACAAGGTGCTTTCCACCAATAATCCAGTACCCTGCTGCTCTGAACGCTCCCTCAGTTATGTGTCGTCCCTGGTGCACTACCTGCTCATGGTAGGGTCTCACCAGAAGTGTAGCAATGTGGTGTGTATGTGGGATAATCAAAGGATGTTTTCCTCTCTTGACAGAACAGGTGCTGATGACAGACGACCTCCGACCCGCAGAAGGTTGTCTTTGTTGCTGACTATGTTGAGCTTTTTGAGTGGGCTTTGAGTTCGCTTATGGAGAGTATGTCTGTGAAACACTTCCACCCCTTTATGCTTTGAACTGGCAGGGCTTCCCTTGAAGGCTGCAGCAACGTGGATGAGTCTGGCTGTTGTACTGCAGAGATTTTTCCACTGGGAGAATCTTTCAAACCGCTGTGAGCCCAGCTGGGAGCTCATGGATCTGGTAGCCAGGGTGGTGACTTCGGGCCTAATCTCTGCATCTGTGTCAGGCTCCACCAAGGTGAAGTTGTGAGACTTCGGAATTTCCTCTGGGCTGTTGCGTGATAGGAAACTGGGACCGGAGGGCCAACTGCTTTGCTGAAGCTGCTCTGCTGGCATAAATCTGGTTGCATGGTCTGCAGGGTTTTGGTCTGTGTGGATGTATGACCACTGGTCTGGGTGAGTTGATCCTCTGATGCGGGTCACCCTGTTGGACACATACACGTAAAAACGTCTGGATGAATTATGAATGTAGCCCAGTACAATTCTGCTGTCAGTGAAAAACCTGACAGTATTCACATGAATGTCCATTTCATCCCTGATCAGCTCATACATCTGAACTGCCAATACGACCTGCGCAAAGTTCAAGGCGGGGGGAGGGTATGGGCAGGCCGGGGGGCCAGCTTGGACTTTCCAATTATGAACCCCACATGCAGGTTGCCATTGGCATCTATTGTTCTCAGGTAGGCAACCGCCCCATTGCTGCTGTAGATGCATCGCAGAAAATGCAGAGTACTTTTCTATGTGTGGAAGACAGAGGGATGGGGATATAGCACCTCTTTATTTAACTTTACCTCGTTATTAGATCTTCCAGGGCATTTAGTGAATCTCTCCACATTTCCCATTTTGATTCTTTTTCCGAGTTGAGTAGAGTGTCCCACTACTGTTCTGTTGAGATTTCTCGCATTAATGCTTTCCCTTGCAGTATGACTGGAGCAATGAACCCTAGCGGGTCGTATAAGCTGTTCACAGTGGATAAAATACCTCTATGGATGTTTGGCTTCACTTCCCGAGACACTTGGAACGTAAAGCTGTCTGTTTCAAGATTCCAGAAAAGGCCCAGGCTTCTCTTAAGGCAAAATGGCCACTAGGTGGCAGTATCTAACTGTCTAAAGGCAAGTTTTCTAGAAAATGAATTTAACAATGCTTTCCTTAGGGAAGGCAGAACACCTCCAATGTGGGAGTGGGTGCTGTTCATTCGCAACACAGTGGTGAACCTCCAAAACTGAAACCAATTTTCACACAAATTTTCCCCTGTAGAATGAATTTATGGTATTGGGGACAAAGAACTCCTAGCAGTTAAGCTGGCTTTTGAAAAGTGGCACCAGTGGCTAGAGGGTGCTTAACACACCTTTCTTGTACTAACAGATCATAAGCATTTAGAGTATCTACGTTCGGCAAAATGCCTAAATTCTCGTCAGGCTTGTTGGCCGTTGTTTTGATCTCGTTTTGATGTTCAGCTTACTTATTGTTCAGGCACATGCAAAACCAAGGCTGATACTCTGTCATGATTATTTGAGGTTGAATCCAATGAGGAGGGTAACTCTAAACATATCATGGTCCAAAAGCTGTTCCTAGCCCCCATTAGATGTGATATTGATGTTAAGATTGAGAAGGTAAATTCAGTATCGGTGGGAGAGTATGAGTTCCAACGCGACCCACCAGCTTATTGGGGACGTTCTAAGATGGCATAAACGCCACGCTGATAGGCATAGAGGCGACACCCCCTCATATAATAGAGATAGAGTATGGGTATATACCAGGGACTTCAGACTTTCTAAGGGGAGGAAAAAAACTAATATATGTCCTTCCTTGTCCCTGACTCTGTTGGGGGGTTGGAGAGGGGTGTACTTTCACGCCTATGGTTCCTTTCAGCACTTCTGATGTTCCTGACTTCAATTCCCAGAACTTCCTGATGACGTCACACACACATGTTCACAATCACAGCTCTCTCTTACGCTCTGCTTCCCCAGAATACTCATTACACACACCTGCATATCATTACACACACACCATATAAACCTCACACACACATACTTTGCGAAGTCTTGCCAAACCCAGTTTACAATCTTTTCTTGCCTTGAATCCACTGACCTCCTCCCTTGGACCACCCAGATTATTGTCCTGCGTACTAAACTAGCTTTTACTAGCTCTTATATGCGACTGAAGTAACAGGAACATCATAATGAAACAAGAAAACAGGCAGACTTAACAAAAAAGTCTGAGAACAAGAGTCTGGATTGGAACTGAGGAAAAGCCTGCAGCTGCTTGTGTTTGATCTATTTTTTAAAAAATGTATGATCTCTGGTTTGGAAATAGGGGAGGTTTTACAAAAGAATTAGAGTGACGTCTTTGGGGAGACACTGTATATCCACTGGAGGGTTTGGAAACAATAGTGGCTCAGGAAGCTACAATAAGGAGTACATTTGGAAATAATGGTGGTGATGATTATGAAATGATGAAGGAGGTACGAGATGAGATAAGGTTTATAGGACATAAGGTTATAAATACCCAATGTTTTCTGCCTTAATCAAGACTTATCCTTTGCTGCCAACCCTGGTTCATGATATTTATTTTATGCTTTGTTTAAATTGTTAAAAAGCGATGACAATTTCATCAACAATCATTGGCACATGTGAAAAAGTGATGATAACTCTTAGTTCTGTTCAAAGATCCTCCGCTCTGTGTCTTTTTGAGGGGGTAAAATGTTGACTGGCAGTTCAGATCTGATTTTTGACATATTCAGACTGTATCCAGATCAGTTTTTGTGACCAGTGAAAAAAACACCTGATTTCTGCTAATCCGGTCTGCCTGCAGTCTGAACACAGCCTAAGTCACAAACATACATATGCTCCTGTTGCTTCTGCAGCTAGTGGTAGTAAGGTAGTTTTCCTTGTTATAGCTGCACCTCATGCTCTCCGTCTGGGAAGCGTAAACATTTACACACCTTCAAACTCTACAAGAATAGACGATTCATAACCTGTTGATCTGCACATGTTGTTATATCATCATGTGTTTTTGTTGATTACTGTTTGTTGGTAAAACTACACGTGCTTTGTGGACCAGAATGACTGAACATACAGCTCCATACATATTTCAGCTTTTTGAATCAGATAAACATTCTCTGTTAGACGTGTGTCCTGGCATTGAGAAGGTTTTGTTGAAAAGAAGAGATGAGGATGAAAGATTATTACAGAGGGAGGCTTTCTGGAACTTTGAACTTTGTTCTGTACTGGTATGAATGAGGATCTTTAAGAGACTCTAGCAGAACTCCATATAAGAAGCTGAGAGAGTTGCTTCATGAGCACTGATAGTAAGATGATAGACTTCCCTGTTTTTCCAGCAGTGTGGAAAAAAAAATCCCATACCAAATTCCAACACTGGCTCTCACATCCACCAACCTGAATCCAACTGATCCTCTGAAATATTGTGTATCAGTATAACTGGCTCCACCAAATAGCAACATAGACTGTCCAGGAGATCACTGATCCAGGTCTGGGAGGACAAACCCCCAGGACAACATCCATCCTCTCATCAGGAGCGCATACAGGTACAAAGGGGTCATACACTCTACCGAGTCACATGGTTGCAGTGATATAATTCATAAAATTGGATCAGTCTGTGATTTCATTAGTTTACTTTGGGTGTAATATTGAATCCGGTCCTCAGTGTGTATATGATTTCCAGTGACTGTTTTGTCATGTTGTTCTTACACAGTTATCATTAAAGATGTTCAACTTGTGATTTTGGTTCATCGAGATCTGATGTGTGATTTAAGCGTTCCCTTATATATTTGGAGCAGTGTGTTGATGAGCCGCAGCTTATCTTAGAGAGAGGACAGAGCACTGCTGGACTTCAGTACCTTTGATTGATCTGTGTGTATTGTAAGTGGATGGATTTCATATTCATATTCATATTAGCTCTGTACTTAACACAAACTATGAACAGAAACAGCTACTGTCTGTCAAGTTGAATAAATAACCATTTTTGATACACTTGTAAAAATTCTGAAGCCGTAAAAAACACATATTCTATGGGGGCCATTCCCTGAGACCCCCAATACAGGCTTATCCATGAATCTTTGGTGACACCTTGGTATACAGTATATACTGATGCAGTAAGAGGTATACAGTATGTGGTTTGCTATACTGAATAAAGCAAAAGTGAGATTACAGAGTCAGAGTTCAGTCTGTTTAGGGTATAAAATCTGAAACGACTGATATACATGGGGAAAATTCTAAACAGCGCCATGGCAATGAGCAGAGTAACTCTAAACATATTCTGTTTTCAAATCTGTTCTTTGTTTCAACCCAGTTTGCATTCCTGAACGTTCTTTCTTTGCTTTGAATCCACTGACCTCCTCCATCAGACCACCAAGATTATTGTCCTACGTACTAAACTAACTTTTATATGCGACTG